>CM019149.1:74066620-74356752 GCA_009733165.1 Naja naja
GACAGGAACCATTCCAAAACCTGTCCACAATGCCAAAATCCATCCTTAGAAGTGGAAGATTGTACATCACTACCTGACTTGGTGCTGATCTTGGCTGGAGATGGGTTGGGAGGAGAGACCAGATTCTAACAATCAAACAGGGTCTTCTTTCCCAGGAAGACCCAGTAGGGAAATGTCAGCAGACACATTTCCTCTCTCACTGGGTGAGAATGTTAAAACTTCTGAACCATGAAGGTCTCAACGTACACATAAGAGCCCCACCTATTTAAAAGAATACATTAGATAGGTTGGGGTTTGGTATGGACTGAACCTAGTGGGGAGGGGTGTTATGTATGTAGGTTTGAATGTCATTGGTTTAGTTTGAATTGTTCTTGTAAAATGTCAAATAGGATTGGTTTGAAAAGTGCGGGAAAACCCTGCACTCTGATTGGCTGGCAACTGCGGCTGCTGGCTATAAGTAGCAGCCGTAGCCCAGCCAAGCCGGGTCCATTCGAGCTGTAGTCACTAATAAACTCTTCACTGAAGCTCTTCGCGTCTGACTCTTCATGCAAACTTAACAAAATATTTATTGGTATTGGCCACACAGCCAGATGTTTAGACTGGATTTGGCACCTATTTTGTCCACCTCTTGAGTCCTTCCTAAGGACTTGGGATGGGCAGATATTATGGTTTTTCAATATTAAAGTTATTGTCACAGGATATATATTATGATGGCTGGTCTCAAAGCCAGATTTTTATCCACTGATCAAGTCTTTCCCAATGAAATTATTATGATTATATTAAAACAATTTTTAAAAAGTACCAAACTATAAAATATAAGTCTATTTTGGATTTTCTGAAGCTTTTGACCATCATCAAAGGTAACTCTTTTCAGCACATTTCATCAATCAACAACAGAAAAATGACCAAATAATGTTTAATCACACAACCACCTGAATCCATTACCTGATCCGTTTTTGGCTAACCATTGGATATTTTTCTTTAAATTGCTAAAAAAGGCTCTTTTAAGTACTGCATTTTCCTATGCTTTTAGTGACAGTTCTTTATCCAGGACTACTGAATGCAACCTTCTCTCGACAGATTGATCGTCATTCTCTATTATCTAGATTGAGCTTTCATTTATTGATCCTCCAAGTTCATTATACAAGGATCACTTTGGGGCATCTGCTGTCTCCATGAATTAGATGAAAGTAGATTTAGATCTGGGTGTAATCTTCACATTAATGACAATTCCACCCACTTTTTGTGGGCAACATTGAGTCCGAGGAATTGCAGGACACAACTCTCTGCAACCTGATTATAAATCCTCAACATCAAATTCCAGAAAAAAACACCAAATAACAGGAGAACCATAGGGGAAAAATACCATTATTGATGTTATAAAAGGTGCATCATGATCCTATAGAAACTACAGAATTGTATTCCCCACTTGTTCTCAAATAAAAAATTCCACCAAATAACAATTTCTGTCCTAAAGCTGGACCATATCTGGATTGAAATCAGTATGGAAAATCAACTTCACACAAAAGTGTTTGAAATTTATTGACAACCTCTTGGTTAAGTACCTTATCCAACTATGACCTATTAGTATAGTTAGCAGATGTGAGTGCAGCCATGGAATCTGACTTTAATTGTCTCTAGTTTATTGTGGTTTTATACTCACTGATAGCAACTTTCTGGAGTTTCAGGAAGAAAATATTTATTATAGATAGTGGTGATTCAATCTTGGACATTTTTCAAATCATCTTTCCTTTTATCTATTAAGAAGACTAAAGATCTGTCTATTGAAAGTATATTTGTATCTGAAGTACTTTGCATATTGAAAATAAAACAAATAGTATATAAACAATGTTGTCCAATGCTTACATCTAAAAGGAACAAAGCACTGGAGGACCCCGAAAATGTATCTGTTGTGGTTCGCCAGCAGCCTGTACAGACGGCAGTGGAATTGGACAGTGGGGAAGAAAGGGAATCGGTCCGGGAGTCTGGAGAGGACTCGGATGAGGGTCCTGCATCCAATGCAGAGATGGGGCTAGGACCATTTGAGAATTGGGTGCTGCCTTTGGAGTCTGGCAGCAGCGAGGCAGAGGACCCAGGGGAACCTGTTCCCAGTGCGCATGTGCACAGAACTGCTAGAAGGTGAGAGCAGCTGAAACAAAAGGGGTGACTTGGGAGTAAGGCTGGGAGGTGATTGCCCCTCCCATAAAGTATAAAGGACAGGCAAAGATAATGAAACCTTTGCAGAAAGCAAAGTCGTTCGTTCGGCTCAGATTCATTCTTGAAGCTCTTTGTACTTTGGTTGGTTTTTTTTCTGTTCATTTGACACTTCCGTTATTGGCAGCACTTCACAGGAAAGAAAGGTGGGTGCTTATCTCGAGGGACTGTTTGAGATTCATTACAGGCTGGGAATGAAAATAATTCCCAGTGTTGCAATTGAACAAGACTTGTTTTTAAGATAAGTGTGTACGTAATTACGCTCTCAGAAGCCTTGGTCAGAACAGTATCATACAAATAAGGGAGTAGTGTATAACAACATGTTAATCTTTGGCAGAATGTCTTCAAGAGAGTGTTGATTCCTGGCAACTGCCTGGATGAGTCCCTGTAGTTTGCTTGGCAAGATTTTGGAAGTTATTAGTCATTGTCTCCTTCCTAGGGCTGAAAGACTGACTGACCCAAGATCCCTCAGCTAACTTTGTGCCATTCTTGCTGTCTAGCCCAGTGCCTTAACACTATACCAAACTGGCTTTCATTTATTAATCTATAGGTAGTTATTTTATTTAAGAAATACTCTGGAAGTTATCCATATAATCTTTCTGTTTACAGTAATTTGCTTCCAGTTTTTCACAACAATTAAGTATGTTATCATTAGACTTTTCCAACTTACTATGTAGAACATTTTTAATCACTTTCTACTTGTGCAATCCCAGCTAAAACATATCATCTGTTGGAGTTTATGAAAACAATCAATATCCATCACATACACTTCTTGATGCTTTTAAGTGTTTTCCATCCAACTACAAAATATCTAAATTCTTCTTAAAAGGATTATGAGACTGGAGAAAAACCACAGCTGGTAGTACATGAATTCTAAATTTTCTTATAAAAGGATACACATGCAAGAGATGGTGTTATATTATACAATAGATGAACTACTACTGATAATTTATTTTGAATTACTTAAATCCAGCAAGGTTTTGCTTTGGTACAAATTTTATTTATTTCTGTTTCAGTTGTTTACACATTTTTTAAAATGAAATATTCCCAAGACTGAGCATACGTTGAATGTTTATGTATTATCTCTATTCCATTGGCTATGTCTACAATATTCCCCTACAAATTAAAGTTTAGAGATGGTTTTTGTTGCAAATTAGGGAGCATCTGTGATTGTCCCAAAGAGCAATGTGATGGGTAGTAATGAACGCTTGCTTCCTACTCGGAGACTCGAGATCAGTTCTGGGGTAATGGCAGATGTTTTTCTTCTAAGGCACACAGGAAAAAAATATCTGCTGCGAACTTCTTGTAGGCATCAGGAAGGGCACTCTGCCAGTAAGCACTCAGCTCAGTTCCCCAAAACTCTACTCCAAATAGTGGTTTCAGAATCATAAAAGAGAGAGGTTGTCCCAAAGTCTTAGGAATTCTGTTTCTACTATGAACTGCCCACATATCTTATGAATAAATATGTGACTTCTCAGTGTGTGAACTCTCCTGATTTGCATTAGCATATAATTAGGAAAGGAATTTATTCATACTTTGAACTGATGTACTTAACTTTCTGAAAATGCAGAAGTCTTTTTACTAGTTTCTTTTTCCATTGCATCTTTGGTTGGACTGAAGTAAAATGAGATGTTAAAAAATAAGGCCTCGTCATTCTTTTGGATATCCTTCATTCAAATATCTTAGTGATTTATCCATGAGATTGTTCCAAACTCGAAAGAAATATGCAGAGCTGAACTGGCATACATTAGAGACTGTAAGGTGGTAAGTTCTTACAAATGAAGCGACATTACTGCCAGTAATGACATGTACTCTGGTGTGGTTCTGCTTGGATAAACAAGAGGTGCTGGTTCTTGAAGCCGTCTATCCTCTCTCTGTGAGCCTGATAAAATCTATGTCTTCACATTTATCTTCTTCACTGCAAGAAGATAAATAAATTTTGATCGTAAACTGAGAGGTTCAAAGTGCCTTTGATTTGTTTCTTGGGAGTAGAGAATAGTGATGCCAGATGCTGTTCATTACCAGGAAGTGAGTCAGCAACAGAATGTCCATATGTATGCTCAGTAAGAAAAGTTTCAAGCGTCTTTTCCTTCACTTGACACTGGCAGTGGTGAAAACTTTATTAATCGTAAGAACTTTGTGAAATTCATAGATTACTTCCTAAAGAAATCTGAAAAAGCAAACATGAAAGAAAATAACTGATTAATCAAACACGGCAGATGGCCAGGAAGTTAATTCATTTTAAAAATGAATTCAATTCCATTATTTTCAATGGATACATATAATAAACTAGTGATGGCAATACCGTTTCCCGAAAATACGATCTATTCTGAAAGTAAGTCCTAGCTTGATTTTTACATGTGCACCCAATATAAGCCCTACCCCCAATAAGTCCTAATTAAGATCCCGCCCACTCCAGAGTACAGTGGTAAAAATTAAGCTAAGGTGGGGATGGGGTGGGAGTTACCCTACTACTTACCTTTGGACAATTGTAGCCATCCTCGCATACCCCAATACCTGCCTTGCTGGCCCATTTCTTCTACAGCCAGCAAGGCTTTCCTCAAGGCCTCTTTAGCTGATAACAGAGCCCCAGGTCAATCTGGAGCTCAGTTATCAGCTGCAAGCCTTCAGGAAAGCCTTGCCGGCTGCAGAAGAAAAGAAATCCTGAAGGCTCTGACAGCGAAAAGGAGGCCAGGGGCAATGCGCACAAGTGATGTTAGTCAGTGGATGACTTCCCCCGAAAATATGACCTGGTGCTTTTTTTTGTGGCAAAAATATAAGACAGGGTCTTTTTTTTCGGGAAACATGGTAATTTTGTCTCTGCCTCTCTTATGTAGTTATTAAAGATAAGGAGCTTCTTAAGAAAAGCAGGTGACAGACCTTATTTAGCAGGATGAAGGATGTATACAGACTCAAGCTCAAACTTTTAAAGAACTCTGACTTCAGCTTGCAGGTGGTCTTCAAGCAGCCCATGAAGAACAGGTGGCAGCTGTGACCCAGAAGGCCTTTAATTAAGCTCTGTATCCTCTCAGTTGCACCATCTTTTCAACCAGGAGACCCTCCAGATAGTTACTCGTGCCCTGGTCCTTTCATGATTGTTATTGCAATGCACTCTACATGTGTCCTCAAAAATCCCTCAGAAGTATTTCACCTAATAATAGTATTCATTTACAGTCAGAAGCTTATATTATCAGCTTTACTTTCCGTTTTTATTACTATATACTAGTAACATCATACTGTCAGGGTGCAATAATCTTTAATGTTAAAGAAGAAACATTCTAGTTAGCAACTATGAAAATATTAAAGATATGTTCAGTGGGATTGACATATTTTCTATAAATAGTAGAAATATCTCACCCTGAGGTAAATTTGTCAGGCATAAAATAAATGCAATAAACAGTAGGCTGAAAATGAATTAACCTAGCTGCTAAGTTTGCATGAAGAGTCAGACGCGAGGAGTTCCAGCAAAGAGTTTATTAAGTGACTACAGCTCGAATAGACCCGTTCTGGCTTGGCTACGGCTGCTTCTTATAGCCTGCAGCCATAGCTGCCAGCCAATGGGAGTGCAGGGTTTCTTCCCGCACTATTTAAACCAATACCATTTGACATTTTACAAGAACAGTTCAAATAAACCAATAACATTCAAACCTACATACATAACACCCCTCCCCACTAGGTTCAGTCCATACCAAACCCCAACCTATCTAATGTATTCCTTTAAATAGGTGGGGCTCTTACGTGTACGTTGAGACCTTCGTGGTTCAGAAGCTTTAACGTTCTCACCCAGTGAGAGGGAAATGTGTCTACTGACATTTCCTGTTGGGACTTCCTGAGGAAGAAGACCCTGTTAGACTGTTAGAATCTGGTCTCTCCTCCCAACCCATCTCCATTCCAATGTCAGCACCCAAGTCAGGTAGTGATGTGCAATCTTCCACTTCTAAGGATGGATCTTGGCTTTGTGACAGGGTTCGGGATGGTTCCTGTCGCAATGGCTCGTTACACATGGGGTTGATTCCTGTTTGCTGATTTTCCTCCTGTTCCCCTCCTTCCCCCCTAGAAGGGACATCAGGTGAGGGACCTAGAGAGGGACAGGGTCGATGTTCCTGAGGGAACCTGGATCTAAGTTGGTCAATGTGCCTGCTCCAGAGGAGGCCATCCTCTGTTTGTACCCTGTAAGAACGAGGGCCCGTGATGTGAGTTATTTCAGCAGGAATCCACAAAGGTTCACCTATAAGGTTCCTAGCATAGACAGAATCTCCCACACTAAAAAGCGAACGAAGTGGAAGGGTCCAGTGGTGTTGGTGCGTAAGTGGGATGAAGGCGGTCAAGGAAAGACCTAAGTTTCCTGCCCATCAACAACTCTGCTGGGGACAAGTTATTTGATGGGCTAGGAGTGATGTGTTGAACACTAAGAAGTTTTCAAGCTTCTCAGTGATGTCCCCAGGACCCAGCTGCTGAAGCTTCTCTTTGGTGAAGCGTACCATGCGTTCAGCCCGATTGGCCATTGGCGGTGCCCAGGGCAGTGAGGGCATGTCTGATGCCCTGTTGAGCTAGAAGGATTCAAAAATGAAATGTAATGAGATGAATTGAGGCCATTGTCAGAAACAAGGACATCTGGTAGCCCATGGTGACAAACAATTTTCTGAGCTGCTTGATGACAGCCTCAGTTGTAGTGGATGTCATGGGAATTACCTCTAGCCATTTAGAGTATGCATCTACTAGCACTAGAAAAGTGTGCCCTCTTGTAGGGCCTGCAAAATCAATGTGGATTCTAGACCATGGGCCCCTAGGACATTCCCATTCCTGTGGGGGGCGTGAGGTGGGGCAGGCCTGACTACCTGGCAATTGGGACAAGATGCTACCCAGTTTTCAACCATTTTGTCAATACCTGGCCACCATACATAACTCCTGGCCAAACCTTTCATCCTTACAATCCCAGGATGACCCTCATGTAACATTTCCAAAACCTCCCTTTGCAGTTTTGCAGGAATAACCACCCTGTTACCCCACAAAATACATCCTCTTAATACAGATAATTCAGTTTGCCTGGACTTAAAAGGTTGGGCAAGGTGAGGTAGATCTTGAAGAGGCCAACCTTTCTTAATCCAGCCCATAACAGGTGCTACAGCATCTTTGGTAGTTTCTCTGGCAATCTCAGCAGCATGGACTGGAAGCTTAGCCACGGTCTCCAGGAAAAAGGTGTGAGTTTCAAGTTCAAAGTCCTCCTTGTGGCAAGGTAGTGGGCAACGACTCAGTGCATCAGCATGTCCAATGTCCTTGCCAGGCCTGTGAATCAGTTTGTATGAATAGGCTGCAAGAAATTCAGTCCACCTCAGCATTCTTGGTGACAGGATATTAGGTGTAGGTTTGTCTCCTGCCACAATGCCTAATAAAGGTTTGTGATCTGTAACAATGGTGAATGACCTGCCATACAGATATTCATGAAATTTCTTAACAGCTGCAACAACTGCTAAAGCCTCCTTGTCCAATTGGCTATAATTCCCTCTGCTTTGGACAAAGTGTAAAATGCAATTGGGGCTTCCCTTCCATTGGGAAGCCTGTGACTCAAACACCCCCACTCCAAAAAGGGATGCATCACAAGTCAGAACAACAGGCAAATTCTCAGAGAATTGTATCAACACAGCATCAGACGTGATTAGTCTCTTAATACTGTTAAATGCTGACTGTTCCTTCCGCCCATTTTTCTTATCAAGCAGGCGATGTAAGGGCTCAGCAATAGATGCTTTGTGAGGTAGAAACATGTGGTAAAAGTTAATAAGTCCAAGGAAGGCTTGCAAATCTGCCTTGCATCGAGGTTTAGGGGCTTCCTTGATTGCTTTAACCTTGGCATCAGTAGGATGGATGCCATGCTTGTCAATCATATACCCCAGGAACTCAACTCTGTCTGTTTTGAGTGTACATTTGTCTTCCTTGACTTTTAAACCCGCTTTTCTGAATCTGGTAAGGACTTCTCTGAGTCTTTCTTGAAGCTGAGTGTCATTTTCAGCAGAGATTAATACATCATCAAAATAAGGCACTACCCCTGGCAGTCCTTGCAACATTCTTTCCATAAGGCTTTGAAAAATGCCAGGTGCCACGCTTACTCCAAATTGTAGTCTTTACATTTGAAGGCACCTCTATGAGTCACAATTGTTTGTGCTCTGCAGTGGCATCATCAACTGTTAATTGTTGATATGCCTGAGCTAAGTCCAGTTTAGCAAATACTGTACCCCTGCCAAGGGAATGGAGCAGATGATGCACAACTGGTACAGGATATGCGCTGCAGCGCATGGTTAAGTGTCCCCTTATAGTCACCACAGATTCTCACTGACCCATCAGCCTTGACTGGTGTGACTATGGGTGTTTCCCATCTGGAGTGGTCAGTAGGCTCTAAAACCCTTGAGCAATGAGCTTATCTAATTGTGCATCAATTTTTCCTTTAAAGCAAATGGGACCCTCCTGGGCTTTAAACGAATTGGGGCACCTTGGGGTCTAGGCTGAAAGCAATAGGGGTCCCCATATACTTGCCCAGTCCTTCGCTGAAGACCTCTGGAAACTCAGACTTCAAGGACTCTTCCCAGTCAGAACTGCTCACGTGATGGATGCCAGTCACCTCGATGCCAAGTGGCTTGAACCACTCAAGTCCCAGCAAACTTGGGTGATCCTTGTCCACAATGGTCAGGGCAAACGTTTGGTGTGGCCTTTAAACTGCACGTTGAAATCTCTCGCTCCAACTACTGGAATCTTGTTCCCTTGGTAGTCTTTGAGAGTCAGTGCTTGCTTCTGGAAATGCTTTTTCTGAATTTTGGGAAAGAGTCTGTGGATAGTGTCCCATGACACCATAGATAAATAAGAGCCTGAGTCCACTTCCATTTGGCAAGGCCTTCCTTCAATAAACACCTTCATGTACTTTTCTGCTATTTAAGGGTGAAGAATGACCAATAGTGATTGTTTGGTGAGTTTCATTCTTGCCATTTGCTTCTAAATTTCGCCCCATTTTTCAAGGAAATTGTTGGGCTTAAAGTCTCTATCAGGAAATTTCTTCCTAACTGGTGGAGTTCTGGATGATTTGCAGACTCTGGCTATGTGACCCCGTTCTCACAACGTAGGCAAATGGAGTCAAAGAACTTGCATTCAGTGGGGTGGCCCCCCACAGCCTCTGCAATAGAACCCTTGCCTGTTTTTCCCAGAGTCTTTTCTTTTCTTCTCCATTCTGAGTAAAATCCCTCCTCTGCCTCACTGCCATCAGAATCAGAGTCTATTTGTTCGCAATGGGCTGTTGTGGATTTTTCCCCATCAGAATGGCTTGAGGCCTGGCTTGAGGCCTTGTTAATCTTTTTCATGGCTGCAGCTGAGGACTTGGTGGCTTCCGCTGAAACAGCTTCTTCAATGGCCTCTTTAAACGTGATCTTAGGTTTCATTAAAAGTTTGCTTTGTAAGACCTTATCTTTAGGCCTAAAACAAACCGACACGCATGGCCTCTTCTAAGTTAGTAAAGTCACAAGCACCCCAATGTCCCTTAAACTTGCCACGAAGTCATTAACATTCTCGCTATCCCCTTGATCCCGACGGTAAAATTGTGTCTCTTAATGAGGCACGATACTTGTGGGCGTAATGGGCTCTTAAAAGTTTCTAAATCGGGCCATTCCATTACCTTCAGCTCTGTTCCCCCAACGCCTTCGCCATTTTGAAGACTGCCGGACCGCAGTGCGTGAGAAAGACCGCCCTCTTCCGCTCTCGGGATGCCAGATCGCTCCTCCAGGAACATGTGGAAACGATCCGCGATATATTCCCAGTCTTCCGTCGCCGGATCGAACGGTGCTGGGGGTGTTCAGCGCAGCCATCTCGCCAGTTGCTTGTTCGTCGCGCTTCTCTTCAGGGAAATCCCACCTCGCCGCCAGTGTTAAGTTTGCATGAAGAGTCAGACGCGAGGAGTTCCAGCAAAGAGTTTATTAAGTGACTACAGCTCGAATAGACCCGCTCTGGCTTGGCTACGGCTGCTTCTTATAGCCTGCAGCCGTAGCTGCCAGCCAATGGGAGTGCAGGGTTTCTTCCCGCACTATTTAAACCAATACCATTTGACATTTTACAAGAACAGTTCAAATAAACCAATAACATTCAAACCCACATACATAACACTAGCAAATTGTGCTATGATAAGCTTCTTGTTTCTAATGACTAGATTATTGCCTGAGTTCTTAAGAATTTTTGATAATTTATTACTGATGGATATTGAACATTTATGTGATCATGTGATTATAGATTTATCAGTGAAGCTTTTGTTTAGAATAAGCAGTGAGCTGAGTTAAACATTTAGGTGAATTGCAGTGAATTCTTTCAGTCGTAGATGAACTTTAGTCTGGAACACAATTGTGGTATTTTCTAGTTAGAGGGAAAAAGAGTGTGTTTATGCCACAAACCCATAGTTTTGGTGTATTTAATTATTTTAATGTATGTGAACATGAATTGCCTTTGTATTGATGTTGTTTTCTTTCTTTTTAATACCCTGATGGTTAAATCAAAGACTCATCTTTGAAAAGATTCAGCCTCCATTCTTTAAATCAGGAGAAGAGCAGATGGGCAGTTAACAATTCAACAAAGGCTCCGTTTCCTTCCATAATACTTTAGTCTTTTTATTCCAGTGAAAGAAATGATTGAGAAACTCAATCACCACTCATGCAGAAACTGCAGGTGCTGTGCTAAAATATAGGTTGACATTTTAATAGTCTGGTAAAGATTTTGTTAGACTTCAAATCAATTATCTAAAATAGTTGGGACAAGACCAATGATAATTGTTTAACATCTGCCCTGGGGACTTTTTGCTTTACTTCTTCTGGCTGAAGATTCATTTGACTTGATATATGCAGATTAAATAACAGATGCAACTTGGCATAATAATTTGCAGAAAGTTCAGAATAGATTATTACACCCATTTTCCTCTACTTTAATATTCAGAGAATACATCACTTTGTTTAGAGATTCACAGAATGTAGAATTTAAATCCATTAAATAATTGCTGCTTAGGGTATTTTGAGAGCTTTGATGTTTATAGGCAGAGCTGACTTCCACATACTTTACGATAGCTACAGAATATAACTACAATATCAGAACTAATTATTTCAGAACTTTGAATAAAGTATTAGGATTTTTTTACATTTGCAAACTATGCCATCAATTAAGCAACAACATATATACACATAGAAATATGAATTGATTGAACATTTATGTTAAATAGGAACATGAATATAAACTTTAATTGGAATACTCTACATTTATAGGCATTTGTTTAGGAAGGCTGATCCAGATGTTCCACTATAGGACTCTTAAATTTGTGCAATCTAACAGTAAAGGAAAAGAAAAAGTCATAACTGAAAGGGAAATAAAAATATTGTTTTTTATAGATAGTAAAAGCAATAAATAAAAAGATAGTTTTTTAAAGATAGTAAAAGCAATAAATAAAAAGATTGTTTTTTAAAGATAGTAAAAGCAATAGCTGTTCCTTCAGTGTAATTGGCAACACTACTGTCAGCCACAAAATTCCACTGGAAAAGACATTCATACAAAGTACAATGAGAGGATGATTGTGCCATAATATCCCTGTGACATCATGCATGTATACTTTCAACACAAAACAAGCCGAAAACAGGAGAACGTGGTACTTTGGTGGAATAGCATGGCCATCAGAATTCAGAGAATGTGTTATTCATAATTTCCAGAAAAAATGTTTTATCTCTCTTAGGATTCATTATCCTTCCTTCCTTCCTCCCTCCCTCCCTCCCTTCTTCCCTCCATCCCTCCCCACTCCACTTCAATAAAACTAAACTAAATGCCACTAATGAGGAAACCCGATAGTAACATTATCTATGTAAGCAAATAAGCAAATTTCACTCCATAAGAAATTGGCATGCTGTAGTAATCCAAGCAACTCAGCAGCAGTTTTCATGTTAAAAACCATTTTGCCTGCAAGTAAATAATAGACCATCTCTCCATTTTTCCAGGTCTATAGGTTTGTGTTTGGTTAGGATTAGTCTACATGGCAGAACCAACATTCTCAAAAATGTATGGCACAGAGCATGTATTTCATTACAATGGGAACAATAAGTTCACACCAATCTATATGGTTGATTGAGAAAGAACATGTTTGGCAAAGTAAAAATCATGGAATCCAATATAGAGACAAAAGGAAGATCACAAAAAAGAGCAATAAGAATCACCTGATATTGTAGTAAAAAACTGAAATGAAAACGACATGGGTTTGAATACATGTTGGCGACTTCTGTAAGGCAAAGACAGAAACAGTATTTAATGCAAAAAAAAATAGAAATCATTAGTGCAACTCTGGTTTTCCATTTACCAATAGCAAAGAAGACAAACTCACAATAGAGTCTAGCCTACAAGGCCACCAACCATATAGCTCATAAGTTAAACATACATATTAGAGGAGAGAGAAGGGGTAACATGTAATCAACTATATAACCTCAAATTAAAGATTCAGCATATGAGGCTGGAGCCTGGTGGTACAGCACAGACTTAACATACAGGGGCTTCAGGTTTCAACCTCTGGCTATAATGTCAGAGGAGAATCTGTACATTTGAGCTGGAACTTGGCTTTAACACACCAAAGTGAATATCTGTCCATTGACCAACAGGAACAATAAAGTGAAACATTCAGAATTAATCCAAGAAGCAATGGTTGTGCTCTCCTTTACTTTGTCTTGGGCATAGGAAATGGACTTTGCTGACTATGGACTTTGGGTTTTATAAAAAGGAATCAGGGATCAGGAAATACAACTTTAGTTATGCAGTTGCCCTATCACAAACAGAACTGTGCGAAAAATGGAGAGCACAAATAGATGTGTTCTGTTAATAGCCCTTGAAATGATTTGCCATTTCACTTCCATCTTCTTCTTTTTAGAACAAAGCCTATTTCTATACACATGTGGTGACTTCCCTCTGGTCCCTAAGATGGCACACAAATATTTTGCTTTCAGAATTGTTGCCCCTCAGCAATCCCTTACCACAACTTTTTTGCAAGGCTAGTAAAGTTATTGCCCATACACATTGCTTTCTGTGCAATGACTAAAGTAGGAAGCTTATTATTCTACCTAGTGTCAGGATGCCGGCAGTTACTCCAATTAAATCATGAGCCTTGAGCCACACTCCCAGAACTAAAAAGGATTTATTTGAAGTTAACATACTACATCTGGCATTAACCTGGGCGTAGCCAACTCTGAGATACATAATTCACTATCACCCTTAATCCGGCTTTTCCCCCTACCCCCATAGGTGTATTATCCAACTAAAAATGTCCATAGCCAAGAGTCATCAATCATGCTCTCCAATTAGATTTTTGTGCAGCAGAAGCTTCAGTCATCTAATCCAGCGGTCGCCAACCAGTGGGCCACAGCCCACTGATGGTCTGTCAGAAAATTTTGGTGGTCCACAGAGAAATGTCACCCCAAGAGCAATTAATCCAGGCTGCGTAGGAACACAAGGCTGCACCCCCACATGGCCCACCCTGCCCACCCACTCACTCCTTACCTGGCAAACTTGCCTGCTAAGTTGCTATTTTTCCTTTTGTCAACCATGAGCTGTTCTGCTGTGATGAGAGATTTAGATTAGCTAGAAAGCAGGAAATTGTTGGTTAATCTTTAGATCTTCGGCTCTGCTTTTAAGCAGAGCTGAACCTTCCTTAGGACTCAAGCAATGCAGACTCAGCTAGCCAATGGCAGAAACACAGATCTCTAAGTGAATCTATGGTTGTTTGAGCAACTCAATCTGCCTGCCTGCTTTGCCTGATTTTGGGTAAAAGTTGCTCTTTTTTATAAAAAAAAATCAATATTTATATAAATATAATACATGGATTAGACCAGGGGTCACCAAACGTTTGGACCTCATGGACCACCAAACTCATAATTTTAAATCCCGGGGACCACTGATATGAATTTTGACTGACGGTGGCTTTCTGACCTAACCTCTCTCTGATCTAACCTCTCTCTCTCTTCCCCTCCCCCTCACACACACACACACACACACACACAGAGGCAGGGGTAGGATTCAAATTTCTTAACAACCAGTTCTGTGGGCATGGCCTAATTTGTGGGTGTGGCTTGGTGGTCATGTGACTGGTTGGACATGGCTTGTATGTAAATATCATAAATATTTATACAAATATTGATTTTTTTATTTTAAAAAAGCAACTTTTACCAAAAATCAGGCAGAGCAGGCAGGCAGATTGAGTTGCTCACAGAATCACAGATTCATTCAGAGATCTATCTTTCTGCCATCAGCTAGCTGAGTCTGTCACATAAAATTTGCTTGCAAGCAAACTCATAAAATTTGCTAGCAAGCAAACTCACAAAATTAACTCACAACACACCATGTATGTAAATATCGAGAAAGGATATTCTTGGCTTCAGGCAATTGTGCATAATAAAGGAATCCTCTCTGGTTTGTCTTTTCCATAGAAGAATCAGAATCAGAATAGAGCTGGAAGGGATCTTGGAGGTCTTTGAGCCCAGATCCTGTTCAAGCAGGAGATCCTATACTATTTCAGACAAGTGACTGTCCAGTCTCTTCTTCAATGCATTTGTGTGTGTAAATCAGTGTTTATCAACCACAGTAACATTAAGATGTGTGGAATTCAAATCCATGAATTTCCCTAGCCACATGTCCCAGTCCCAGTTGCTGTTGTAATTCAAGGACTACCTGCTTTTCTTAATATAGTCATTCACACCATCTTTTTCTTCCTCTACAGTTTGTTTCATCTGTACACATAGACATTACTTTGTATGTCCTCTGCCATCTTTTCATCTTGGCAAATATAGGTGATCATTTTTTGGGTGCAGAGCATGGTATATCACCATTAGTTTTCTTGTTTTCCTATCCAAATTACCAAGTTTTATCTGGATCCTGTCAACTATTCCTACTGTATATAGTAAAATGGGGACTTCCCAAGTATTGATTGCTTTTAATGATGTTTCATTAGCTTTGACTTCTGATTTTGCAATCTCTTTTCTGCTCTTTTTATGGTTTGTTGCATAGTCAGCGAGATGTTTGGACTGTATTTGGCATTTTTATCCACCTATTGATTCCTTCCAAAGGACCTGGGATAGGCAGATGTGGTTGTTTGATGGTGTTAAAGGTATTGTTGCAGGATGTAAGCTACTTCAGATAAAACTCTCTTTTGCAATTAACTGATGGTGATTTTGTCAATGCCAATGATATTCAAGTGGTGCTACATCCAAGGTTCTTATTATGATTGGTACCATCTTTGCTTTCTTTTGCCATAGTCTTTATCATACAGAATTATACCAGCATAGCATTGGCATAAATAACTAAATCGATGACTTGAAATTAAGTTAACATTAGAACTATCATGAAAAAGACACAACAAAGAATGTTCTTCCTAAGTGAACTCAGGAAGTTCAGACTGTGCCAGGAGTAACTGGTACAGTTTTACAGAGGAATTACTGTGCTTGTCATATGTTCCTCTGTAACCGTCTGGTTTGGTATAGCAACCAAACAGGATAGGTGCAGACTCAAAGGATAGTTAAGACTTCAAAAAGAATAATTGCAACCAGTTTGCCTTCTGCTGAAGACCTGAATATTGTGTGGGTCAGAAAGAGGGTCTAGAAGATATCTGCAGACCCCTGATATCCTAGACTTAAACTGTTTCAACTCCTCCTCTATAGGGTATTGCAGGCCAAAACAACTAGATTACATAAATAGTTTCCCCTCCTCAGGCATTCACTCTGCTGGACACGTAATACACACAGTGCTTTCTAATGTCTATGTTATTTACCTAAGTACTATGGCTGTAGCGTTGTTATTTATCCATCTTACTATTCTTCTTACTCCCCCTCTTATTAGTATGGTTATCATTACCATTATTCTGTTGCTTTGCATGTACACAGAGAACTTTTGCACTGGAGACAAATTCCTGGTGTGTCTAATCACAGTTGGCTACAGTATTCAGTTCAGTTCAATTCAATAAATATAATTCTGAAACTGAAAAGACAAAATTAAAAATCCAAGGGTCATAGTACAAAGAATGAAGAAAAGGGGATCCAAAACTGATTCCAGAGAAACAACAATGGATAATAAAAAGAAAGAAAGAAACCAAGAAACTAGATCATTTCAGCTAACGGAAAATGTGCGTCCCAAAAGTTAAGATTGAAACACACCCTATACGAATGACCCTAATATTAAACTAACACTAATTCAAATGGTCAACAATATTAATTAGTGATCCAAGGATTCAAGAGGGAAAATTTCTGATTTTTCAATTGTTACGTTTAAGAGGAAAGGCAGATCTTTGGGTTTGTACTTCATGATAAAACAGGATAGGAACAGACTGTACAGCCTGCCTTCCAGAATTCTTTCCAAACCTCGATAGCAGCTGCATGACTGGGAGACAGGAGGGTGGTGGGGCTTAAAAATAGAAGTGGCCAGTAGCATTAAGAGCAACTGTCTCTCCTGCAGAGGATACTGGGGGAACCATTTTTGAACTCACTCTTTCTTTTGTCAATGTCTCCAGTTGATCAGTTTTCAGAATTTTTTTCTGTTAATGGACCAGCAGACAAAGTCCCAATTTCTCTTTGCATAATTCCTTGACAACATTTTGTTAGACTGGGGAACAAATGAGGAAAAAATGAGCAACTGTTTATCAGCTCAAATGTCCGTTCGAGGTGAACAATTCTGCAAAACCCTGGCTTACCATGGTGTGAAAAGAAGAAGCATCTTATGCACTTATCTAAGAGTAAATCCCATGATAGTGCCTGAATTCTTGAAGCATAACCATTTGGATATAATATGATTGCATTCTCCTTAGTCAACCAACTGTGCTTGAGTAAAATGAAATGTGTGAATCTAATTATCATGACCAAGCCAGGAAGGAAGGGACATAATGGACCATAGCAATAGTGTTTTTGTGGGGGAGAGAAAAAAGAACACAATGCTGTAAGTTCTTCACGCTACTGGCTTTTTGCAGGGGGCAGAAATATGCATTCTCTGAGCATGCAAATACTGTATAGCTGCTGTGCTCAACTTTTATCTCGCTGTGAACCAAGCCAATAGGATTTACTTCAAAGCCAATGTGTACAGCTTTGTTCTCCTAAAAAGATGTAACACTAAATAATGTAGCATTTTCAGTAAAATTATCTTTTCAGAATCTATCCTCCCACTGAAATATGCTTATTTTGCCCTGAAAAACTTTTATTTATTTATTTAGCATATAGCTATATATACACCGTATTTCCCCAAAAATACAACCTACCCCAAAAGTAAGCCCTAGCTTGATTTTTACACATGCAGCCAAAATAAGTTCTACCCCCAAAATAAGCCCTAATTACCCCGCCTGCTCCAGGGTGCATGGATAAAATTAAGCTAGGGTGAGAATGTGGGGGTGGATCTGCCTTACTACTTACCTTTGGACAGTTGCAGCCAGGCTTTGCACACCCGACACCTGCCTTGCTGGCCCATTTTTGCTGCAGTCAGCAAGGCTTTCCTGAAGGCCTCTGCAGCCGATAACAGAGCTCCGGATTGATCAGCTACAGAAGCCTTCAGGAAAGCCTTGCCGTCCACAGAAGAAGTTCCTGAAAGCCTCTGACAGCAAAAAGGAGGCTGGGGGTGACATGTGCAGGTGAGGTGAGTCAGTGGACAACATCCCCCCTCCCAAAAATAAGACCTGGTGCCTGTTTTGGTGACAAAAAATATAAGACCCGGTCTTATTTTCAGGGAAACATGGTTATTACAGTTTCACCTAGATTAATAAAAGACAATAAAATATAAAGGTTTTTATATTGAGAAAACGTATTTTCATTTCAGGCAACAGTTTTTCTCTTTGCCATGTTAGAAATGAACACAGAGCTTCAAGAAAGCAGGACTTCTTTTCTAACCAACTCCAGCAATGAACATTTGAAATCCACTTTGATCTTTCATGCAAAACACTGATGAATTTTATTGTGGTTTTTGAGTAGTGTTGCTATAAGAAGTCTGCAAGCATTTTGCTTTTAAATGCTTGCTTTGATACATCCACCCCACTAAACATTTGAATGCCGTTACCAATAACTGAGAATGTTTATATTTTCAGAAGTTAAAAGGGTTTTTAAAGGTCCAGTTAAGGGAGCTAATATGCAATTTCTTAAATGCAATGTAAATATTTCTCTCATAAGCACATAGTTAAAGAAGCTTTAGTATTATGAAAAGGAATATCCATTTTTATCTGAGGTACCGGAAAATTCCAATGCACTATAATTATAATGAACAAACTATTTTTTATAGGAAGCAATTTCCAAGAGATTCTAAATGACAAAATAAATAATGCTGGTTACGACCTAAAAGATAATTGCCTTCCCATTATCTTTCTTTTCTAAATGCTGTAGAGTGGCCTGTATATATTGAAGTACAACTTCTCAATTCTCACAGATACCTTAATGTGGACTAGTCCCACATGACTGATGTGCACACCAGATTATACACCATGCTATGCCACTGCTTTTCTTAACCAGCTAGTCAAAGCAGAAATAATTTTCTTAAAACATTAAGTTAGAAACTCTAACTTCCAACTGTGCATATTTTCCATCTATGCATAATTTCCTCTATGCAATAAATACCCTATCATTAATTTATTGGACAAGAACTGCAAAAGTTGTTCATCCGTGTGATGATCCCATATTTTCTGAGCATCCAATATAAAAATTACACAAGCAGCAGATTCCTTGTTATATTTTGAGTTTGGAAATCTACTTGATATTACCATTTGAAGGAAGCAAGTGACTCTTTTTTTCTTTTCTAACAACAGCAAGAATAATTAGAAACTGAGTTCCAGGTGTTGTATGCTAACATATAGAGCCAATGTTTTAGACTCTTTCTCATATTGTTATTCCACTGCATGCAATTCCATTTTGTTTTAGAGAAGCCAGGCTGGATGGCAATAATTTTATGTGGTGCAAAATCTTACAATCACTTGCTGTTACTAAAAACCTTACCTTAGTGATTATGAGTCTTGTTTGTATTTTATTTTAAGAGAAATAGGCTTGCTGGAAAAATCTGGCGGAACCATTTGGAACAAAAGGCTTGATTGCTATTGTCAATACATCCCAGATATAATGAAATGAAAGGGGGAAATTACTTCCCTCCACTGATTAAATTGATTAACAATTCCATTGAGAGAGTCTGCTAATGAATAGCCTGTCAGATTTAGAGAAGCCACATTTAGATTTAGAGAAGCAATAGGAAAGAACTGCTTGAGCCAATCCAGGGTATGATGAGAAAAATAAGCCACTTTGAAGCATACAATGGATGCAAAGATCATAGTAATATTTGAGCTACAGGAGAATTCAAGCAATCCTGTTATCAGAAGCAGATTCCCTTTTGAGAAATAGGCAGGTGAACATCTATCTGTATTTTCTTGGGTGCAACCAGGAGTCATTAATTTTTTTGAAATATTATTCCCCCAAACACACAATTAATTCTGAGTCTTGCAGGCCTATTGCTTTCCCTCGTTTAGTTGGCTCAGCAGTGGTGGACTTTCATTTGTTCTTTATGATTTCTATGGCCAGAACCATTTCCTTTTTCTATGACCTGCTTTGATGCCTTGGTTTACTTAAGAATATTTTATGCTATTAAAAAAGATACTGGGCTGCCCAGCATATGATCCCACACTAGTAGTAGCATAGCTATTATCTTTTTTGGACTCTCGTTTAACAGCAAAAATTGTGCCAGTTTCTGATAACAAGATCAATTCTGCAGTTTTTAATGGCCAATTAAGGAACTCACAATTGGGCGGTGTGTATGCTGCTTAACAGGTCAGGCTAATTCTTGTCTCTACAAACTATTTTCAAAGCTATTCGCCCAATTATTTTGCCACTGCCCTCTGTAATAACAGCTTTGGCATCCCTTCAATCTCCCTACCACCATAGCCAGATTCCTGAAAAATCCATTTTCTTTGCTATTCCTGAGTAGCAGCATTCTGGATTGTAACCATAAATCTGGGGGCTTAAGGTTCTTAAAAGGCTTGCTTTTTTTTACTCTGAATTTAAGATTCTAAGATAGTTGCATATATGAAGTGCCTATATAATATAATAGAATAGAATTCTTTATTGGCCAAGTGTGATTGGACACACAAGGAATTTGTCTTGGTGCAAATGCTCTCAGTATACATAAAAGATATATTCATCAAGAATCATAAGGTACAACACTTAATAATAGTCGTAGGGTACAATAAGCAATCAAACCATACTAGGAAACAGTCCATATAGATTGTAAGGATACAAGCGACAAAGTTACAGTCATACAGTCACAGGTGGGAGGGGATGGGTGATAAAGAGTGATGAGAAGGTTAATAGTAATAGTAGTGCAGACTTTGTAAATAGTTGGACAGTGTTGAAGGAATTATTTGTTTAGCAGAGTGATGGAGTTTGGGAAAAAACTGTTCTTGTGTCTAGTTGTTCTGTGTGCAGTGCTCTATAGCGTCGTTTTGAGGGAAGGAGTTCAAACAGTTTATGTCTGGGATGTGAGGGGTCTGTAAATATTTTCACAGCCCTCTTTTTGACTCATGCAGTCAAAAAGTATACAGGTCCTTGATTGAAGGCAGGTTGGTAATAATTGTTTTTTCTGCAGTCCTAATTATCATCTGAATTCTGTCTCTGTCCTGTTGGGTTACAGAACCAAACCAAACATTTATAGAGGTGCAGATGATAGGCTCAATAATTCCTCTGTAGAACTGTATCAGCAGCTCCTTAGGCAGTTTGAGCTTTGAGGTTTTATCAGGTTTATTTGTTTGCATTCATATTCACCTTTTTCTCTAGAAAAGTGTGGTGCAAAGCATATAGGAGACCCATCCATTTTATTTTTAAGACAACATTCCTGTGTTGTCCATTGGCTGAGGAAAAACCAGTGCAAAGCTACCCAGGGAAACTTGTGATCAAGTGGAAACATGAAATCTTCATTGGATTTCCTTAGTCATCTAATACACTGATATATTCTTGCAGCATCTTTATTTTTTATAAGTACTGTTTTCTGCTGAGTTTTTTCCCCCTATTGTTAGATTAGAAATTTTAAAATTAGTGCCAATCTTCATGCTTTTTTCTCTTCAGTTGATTGTTGCTTTTCTGTTCATTTCTCTATGTTAAATTGATGAATCTCTGTGCAAACTAATCATATTTATATTGAACCATAAAAGGGGGAATCCAAATATTATTACTGATAAATTTATTTTTTTCAGGACCAAGAAAAATGTCAGAAAACAGTGTATTACCTTTTAATCAGAGGATATATTACAAAGGCAAGGAATGATGCCACCCTTGTCAGAATGTAACTTTCATAATTTATGTCCTATGTTTTTTAATAATTTGTGAAATTTGTAACTTCTGAGAGGAAGTTTAACTATTAATGTTGTTGTTCTTTAAAAACAACTATTTCCTTAATAGCACAGACATTTGCTGTGATATGCTTCAGATCAAATAACAATTAGATGAACTTCCTTGCAGAGTTGGGACCTGTGATTCAAAAACTCCAGTAGCAATCAGTAATTTCAAGGGGCTGAGCAGGTCCTGGAGAGCAGACAAAATGAGGAAGGTTAAAAAGAATAAAAGATGTTTCTTCTGCAATGACATGTATTTAAAAATTGGATCCTGCCCTTTGACAAAGAAGGTAGCACCTTAAAAAGCAGAGACATTACCTTGGTCCTGTTGGAAGTTAAAGCCCACCCCTTTCCTAGAAAAATGAAATATTTTAGGATATACAAAAAGGCAGAATATTTCCCCAAAAATAGAAACTCAGAGAGGCAGAAACTCAGCCCCCCCCCTTTGTTAATGGGCCATTAAGGCCTGGGCCAATTTATTCTACATAACAAAGATCTACCTCCTTCAAGCAGAGCCATTTAATTGCCCTTCATTGCACCACCCACCAAGTTTCAACCAAACTTAGCACACAGACAACCTACAAAGCTAGCTATGACTTCTGACAGCAACAATCAGGACACTCTTCCTTTGCCCCAGGAAGTTCAAAGCCAGAGAGGGTTTAAAACCCAGGGACTCTTAGCATCTCTTCCCTTTTCTTCGCCCAAGAGCTCCAAGGCATGTGATCCTGTCCACCATTAAACCATCTTTCCAAACAGTTTCTTTGGAGCCTCCATGTTTCCAGTGTCTTTCTTCCCACATGGAACTGAACCCAGAAAGAAAATTCTTCCAAACAGTCCATATAGTCAAAACTTTGATTTTCCCAGTAGTAATGTACAGCTGTGAGAGTTGGACCATAAGGAAGGCTGAGTGCTGAAGAACTGATGCTTCCGAATTCCAGTATTGGAGAAGACTCTTGAGAGTCCATTGGATTGCAAGGAGATCAAATCAGCCAATCCTAAAGGAAATCCTTAAAGGAAATCCTGACTGTTCTTTGGAAAGATAGATACTGAAGCTGAAGCTTAACTACTTTGGCCACCTAATGTGCAGGGAGGATGTTGGGAAAGATTGAAAGCAAAAAGAGAAGGGGACGGCAGAGGATCAGATGGTTAGACAGCATCATCAACATAAATGAACATGAATTTGGCAAATTTAAGGAGACAATGGAGGAGAGGGCGGGGATTGGCTGGCATGCTATGGTCCATGGGGTCACGAAGAGACCACATGACTTAGCAACTGAGCAACTTTGACAAAGAAAGCATGCCTAGGGAGTAAAATTGCAGGAACTGTGCCAGATGTATTGAAAAATAAAAACTATTCTAAGCAACCTTTGTTTCTCCATCTGAATGTCAAACACCTTCCTTGCTTGAAAATTGCGTGTCTGATGTGAAAATGGACTTATTTTTGAATAATTTTTGTTTAGTTTTGGAAAAAGGAAATAAAAAAGAAAACTTATGTTAAAATATTGAGGAAAACAGCTTTTGTCTCTTTATGAACTATTGCAACTGCAAACTTTTGGGCAAGTATCTATGGAGATTCTCAATCATCCAGGTCATGGTTGTCCCAAAGGTGCTTTTTCAAGAGGCAACTGAACTTTTTGGTTTTTCTTTGAGGTTGTTTTGCTTCTCATCCAAGAAGCTTCTTCAGCTCTGCAGGTAGATACAGAAAAATACACCTGCCGAGGAATACAAGCATGTAAGTTACAGCAAAAGCAGAATTGTTGGCTACACACAAAAGCTCTTGTATTCAAAGGTGATGCTTTTGATGTCTGGCCAGCACTTCTTTGTAATATTGTCATTTGTATTGACATTCTTAATTTGATTTATGTTGGTGGCTGCTACTGTTATGATTGGGGCTGCTTTTTGAAATGCTTATATAAATGGAGGCAAAAGTTTTATTATTTTTATTTATTTATTTATTTGTCAAGCAAGTATTAGATAACAGGTGTAAGTATAAACATGATTATGAATACATGAAATGGATACGAATAAAAAAAACATTAGGACAAGGACAGTAGGCACGTTGGTGGGCTTATGCACGACCCCTACAGACCTCTTAGGAAAGGGGTGCGGTCAACAGTAGACAGTCTAAGGTTAAAAGTGTCTGGGGTTTGGGGAAGAAACCAGAGTCAGGTAGTGTGTTCCAGACATTGACCACTCTGTTGCTGAAGTTGACATACAGTAGAAATAAAGATTTATCACAGTTCAGCTGAACTCCTGGAGATGGCCTCCACACAATCAATGCCTTTTCTTGAAAGTTTTTTCCAAATTCCTAGTCTACCTTGCATCTCTCCTCTTCCGTTGAGAAACGTTACTCATCTTGCAAGTCTAAGAAAAATCCTTCCTTACACTCATTTACACCGAGGAAGCGCCACGCATGCTCACTCGCGCCTCCAGATCCTTAGAAAGAGGCGCCCACCTAGCCCCTCCGCTCTCGGGGACAGGAGGCGGGGCGATGATGGCGGGGAGGAACACGAGAAGGGGGCGTGGCTGGCTCAGGCAGCGCCGCCCACCCAGACCCGGGGAAACTCGATTCAAGCAGGGAAGAATGGTTGAAGAGAAGCGGGAGCTGAGCGGCGAGGGGGCGGTGGCGGGAGCGCCTGAGGATGGATCCGCCTGAGGTGTGGGACCCTTATAGCCGGCCGGCCCGCCGAACCCAGTGGCTGGTGAGCGCCTTGGCTTACCACTACGGGCTGGACCGGGGAGTAGAGAACGAGATCATCGTGCTGGCCACGGGCTTGGATCAGTACCTGCAGGAGATCTTCCACCACTTGGACTGCGAAGGCGAAGGCAAGATCCCCGGCGAGGATTTCCAGACCCTCTGCCTGGTGCTGGGGCTGCAAGACGACGACGAGGCGGCCGCCGACCCGGAGGAATGCACCGGCCTCTGCGAGAACCTCTCTCCCGAGCTGACTTTCCGACAGTTCCATGCCAAGCTGTGCGGCTACTTCAGCACTAAGGCCGGCTGCAAGCCGACGGACCAGGGCGTCCCGGGGGTGAACAGGCTACCTCTGGGCAAGGAGAGCGAGCATATCGAGACCCAGATTCGCCTCCGCAGCCCGCTCCGCCGCCGGCGGGAGCAAGCTGCGGCGGGGCGCAGGGCGGCGAGCAGAGGGTGCCCGCAGAGCAGCGGCGCTCGGTCGTGCTCCGCCTCGCCGCCCGGGTCGTGCTCCCGGGAATGCTACGAAGAGATCGTGGCGCTGGAGCAAGCGGAGGATCGCATCGTCAAGTTGGAAGACGAAAACGCCAGCCTGCGCGAACTGGTGGAGGACATGAGGGCGGCTTTGCAGAGCAGCGATGCCCGGTGCTTGGCGCTCCAGGTGAGCGGGCGGGGAAGTCCTGCTGCGCCGCGGAGCCCGAAGGGATCGGAAAAAGTGCGCGTCTTGGAACTGTGGAGCCTTCCTTGCCCGGACTCGGTTACGCTGCCTGGGTGGGCGTGAAAGTCCCAAGCTGAGCCCCAACCACGCCCGAGTGTTTTTAATTAAACGCTTTTCAGTCGAATGGCAGTGGGGTGGGATAAAGCCTGAGTGACATACAGTAGATGCTCACCCAAAAGGTGCCACCCAAACTACTCTAGGGAAGGCCACCTGAAGACAGGAGGAAGGGAAAGTGCACGGGACAGTGTACTAAATGCCTTCCTGAGGCCTACCTATCCTTAGGGGATAGTGGGTTGGATGCCTCAGGGGGCACATTTTGGATGTGGTGAACGTAACAGCAAACTAGTAGTTACCTTATTAGTTCACAATCTCATCTGCAGGCAGGGATGGGAAAGATGCTGAAGCCAATTGAAATGGCTTCAGAAGGGAGGGAAACCCACACTGGCATTTCTATTTCCTTTCAGGGCAACTTAAAAGAGAATGGGGAAATGTTGAGAGGCTCCAGGCTCTCCCAACTGACACTCCCCTTGCAAACAAGTGGAGAAATGCACTGTGGGATGATCTATTGTGTATAAAGCATGCACTTCGACATAGGTGGGTTTTCCGTGAACTAAAAAGCCAACCCTTATCGTTATTACAAACTAGGGAGTGAATTTTATTGCCATGGTGGGCTTTTAGAAGTGAAGGGGAAAGAGTAAATTGTGACAAAGAAGCAGCCCTATTTTTTTTCTGACAAGTCATATGGAGAATTCAGTTCCTTTATTAGCTTTATTAGAAGGTCTTTTTTTGGTGCTGGCATTTTTTGAGTAATGCAAGTTCTATTTTACTAAGAAATTGGAATAATAAGTTCAAGAGTCCCGATTTCTTTCCATCCTTCAGTAGTAGCAACCATTTTTGTAACAGGAATCATTCTAAAAAGTTTGTGACGTTTTAATTTCCATTCAAACATGGTTCTGTTTATATTGTGTTGAATTGAAAAGACTTCAACAAAGATGGCCTCAAGTTGCTGACAGTTATTGGCTTTGGGGCTGATGCACAAATATTTTGCTTAGCTTTTGTCTTTTCTGAAATCTTGTTAATCAGTGGTAAAAGAACAACATGGCACATAAACACTGTGGTCTCAATATATTGTATAAATGAACATTGTGTTGACAGCACTCTACTAGATATTCAGAGAAGCATGTTTCAGATGAAACAGTTCATTTGGGTCTACCTGAAAAAATCTGTCTAGAATAATCTCAGTTGACTCTTGTTGTGTTTGCAAGTTTTTCAACAAAGTAATGAACCTGTCCAGTCAAAGATGAGCACTTTTGAAGTTTTATTCTGAAGCACTCTTGCATGGCTTTTCTGAATTCTGACTTTGATATATTTATGAATAGGTATAGTTTTGATTGCATTGGAAAAATCATTGACTTCAGTGAGCAAATCCTACCTATGACTGGATTGAAAGAAAATCCAAATAAAGTATAGAGGGCAAAGATGAAGAAAGAACATGCATTTTCCTATTGAAACAGGATACACTACATAAATTCAATAATATTAATATTTGAAGACATATTCATTTTCATTCCTGCACACTTTCAGTAACAAGATTGACACTTTTTAATATAAAAAAGATTGAGCCCCCATTGCATAGCTCACTGTGATCAATAATTTCATGATTTTAATATAGCATCAATCCGATGCAGAATTAAACACACTGACTTTAGTGGGTTTAACAATTCAATGCCATTTAGATGCCTATTAAAATTTAATTGCTGGTAAGGTCAGTAGTCTTGGTTCACAGACAAGTGGGTACATAAGCAGAAATCTGTTTGAAGCAGCTATCAAATGTAGATTTATTTCAAAAAAAAGTCTACTGAATTCAGTAGACTAGTTTGAAGCATTTTTATATGCTTATATTTTGCCTTTTGGAGTAACTCTGTGACTCAGTAAATAAATAAATACATCTTTTCCAATAAACAACTTTATCTACTTCTAATTTTTAATTGCTCTGTACATTCATTGGGAGATAGATATATTCCTACCAAAAGCCTTACGATATATGCAAATAAATACTTTTCACATTGTTTTTGATGGATCTTTAGCGCAGGGCTCACCAACCTTTTGGACCTCAGGGACCACCAAACTCATAATTTTAAATCCTGCGGACCAGAGACCCTGGGAAAATCCCAAAAAAAGTCTGCAGGAGAATTCCCCACCCTATTTTCCCACCGATCAATCATTCTTTATTTGGGATCGCAGTTCCAGCTCGTTCTCAGGATGGGGAGAGAGAGAGAGAGAGACTTTTGGCTTCATGCAAGGAAAGCAGCTGAAGCAGCAAAAGTCTTTCTTTCTCTCTCCCAAACTCCGCCAGAATGGTGCAGCCTCTTGGAGCAGGATGCCTTGCAGGGTCCCAAAAACTCATTTCTGGGCGAGTTTGGGGAAGAGAAAGAAAGACTTTTGCTGCTTACCTTGCATGCAGCCAAAAGCAGAAGAAGAAAGAAATGGAAAGAAGCAGCCCAGTGGCCAGGTGAAGTGTGTGGGGTGAGTGGGGCAAGTTCCCTCCTTCCGCCCTTTTCCCCCTCCCCTCACTACCTTGTGTTGTTCACAATGCAAGTGATGCAAGTCTTGTGTTCCCGTGGGCCATGTGGGCGGCACAGCCTTGTGTTCCCACAGCCTGGATTAATTGTTTTGGGGGCGGTGCTTTGGGGGTGACATTTCTCTGTGGACCACCCAAATTTTTTCATAGACTACCAGTGGTCCCTGGCCCACTGGTTGGTGACCACTGCTTTAGTGTACCTCTATTTATCAGGGAAGTTCCATCTTGTCTCTTATCTTCTCCTATGGTTCTCCTATTTATTTGGTCTCTACTACTGATGCAGCAGCATTACTTCATGCCCCCCCATCTGTTCTTCTTTAGATTATTCCTAGAATGTCTCATGGGCCATCCAAGAGTACCCAGATAGAACACCCATCATGTTTTTGTTATAGGATCCCCCTGTCAGACAAAACAGGAAATTAGCTTTTATTACATCCTGTCAACTTTGTAATATTGGCCAGATCTTGTTGCTGTACAGCACACAGGGAACTAACTTTAAATGAGCAATTGAATCCAAAAAACCCCATGAGTTTTAACATTTCAAAAAATAAATGTTAGGAGAACAGCTGTATATACATAGCCAACCCACCAACAATCCAAATGTTAGCTAATAAATAATTTTCATTATTGGCTTGTTTTTGTGATACACTACATTACTTTTCTTGGGTAACACTTTATTTTATTTTAGTATGCTGTTGTAGCATGAATCTAGATTTAGCAACAGTTTGGATACATAAATAAATGAATGAATCCAACTATAGCATAATGCTTTGGCTGAATGATGTAGTCAATTTCGAAGTTATAATTTTATCTCATTTGTTTGCCTTATTGGTAACTGTTAATAGCTCTTGGTAACCAGAACAAATTTCTGCTCCTCTTTTCATCCATCACTCACTGATGACCCACTATCCTAAGAGCCATGTTTCTTTCTTCAGCTTCCTTCCTGTCAAGGATAATTTTAACCTTGTACTCTTCCTCTCTGAATGTATTGCAGTGAATGCAATGGTGTGAAAGGAAATGGGATTATATCTGCTTTTGTTGCTTTACTATTTGTGGGAACACCTGCATGTATATGACTTAAGTAGGCACAGGTGACCTCTGCATGATTCCTATGCCTGCACAGGTCATATATGTATTTTTATTATATTATAATTATATTTATTATATTATAATTATATTATAAGTTGCCCAAAGTTGTTGTATTATTGAGATGGGCAGCATAAAAATCCAATAAATAAATAATACAGGTTACTCACATTTACTTACAGTATAGGCGATATTGGTATGCGAAAAAGCGAAACTTTGAACATGCACGCAGAACACAGATACATGCATTCCCTTTCACAAATTAAACTGTGCACTTGTGGGAACAAGGACGGCGAGAGCAATCCTTCTCCTCCTGTGCCCCCTAACCATAATACAATAAGGAGCCCTTTGTCCTCCCTCCCCCAAAAGAGCCATTGACCATTCACTCTTGGATACCCATCTGGTATCTTCACTTGCTTGCAATTCTGTACACATTTAGGCAGCTTTTGGGATGTGTTGAAGTAGCACTATACACCCTTTATGAAATAAAATCCTGAATTTGAGTTACAGTAATGCTGGATTGAGTACTGTGCTTTTCATGGTTAATTGATTCCTTCATGATCCCTTACTGAAAGCACAGAAAGACTCAAGTTTTCCAAATATATTATCTTAATGAAGACAATATTGGTATAAGCAAGATTCTCTTTGCATGCTATGCACTCTTAGCTATGTGTTCTACGTGTTGATACTTGAATAACTTCTAGGGCAGTCTTCTCTGGCTTGGTGATCTTCAGATGCATTAGATTTCAGCTCCCATAATTCACAGCCAGCAAGATGATATACTTCAAGTACAGCACCAAATTAGGCAGGATTAGAATAAAAAGTATTTCATGTTTCACAATGTCCTATTTTACCAAGCAATTAAGAGTTACTTAAGTCCACAGTTTCTCTTGATAAGTTTTCATACTTATATTGCCATATATTTTATAATGTAATTTTATGCATTATACATCTTGACTCAAAACCAAATGCACCTTTCTGTGACGTAACTGAGTTCATGATTACAGTTTCAATGCATGTTGGTGTCTCTCAGTCTTCTTTGTTTAATCTGGAACATGTTCCTAAATTTTCATTGGGAAGGAGAGTTGTGTAATCTAGATAACCAAAATGGCGGTAAACTCTATTTAAGAATATTGACACAAGAATTCCAGTGTGAAATAATGCACACAGGAGTCATTATGAGTGCTTGTGTGTTTGTTTTAAATTTAGCCATTGGATTATGATCATTCTTCAGCTATTGATACATATGTTGAAGCATGTATTGATTGCGTTGAGAAGAAATCTGTTTGTTTAAAACCTTGAGTGCTCCTAATTAACATTTTCCATTTTGCTCCTGATGATTGTAGGTGGGATTGTGGAAGAGCCATGCACAGCATAAGAAAAATGGGACTTGTTTTATAGGAAGCCGGAGACAACAGGTTAACAATAGATTTCAGACTTCCAAGTGCCTTCAGAGCGTTCTAAAAGAAGTTGAATTAATCCGAACTTCTAGAGATGGACAAATTGAAGAAGCAATTAGGTTTAACCAAGAACTGGAAAAAGAACTAAGGAATTCTCACGAAGCCCTCATAGCCCTGGAAGATTGCAACCACAGCTTAAAAAGGGAGCAGGCAGAAATGAGGAAGAAAGTTGAAGAAGCAAGATGTGTTATCGTTAACAGCCTTGGAAAAGTAAAGGAGCTAGAAACTAAAGCCCATAAAATGTCCCAACTGCAGATCTATATCCAGCAGCTAGAATCTCAGCTACAATATTATAGGTAAGGCTGGAAGTTTAAACATAAATAAATGTAACAGACTGAATGTAAATGTAGTTTTGGAACCCTTGCTGAAATGTGGGTAGAGAATTAACTGCTACAGTACTTAGTTATTTTCTTAGTAGGGACTCATTGCAAAGCTTTACTTAATCTTCTTTCTAGTTAATGCAGCAGCAAACATGATTTCCTAGTCCACCAAAGGAAATCCCAAAAACCCATTGACAAAAATCAGCAGATGTCAACAATATAATTTAGCAGGCATTATTAATGGTATTGTGGCAATGGATGTTTAGAAAGGGTAACTTGTAATCTAATGGGAGAGGCCTTGGGGGAAAAAAAACAACACAGCTGGTAAGCATTAAGGGCATTGGTTATCCGCAAGGCAATTTGATTATTCTGAGCTTCAAATTAATATTTGTTCAACACTGCACTTTGAGATTTCTCTTGCTTTGGTAGAGCATAACTTTAAACCATTCAAAAAGTACTTCAAGTAATATGTCAAGTACTTTATCCAAGAGACAGTGGTTGTTATGCTCTTTAAGGTTTGCAAGCAAATATCTTGTAAAATAAAGTTCAGAAGTGAACAATATTCATAGCCTTGTCTGCTTTGCTATCTGTTACTTGCACAGTAATAATTATTGGGGCTTCATATATGTTCAACTTTATGACATAAATTAATTATCTGATGTAGATTTCAATAATGATTTCTCCATCCACAGTCGAGACAAATAAAAACCCCTCAAAAGTGAAACTGAGAAATAGGATCACAATACTACATTGATAGGTACATTATATTAGCCCAGCATCGCTTTCAGCTGTGCCTGTTTACCCTGGTAAAGAATGATAATGCAAAAGGCTGCAACAGAGGCCAGAAGAGGTCATACTGAAGAACACAATGATGTGAAGTTGTAATGCAAGGTTTGCCTTTTCTCTATGCAGTACAACATGCCATGCCCATCACATGTAATGCCCACCACTTCCAGTGCAACACCACAATGCTGCTTTTATGCTTTTCATGAAAGCAGCAAGATCCTGTGAACAGTGCTAACCAAAGGCTGCTTCCACACCCATAATTGAAAAGTAAAAGCATCTCTATAGCAGTATTTCTCAGTCTTGGCAGACTTAACATGCCTGCTGGAGAATTCTGGGAATTGAGGTTCACACATCTTAAAAGTTGCCAAGTTTGAGAAAAGCTGCTCTACAGTATATAATGCATGCTTGGTTAAAACAGGTTACTAAGATTGGGCTGTAAAAAAACAATCAGTAGTCGGTATCCTTCCATTTATAGCAATAGCAGTTAGATTTATGTAGTGCTTCACAGTGCTTTACAGCCCTCTCTAAGTGGTTTACAGAGTCAGCATATTGCCCCCAACAATCTGGGTCCTCATTTTTTTTTAAAAGGTTTTATTTTTCCAAAAAGAACAAACATAACAAACAAACATAAAACACACAAATCCATATCAATTTCAAGTGTGTCGGTCGGTCAAAAATCACAGTGCCTTCCCTCGTTATTCATACTCAGATTACGAAAAGGAAAAACCATTATCATTATTATTAATCCTCTACCATATTATAATCTCTAGATTGTTTCAACAGTTCTATCTTTATATTCCATATATATCCCATATATTACCAAACTTTTTATCTAACCATTGATAAAACATGTTCCATATCTTATAAAACTGCTTTTCTTCTTGATCCCTAATTTCAAATGTTAGTCTACTCATTTCGCACAGTCCAAAATCTTCTTAATCACTTCCTCCTGCATAGGTATCTTGTCATTTCTCCAATTTTTAGCAAATACAATTCTAGCAGCTGTCAGTACATTAACAATCAAGTATTTCAGTTCTTTGTTAAATGTCTCTGGTACAATTCCCAATAGGAATATCTTGGGTTTCAGGTCTATATGTTGTTGTGTCATTTTTTCTAACCACATGTGGATTTTAGTCCAGTATCTTTTAGCATCAGCGCAAGTCCACCACGTGGTAGTAGGAGCCGGTTATCTGATGACATTTCCAACACTTATCCGATTTGTCCTTAAACATCCTTGCGATCCTTCTCGGGGATAGGTGCCACCTGTAAAACATCTTATACAAATTTTCTTTATATGCAGTTGACATTGTCATTTTATAATTCTGATCCCACAGTGTTTGCCATCTCTCTAAATCTATGCCATAACCAAAATTTTCCCCCCAAGCAATCATTGTTTCCTTAACCTGTTCCTCTTCCATTCTAACTTCTAATAAATGACCATAGAGTTTTTAATCACTTTTTCATTCACCCATCAAAATTTTATCTAGTTCAGTTTGCTTTTTATAAATACCTTCAGTCCTAACATCCTCATCATATCTGGATTGTATTTGCAAATATGAAAACCAATTCATTTTTATTCCTTGTTCTTGTAATGTTTGCATCGATTTGAGTTCACCCTTTTCATTTAAAATCTCTCCATATCTAATTGTTTGTTCCTTCTTATATATTATTGGATATGAAAAAGCTTCAATAGTAGATACCCATAATGGATTTGTATATAATGTTGTTTTCTAGTTTTTTCCCAATTTAAAAATAAAGCTTCTCGAACATAGTGTCTTCTAAAATATCCTTGTTTTTTGTTCCCTTATACCATAAGAAAGCATGCCATCCTAATAGCAAATCATGACCTTCTAAAATTAATAATCTACTATTTCTCAACGTTATCCATTCTTTCACCCACATCAAACTTGCAGCTTGGTAATACAATTCCCAATTAGGTAGTGCAAATCCCCTCTAGACCTTGCATCTTGTAATAGCTTAAATTTAATTCTTGGTTTTTTGCCCTGCCATATAAATTTTGATGTGATTTTATTTAAATCTTCAAAGTACTCTTTCCCAAGTCTAATTGGGATTGTCTGAAATAAATATAAGATTCTGGGTAGAACATTCATCTTGACTGTCGATATTCTGCCAATAAGAGATAATTGCATATTTTCCCATCTTTCAAGATCTGTCGCTATCTGCTGTTTGAGTTTTATATAATTGTCTTCTTTCAATGTACTGCATCTTGATGTTATATATATTCCCAAATATTTAACTTATTTGCAATCTGTATCTCTAGTAAATCTTCTAGGTCTTTCTTACATTTTGCTAACATATTCTTTGTTAGAATCTTTGTTTTGTCTTTATTAATTTTTAAGCCTGCCACCATTCCATATTTTTCTATTTGCTCTATCAACTTGGGTGCTGATTTAAGTGGATCCTCTAATATGAATACCAAATCGTCTGCAAACGCCTGAAGTTTATATTCTTCTTTTTTAATTTTCATTCCTTTTATTTCTTCATCTTCTCTAATGGCTCTATTCAGCACTTCTAATGTTAAGACAAACAGCAGTGGCGACAGAGGACAACTTTGTCTAGTTCCTTTTCTTATCTCTATAAATTCTGTCAATTCTCCATTCTTCGCTGTTTGGTTGTTATATATTGTCTCAATAGCCTGTATAAAGTTTTTTCCAAAGCCCATTTGCATCATTTGCAATATCATAAATCGCCAATTCACATTATCAAATGCTTTTTGAGCATCTAAGAACATCAATGCCATCTGTTTTTCAGGGTGTGCTTTGTAGTACTCCAAAGTATCTAAAATTATTCTCACATTTTGCTTAATTTGTCATTTTGGCAAGAATCCATTTTGATCTGTGTGGATAAATTCATTTAAATACCTTTTCATTCTTTCTGCCAATATTGAAGCAAAAATTTTATAATCTGAGTTCAGCAGTGAGATAGGTCTATAATTTTTAACTTGTTGTAGGTCCATTTCTTCTTTAGGTATAAGGGTGATATAGGCTTCCAACCAGGTTTCAGGTATTCTCTTTTTAGTAACACTTCATTCATCACTTCTAGAAGAGGAGTGCTTAACACTTCCTGGAAGGTCTTATAGAATTCTGCGTAAGCCGCCTGGACCTGGTGCTTTCCTGTATTTTGTTTCTTCAAAGCTTCTGTCAATTCCATCATGGTTATATTCCCTTCTAGCATTATTTCAATATCTTTAGGTATCTATGGCAGTCTTGTCTTTGTAGATACTGTATAATTTTTCTTCTGGGATATCTTCTTGAGAGTACAGTTTTTCATAATAGTCTCAATAATTTTTTTCTTTTCATCATTCCCATATTGTATATTCCCTTTTCCATCTATTAATTGGCTAATTTTCTTTGTTTCTCTTTCCTTTCTAATTTTATAAGCTAACCATCTTCCTGGTTTATTAGCATTTTCAAAATAATTTTGTTTAGCGCTTTAATCTTTTGAGCAACATCTTCTTTATCCATTAAAGCCATTTTATGTTTAATCATGTCCATTTTCCTTTTAATATCTTTCCCTTTGCGGTGATTCTTGTAATTCTTTTTCCAATTTCATGAAATCATCTTCCAATATTTTAAATGTCTTTTTCGTTTAGTATTTCTTTTCCTTGTGTAATCAATTATCAATCCTCTTGTACAGGCCTTCATTGCGTCCCAACAGGTTTGTAATGATGTATCTTCTTTTCTATTTTCCTTGAAGAAAAAAGTAAGTTCTGTTTCAATTCTCTTTTTAAATTCTTCTTCTTTCAAAATCATATTATTTAATGTCCATCTAGATCTTTTCCTCTTTCCTTTCCAAGCAACTATCAGTGGATTGTGATCTGCCCAGGTCCCAATTTCAATTTGAATTTTCTCTATATCGGAGAGCATATCTGCAGATGCCCATACCATATTTATTCTTGACCATGATTCATGTCTGTTTGAATAAAAAGTAAATTCTTTATTTCCAGTATTTCTCTCTCTCCATATCTTTAATATTCATTTCTTCTATCATTTGAAAAAGGACTTGGGCAGCTTTCTTCTAGTTTTCTTTTTAGTTCTCTCAGATTTATAGTCAAGCTGATCATTAATTATCCCATTAAAATCCCCCATCAAAAAATATTTGCATAGTCTAATTCAATCACTTTTTGATATAATTTCTTATAAAATTCTTCTTGATTCTCACTTGGTGCATATATTGCTATCAAGAGCATTTTAGTGTTGTTGTCTATTAACTCCACCATTAAAATCCTCCCATCTTCATCTGTATAAATCAATTCTGCAGTAATTATATCTTTAATGTACAAGACCACTCCTCTCTTTTTACATTGTGCCAATGATGTAAATAACTTTCCTAACTTTTTTTGTCTCAATACATATTCATGTTGTTTTTAATGTGGACTTCTTGTAGACAAATTATATCAAGTTTTAGTTTCTCTAATTTGTGAAATATTTTCCTTCTTTTAGCAATTGAATTAAGTCCATTTATATTCATCGAAATCAGTTTTTTCCCTTCCATTTTAGGTCTTGTATATAGGTTTTGTTGCTCTAGTCGTTCTAACTTCTCTTCGTTCTCTAGGTAGACCACCTACGCTCCAAGTTGTTCCTCTTCTTCACTTGTTGCTACACCTTCCTTGGAAGTTCCACAATCAGCTCCTCTTGTCTTCCATTTCCATCCTTTCCTCTAAAATATTCATCGTAAAAGAATTGCGCTCTCTCCACTGTGTCAATTCTATGTCTTCGTTCCTCCTCGCCACACAACAGAAGGCCTTCTGGTATTAACCATCTGTAATTTATACCTCTCTTCAACAGTTCTTTGGATAAGAATGCATATTCTCTTCTCTTTCTTATTCTTCTTGGTACCTATTTCAATACCATAATGTCTTTGTTATTGTGCTTCAATGTCTTGTCTCTAGTTGCTTGCAGTATTTGTGATTTAATGCTCTTCTTAGTGAACCTAATATGGATTTCTCTTGAAGTCTATTCCTCGTTGCATACCTTGTATAACCGAAATATTTCATCTATTCCATCCTCATCTTCTCTTCGGTTGTTTCTAACAATTCTGCCAAAATCTGTGTCATTCTCCACAAGTTTTCACCCTTCTCTTCCTCAACATTTTGGAATCTCAAATAAAATTCGATCTATCCACTTCTTCGCGGTGATTCATTATAGTCACTCTCAACTTCACTTAATCTGATGTTGAAACTCTTCATTTCTTCATCTCTTTGTTCTTGCTGCTCCTCAACTTTCTTAATCCTCTCACCATATTTCTCCATTGTTTGCCATAGAGCTTTTATATTTTCATCTGTCTTGTCCAGCTTCTGTTCAATTATCTCAATTTTCTCTACTTTTTCCAATCTCGCTCACCCGCTTGTAATATCATCTGTATTTTATCTTCTTTCTTTTTCCCTTTCTTGTTGTGATATTGTTGATGCGGAGTTGTAACTTGTGGAACTGAAGACCTTCTACTCATTCTTGCAGAGATTGTCAACACCAATTCCAAAAAGGGAAAGAAAAAAGGAATGGAAGCCAATAATAAAAAGTAAAAATTAGTAATATAAGAAGGGAGAGGAACAATCCTACTCAAAAAAAAAAAGAGAAAAAAATAGTAAAAAGAAGAAAAAGAGGAATTCCATAACGTGTCAATGATATATCAATGATTTGAAGAAAAGATAAAAGTTAAAAACTAAGAAAAGAATGTATAAATAAAAACTTGAGTTTTTTTTTAAAGAGAAAGGAAAGAAAAAGAAAAGATCCATAGTTGACTGTCTTGTTTCCAATGTACAAAATGAAAGGCCACCTCTCAAAAAGAAAAGGCTAAAATTGAAAAATAGGAAGATATCAATAAAAAGTTGAAAAAAATAAAATAAAATAGTAAAGTATCCTTTAAGAATAACAAAATATATATTTTAGGGGCTCCATTATAAAAAATTAAATTACAAACAATAGGAGACCTTGGCAGGAAGCAATATCACTCTTTATTCCACTGCCACTATGCAAAGTCCAGAGCTTAACAATTGAAAGGGAGAAATTCCAGCTCTTCTGTTTTTTGCCTCTCAAAGAATTCCAGTTCCTTTATTTTAAAACTCTCCAAGGTCGCTTTACTCTTCAATTCCAAACTGCAGGCTCAAAGATATTCCAAAACGCCTGTCCAGCACTTTCTAATCACAGAGCCTTGGATACAATCCTTGCAAATGTATATGTTTATATAAGATAGTGAGCCTCTAGGTAGCAATATTATATCTCTCAGCCAACTTTCACTTCCTTGCTGGATGGCTCCCAAAATATATCACTTCCTGTCTCATTCAAAACAAGAAGGACAGAAAAAAAGCCTCAGCAGCCATTTCTTGTATGCAAAAAATGAAAAGTAACCAAGTCCAAATAGCCAAATTACATTAGAGCCCCAGTGCCAAAAGAGAAAAGGAAAAGGAGACAAAGTTCAAAAAATATAAAAGGCATTCAAAAACTCCCAAGAAGAAAAAATGGAGGGAAAAGTCTTTAAAGCCATGAAAAGAAAGAAGAAACAAGGTTCTTTACTTTCAACCCCAATCTCTTCTGCTGCCTAGTCCATCTCGCATTCAATTTCACACCATTAGAATCACTAGGGTGTTCCCAAAGGGTTAACAACCAAATGATCTCACCGACCGACAAACTTCTTCCGATCTCATTCCTCCGGAGCTGTCACAGCTTCTTCAGCCCGATGGCTGCCTCACGTTTTGGTAAGGGGCTGTCCTGGATCAACCAGGGACTTTGTGGCATCCCTGGGATCAACAGAAGGCGCCCCCAACTTTCACCAACCCTACGAGTCAGTTTAGATCCCGGGAGACCGTCCCGAAGCGGCAGTATCGGGGGTGATCTCAGGAGTCAAGATCACCTCCGTCTCGCAGCGACTCCAGCTCCACCCATTTCCAATCTGGGTCCTCATTTTACTGACCTCGGAAGGATGGAACGCTGAGTCAACCTTAAGCCTGGTGAGATTCAAACTGCCACATTTCAGGCAGGCAGCAGGCAGCAGGCAGCAGAAGTAGCCTGCAGTATTGCATCTAACCACTGCGCCACTGCAGTTCTTATGATCCGCAGCTCTTTATGATCTTACCCTTTTAATGAATAGATCTATTAATGTATTTTCATTGTTTCCTTTGGGTGAAATCCATTACAATAGCCCTCATGGATTTCATGGATATCACTGTATGCATATACAACCAATATGCTATGTTTGAAAGAAGTGTTTCATTATTTATTCGTTTTCTATCCGTTTATGTGTTCTACCTATGACTAGGTGCTGGATGTTAACACTAAAGTTGATGATGCATGTGTTTCTTTCATTGTTGGCATTGAATTCTAGCCTTTCAGTTTACCTTAAAGCAATAGTGATGACTAATTATAAAAAGTCCATGCCTCATCATAACTCAATAAAGTTTTGCTCAAGATGTAGAATATTAGAACCAAAGCAGGTAGTATGATTAAGCAGTCAAATTGTTGGCTTTTTTAAAATGCTGAATCTAACGAGGAATTCACTTTCAGTTTTTTTCTAACCATAAGAACAATACTTACATTAAGTTGTAAAGAATATATTAGATCAGCATGTGGCAATATTCTAATCAAGCACCAATATTGAAATTTCATTCAGTCCTATTCTACTGAAGCCTAAAGGATTATTGCTGCAATAAACTATAATAGGCTATAATCTATGGCAGGGGTCCCCAACCCCTGGGGACCGGCACTGGGCTGCAGCAAGCCAGAAACCAGGCCGCACAAACAAGCAAAGCCCCATCTGCGAGATGTAGGAAGCACACAAAACCACACCCCCTCTGGTCCATGGAAAAACCTCCCTCCACAGAATCGGTCCCTGGTGCCAAAAAGGTTGGAGGCGGCTGATCTATGGGAACTGATCGAAATACCATTGACATGTTATATGAATATTCGGTTTTATTTTTCCATCTTACTGTGATGCTCAAAAGTAACTATAAATACTTTTGGTAGCTTAAAATAGCCATTTCCGTTGTTAATCTGTTAGTTCCTTTCCATTCATTTTATAGGGTTACAGAATGAGTTATTTTCATTGTCAAGGTATTGTGTCTGAAGTTGGAGAATAGTCTAAAAATAGTAAGTCATGGTGATTTTATTGCTATTGTGTGTGTCTTTTAAGAAAATATTTGGTGAAATACAGTTTTTTTTTTAAACCAACTAAATGTTACTTTTTTCCTGCCATGCATCAATGCTTTTGTGATTGACATGTTGGTTCTCCTAACGTACATCACTGCTGTTTTCATTGCTGTTCCTAGAACTTGATTCATATTATAATTTCAAGTGGGAATTAAGAACTGCCTTTACATCATGAGGAAGGGAGCATTTATAAGCAAATATACAGCACTCTTGGTATTTAGGAATCAGATTTAGTCTTGGATTCTTGCCTACTAGTGTGCTTTTCCAAATTTTAATTATGCATGAAGTTCATCCTTTTGGGAAGGGAGGTGGGCTAATTTAGTAAATAAATATGGACCCGGGCATGCCCAGGAAGAATATTTCAGAATAACACAAAGATGACAATCTACAGCTAGGGAGTAACTTGTGTAAAGCTTATGATTAAAAGCAATTCCTTGCAATCAGACATCACTGTGTGTCCAGACAGTGGAAGGCATTTGAATTGACTGAAGTATAAAATGCAGAATATGGATCCAGTAATTTATTCCTGTTTTTAACTATCCTGTAAACTACTATAATTGCTTTTTAAGTAGAAAAGGGAGATAAATTTGTTGGTGTAAATCAGATGCAAAGTCTTTAATTTAATAAAAGTAAGAAGATGGGGAGGAAACTTTTCCTTCATAAGATGTAGGACTGTGGAAGAAAATTACAGGAAATAGAAAACTTTTCTCCCTCTGTATCATATGTCTTTGTTTATTTTATTTCTAATCTGTCCAGAAGCCAAAATTAGTCTAGGGAAAGTGGGGCCCACATATTTATTTACATTTTTCTCATTGTGGAAATATTCTTCCCACTCTGCTCTGAAGTAATTTCAACTTTCAATATTGGAGGATGAGAAGAGAGAAAACAGGATATACAAATAGCTTCATTTCCTATCTTTTGTGTGATGCAATTTTGTTCAAGAGAAGCATTCAAGTTACCCTTACATTCTTTGTTTATGCATTTATTTCTGATGCAAAGATTATAGTTTCAGATATCACAAATGAAGCAGAGCAGGACATTCAAATGGTCTAAACTCATTTCCTAAAGTTCTAACTCTTAACAATGGACCAATCTAAGGTGTTTTTTTTCCTGTACATCCATGTGTGTGAGGTTCATTTGTATGCAGCTGAAGATTTGTGTACCTTTTTTGTTTAAATTATTGTGAGGTACTGTTTGCAGTTAATCTTTTGTTCTTTAATTTATCCATAGAGCTTAAATCTACCTAAGCATCACAGGGATAAGATGAAAGGAAATCCAGGAATTGTTTCATCCATCTGCTAGGTCTACATTGGATGGAAGGTTAGAGAATACAGTTAAGAGAAGATATTCAGGTGATTTCAATACCATCCTTGGGTACAATTAATTTTTGATCAGTTATTAATTTCTCTAAGGAATTACATTCAATAATGTTAGTATTCTGATTTTGTAATGAGGGATTCAGAGCAAGTTGTTACATTTCTATTCCTGCTGTGGAGATTTTTCAATCTATTCTCCTTGCTCTCCAGATTTTTCCTACCTCTTCCGAAGCCGTGTCTTATAAGCAGTTCTAATAGAATGAAATAATATCAGTATGTAACCTATCAGGAAATGGCTTGATTAGCTTAATATCAGTCACAGGATTAAAGATTGTTTCATGACATAATCATTCAGGGTGCAAAACAAATGATTTAAAGAATGGGATTGTCCCTGAGGAACTCAGCTTGGCCAGGTGTACCTTTAAAAGCTTCATTCCATATAGCCTGGTAAAGACCTTCAAGGAAATGGCTGAGAATTCAGAACTATCAACATTAAAAACTGGTTATCTCCAGTGGCTTGCAGGCTTCTTTCCTGACAGTCAAATCATCCCAGGTACACCTGATTACCCACCTAGGACTCATGTACCATAACGTACCAGTAGGTACATTAGCATTCATTGGCATAAATATGGCCTGGACCTAAGAAATGTACATAACTGGTTTTTGTACTTGAATCTTTGTCAGCTGTCCTGTCTACCTCACATGTTCCTGGATTTTAAAGTATAAAAGAAGATCACCCCACAAGAAAGTAATATTATCACTTCCATAACACTGCAAAGAAAATTACATTCATCCAGATAAATGAATGCTTTCTCATCTTCAGAAAGACCTTCTGAATATTTTAACATGCAGTAATAATGGCAAAAGTACTTCTTTATAAGCAGACTTCATGCCAGTCACAGCAATAAATATCAACTCTTCAGTTTCATATTCAATAATATCAGAAATTTCAGAGATTCGTTATGACTAGATAAGTTGCTTTACTGCAGACAAGAAATAGTATATATTTACCACATTTGCATGCTGTTTACTGCTTATTGTAGAAGAGATGCATATTGAAGAATTAGGAATCAGATGTTTGTCAGCACAGGTTCATTCTCCTGTGCTTTTAGTTAAGAGATTTGGGGCTGGGTTTTTTCTCCCACACTGTTGAAAATCAGAAACATCTCTTCCAAGTTTACAAAATGCTTCTATGTGGTCTGAGAATCAGTGGCTTCTGTCTTGGCAACTTCAGCCTTAACACTTAAATAATGAGGCCCTAAGTCTATAGGATTTTCAAGTTAATATCAGTAGTTTAAATTATGGCTGATGAACAGCTGGCAAACTGTACTTCAGACCAGATGACAACTTAGCTGCAGTATTCTGCACAAATTGCAATTTCTAGGCAATTTTCAAGTGTATGCTGTGTTAATTAAATAGGGAATGTAACAGGGTGTGGATAACTACAGCCAAATCCAACTGAATCAAAAGTGGCATGCTAGTCATAATGTACCTATGCACTTCCAAAATATATACTCAGTCTATTATCACATTTCAGCTGTGTTCAAGGGTACCAAGTGGATTAATTGTAAGTAGTGGTAGAGCCATAAGCTGGACAGAGGCATTATCACTATCAGCATTGTATTGGCTCCCTCCTTTTGCTCAATATCTACAAGGAATTGCTAAGAGAGATCACAATGATATCAACTCTATCCAGCTTCTGACATAAGTCATTCATCAAAATGACCAAAAGAGTTTAAGTGATATAACCAGTTATTTAAGTGAATGGACATTCTTAGAGCATAATGTACTAGACTGACTAATATGTTTTCAGCTTGCAGGGATTATTCACCCTTATATGTTTAATGTAAGGACTGCTTGAAGTAAGCAAAGTAAAAGCTTTTGCACAATGCCTTTCAGTTTTAAATTCATGAAAATTATTATTAGTGGCATGGTATCTTTTTGGAAGAAAGACTGCCAAACTTCTCGCTATACTCCTTTTTTATCCTTTGTTTCTTGTTTCACAACGTATTGTGGGATGACATATTGTTTAACATTCAGGGAATTGGGGCAATTCCATGGAAACACAATATAGTATCACCCACAATTCTCAGTGTTCATTGAAGCAGACCTACATTTGCACAGTCTGAGAGATTCCAGAAGCCTGTGTGGGAGCTGTTTGTCGTGCATATTGTAATTGTCACTTAGCAACCAACATTGTGAAGCACAATTTATGTAGGCCGAGATACCAAGATCTGTAAGCTGTGGAGTGGAAGGTTTTTTTTTTAAATCCCCACAATCCCAAAACCAAAGGTAGTCTATCACAGTATGGGTGGTAGAATTTTTACTCTAACAAAGAAACTATAAGAATTTAGTTAATGTTACTTTTCAAGAAGAAGAAGAAGAAAGAAGAAAGAAGAAGAAGGAGAAGAAGAAGAAGAAGAAGAAGAAGAAGAAGAAGAAGAAGAAGAAGAAGAAGAACAACAACAACAACAACAACAACAACAGCAACAACAACATATGTTATTGGTTGCATACCAGATGTATAATCTTTTGGAAATGAAAGCCATTTTTTCTTATAAATATATGGAGGGTTTTTTTTATTTAATTTAGTATTTAGGCATTTAAAGCTGATTTTGAAATTCCATCCTACATTCTGACATGTCGTAAAGACCTACATTTTTCAATTTCATTGTGTGACTTGCTGGGGTTTTTGGCAAAAGGTCTTTTTTCCCCTTTGCATTTGAAGTATTTTATTCTTTCTCAACATGAAAACTGGAACTAAAATTATTGTGTATTTTGGATTTTAACATTCTTTACTAACCAGCATTTAGTAGCTCTATCCTATGTTGACCAGGTGGTAATAATGCAATTCTAAATGCTAAAATGTTTAGTCCTAGAATACATTTCTAGTATGTTCAGTGGAAGGAGTAGAAGTTAAACAGTAACACAAACACAAACTTTTCAACCTTGGGATATTTCATGTGTCTGGCTTTGTGCTCTATGCAAGGAGCAACAATATGCTTCGCATGTCAACATCCTGCAAATGAGGGAGCAAATGCAGCACTGTAATCCATGTGATCAATTTGGCATTCCTGTCAAGAATGGATGGGCTATCTCCTTGGTAATTAAATATACCAAGCATGAAATCAATTCAGTTCTCCAAAGTGATTGATCGTCAGCATTTGCTGCAGAGTGCTGCAAATGCAAAGTGCTTAATAGAATATAATAAAGCTTGTGTATCTCTTCTGACATTTATAGAATTCATTGGAGATTTTTAGTAACCATACATGAATATTGACATTCACTAAAATTTGATGAATGCATATTTAATGATCCAGTGCATCAGATGCTGAGAAAAACTAATTAGCTCCTGTTTCAATATGCCACATATATGAATTTTCTGGGTGTCTCCTTTGGGGATAAAGGGCTGGCCTTTTTTGCTGAATGTTGCAGAATGATTCCTAGGATCGCGTTTTATGCTCTACAAAACTCGATGCAGTTTTGAGTAGAATAACAATATTTCCACTAAGAGTTGTCTCTTCAAAACTGTCTTGGAAATGAAGTGTCGCTAAACACTACTTTGTAATTCCTTAAAAAGCGATGAACCACACCTGCCGTTCAGCCACAAACTGACATGACTATTAATGTTGAATGATGGAGATAGATACCGTTAGAGTAATGGATGCCATTGGAAAAGCTCCCAAAGATACAGTTTCACTACTCATGCATGCACATAGACAGAGATTAAATGTCAATGCCAAGTGTTTTATCTTGACAAAATAATGCAATGTTTTGGGGAAATTCTTGGCTAATTCTAGATGGCCGTTGCTCATCCAGCTATCTCAAATGCTAGCCCTGATTGGATAAACCAGTCTTGTATACCTTCTCTGAGTTTTTATGAATTTTATTTTTAACCTCTTCAAATAGAGTCCCAGAGCTAGGGTTTTGTTTTGTTTTTTAAGCTAAACAACTTTCAAAACATTAACAGATTTCTTTTGTATATGTAATAAGTAAAGATTTTACTTATGTAATAAGTAAAGATAAGTAAAGATTTTTTTTGTGTCACTTCTATGGTCCTTCAAGATCTTTAATTAGCTGTTTTGTATATTCAGTATCTAAATCAGTTTCCTGGTTCAATAGTTGTACATCTCCTTTAGTGAATAAATCATCAGTTCCATTTGTGTGTCCATGTCTTTCTCTATATCCTTCTCGTTGGTTATCACATTTAAATTAGTTTCAAAATTATCCATTGCAACTTGTTCTGTTACATATTATGACAAGCTCTTAAATTCTTTGAGTTCTTAAGCTTTTGATTATTTTTTTTATTTTTTATCTTAGTTGAAGTTAAACTCCTTATCCCAAAAGTGCTTTTTCAAGAGGCAACTGGACTTTCTAGTTTTTCTTTGGAGACGTTTCTCTCCTCATCCAAGAAGCTTCTTCTGACTGGGTGGTGGGGAATGGAGCTGAGGAAGCTTCTTGGATGAAAAGAGAAACGTCTTCAAATAAAAAACAGAAAGTCCAGTTGCCTCTTGAAAAAGCACCTTTGGGACAACCATGACCTGGTAGACTGAGAATCTCTATAGACATTAAACTCACTTGATAAAGACTTTCAAAGTTGTCATTCTAAAGGCCTCCAACACTTTTAGTTTTAAGGTGATTAATAAGCAATTTGCATAAGTGATTAGAAAGTGAGCTTGCAAACTTACAGTAAGTGTCCTTCAAAGGGCTGCACTTTAATTGCAAGAAAGATAGCTAATTGCTTCATTTCCTGGCACTCAAACCCACCGAAGACTTCTGTCCTGTGATCTCCTGACAAGGAGCAGCCATCTGAAGCATATATGTGATCTCCAGCCTCTTCTTAGCTGAACAACCAGACTACTCACTGGCTCTTTTTGCCCCAAAATCATCTGCTTCACTTTCACAGAGGTGTCTTCAGTTCACCATGCCTCCCTCAGAAGCCAGTCTTTCTTTCCAACTTTTCTCTGAGTCAGAGAATAAAGACTAAAATCAAAGAACATGAAGATTGAAACTGTATCAGACAAAAAAATGACCATGGCATCTGGCGGATGTGCAGGACAGTCCTATCTGTTTCTTTTAGTTAGTTTGGGGAAAGAATCTGGTTCATGAAAGGGTTTTTCATGTGTCACTGAAAAAAAAACAAGAGGTCTTGTAAACTTCCTCCATCTTTGAAGTATAATTCCTGGTTTTATAATAAGGTAAAAGCTGTAGAAATACTATATAAAATCTCTTGTGTATGTGTGTGTGTGTGTGAGAGAGAGAGAGAGACAGACAGACAGACAGAGAGAATACTATGGATTTATGCAACATCAATAACTTTATAAAATTTCTTGGAATATACATAGCAATTAATTGGATGTGTTATCTATCTATTACAAGCATGTATGTCATTTGATAATCATTATGAAGATGTAAATTCATTCATTCCAAATACATTAATGTGCTCCAAACTGTTTGCATAACTTTTAAACTTTAGGAGGGAGGTACTACTAATCCCATAAGCCCATTTTTATTAATATCTACTTTATTATTATTTTTCTCAAAATATAAGTATATGTAACTAAGAATCAGATTTATAAAGTGGAAACTTGTAAGTCCTGCCCTACATAACTCTACCATTTAGCCTCCCTTACAGTTTAATATTAACAAGTACAGATATGACCTGTTCATCTCTGAGTGCAATTTTAATGGTTTTATGTTGAACTTTCCAGTGTGTTTGTACAGTTAGCTAAGGGCATCCAAGCTGAGATTTTGCAAAATGATGAAAGATTAATACTTATAACAGGAAGAAAGAGCTAACCAAATGAAAAAGCAAACAAGTGATGTATTCTCTTACTCAAGAAATTCAAATCTTGCTTGAACATTTCCCTACTTTTTCCCCCCTGAATGCAGAATGGGAATATCTTTTCTAAAATATAATGGATTTTTCAGAATGTCTATTTTAATAGTGATCATTTTTCTTGCTTGAGATGCATTGTAATACTGAGACAATAATTGGGAGGAAGAAGAAATATATCATGTAATGGTATGTAACTCTTCCCTGAAGGTTAATCTATATGTTAAATGGATTGTGCACATCAAAATATTATTATTTTTAGGTCACTGGAGACCTGTAAAAGCTCAGTCTTGACTAAGAGTTTGTCTGTCTTCAGGAAAAACTTCACTTTTTTTTCCTCCTAGTCATCTGATTTGCAAGTACTCCTCCCCCTCACAAGGTAACTGACACCAAGTTTTTCTTCTCTAAAAGTTCTTCCGGGGGGAAAAGAGGAAATGGCAAACCAAATGTGTATAGAATAGCAATAGCACTTAGACTTATATACCGCTTTACAGTGCTTTATAGCCCTCTAAGCTGTTTACAGAGTCAGCATATTGCCCCCAACAATTTGGGTCCTCAGTTTACCCATCTCAGAAGGATGGAAGGCTGAGTCAACCTTGAGCATGGTGGGATTTAAATGCCAAATTGCAGGCAGCAGAAGTAGCCTGCAGTTCTGCACCCTAACTACTGCACCGCTGTGGCTCATGGCTGTTGCTATGCTTCTAGCAAAATTCCGATGGACAAGAATTAGATTGTGTTGTACCTGCTTGGACTTTTGCAGCCCAGCTATGATAGTGCTATTAAAGAGGTTAAACCACTTCCTTCCATGCTTAGAGATTATAATGAAGAACAGGCCTCTGAATCTGCTTTTAATTCATGGTTTGCTGGAGAATTGTGGGAGTTGAAGTCTAAATTCAAAATTCTTAAATTTACTAGGGTTGACAAACATTTAGCTACAATGAAGTCCTATTTAATGGTGCTTATTTTTGAATGTATACAATCTCTTTGTCATATAAATGATGAAGGCATATAGATGAATAAACAAGAAAGGGAAGAGCTTTTTTTTAGTGCTTTTAATATAAACAGTAGTGTGCTGGAGCCAAGTCATACAAACTTGTGAGAATTGAGAACCACTATTCCAGATTACTTCTAAAATACATAACAACTTTTCCTTCTATCAAAACTACTATAAAGCCAAAGTTTCATACATTTGTATGATCAGCTCATTGGTCTACCATATATCAAGCTACTTTAACCATACATCAACCTTCTTTCTTAAATTTATCTCAGTCTATATTTGGTACTAACAGCAGACATTCTTTGCATTGTACGCTGATACACCACAACATTTATATCAGATAGATCAAGCTAAATAGTAAAGGTCCAATATTACCATTTATTGCGTATATCTTTTTTTTAGTGATATTGCAGTCTTTCAAAGTTCAGCACAAGCATATGGTAAAAATAAATAAAATGGGGTAAGTCCTTCCATCCCTTAATTAAATTTCTGGCCACCTAGGATGCCTCAAGAACAAAAGGTTGCAAAGACTGTTCATATAATTAAAAGTTAATTCAATTTCACCCTGAGGGAGTGAATAGATTATATGACTTTTAAAACTGGAGCATCAAAAGAGACTGCAGTCCCATGGCTGTTGTAAAAATTTCAGCAGGGTGCACAGATTCTTTTCATGGGGTCAAGTTGTGACTGTTTGCTTTGCTCCTTTGGTTCCCGATGCTGTGGGATGATGTTCAATTGACATCAACCCATGTGATTTATTGTATAATGCAGACTTACACATTCCCACCTCTTCTTGGGAATCTTTACCTGGAAAAAAAGATGGTAGATTTGGAACAAACTGCCTAACATGCATGGGAAACCAGTATAGCTAAACAACTTAAAGTGATACCTCCATAAGAGGTGTTTACGTTATGAGTTACAGAGTAGAAACTGAACACATTCTGTAAATAGGGGTGAACAGCCTCCCACTTCCAAGTCACAAAGATTTCATGTGGCTGCAAAGTGGCTGCAAAGATCATCACTGTAGACAATCATCTGCACACTCAGAAACTAGTTCTTCTGTACTATCTCAATGGAAGTTGGAAAGGGCTGCTTATTACTGTTTGCATTTTCAGTTCCACACACATCTTAACAGGTGTCCACAGATGGCTGGAGAAAGTGGATGGGGAAATTTTCCAATAATAATAATAATAATAATAATAATAACAACAACAACAACAGCAACAACAGCAATAATAATAATTTGTTAAATGTGTTTGCTATAAATTTGTTAATGTAGATGGATTTAAATAAGAATTGAACAAATTCATGGAAATCATGTTTATTAGTGTTAGCCCCAGGTTAGGGATGACATGTCTTTAATTACTGTGGACCAATGGTGGGGAAAAACACCTAGCTCAGTCTTATCTTCTGCTTAACAGCCTCCAAAAAGAATTTAGTTGGCCACTATGAAAACAAAATCTTGGTCTAGGATGAATCTTGCCTGTTCTGACTAGGCTAGTGTTACATTATTAACTTTTTGTAAACGGAGGCTTTATGCTGTTTGTAAACAGGATCTTTGATTACATGGAACAATATATGGTTATCTATAATTATAAATTCCATTTCTTCATCTTGGCAATCACACAAAGTCTTGTGGATAGTAACTTGAAAATTTTTACATTCAATTATAGTCAGGTTGAGTTATCTGAAAAACAACCTAATCCATTATGCATATTCTGAATAAAATGGTAAATGGCACTGATTGTTAATAGTTGGTAAGAGAAGGAATAAATTGTTGTTCCAAGTAAAATGAGCACAACATAATCGTAAGTCTTTACTATTCAGCAACACAAAGAGCCAACCTATCCTCAGATAGAGAAAAAGAGATTTGGATCTCCCTAGCCCAAGATATAAGATAATAATAGTCTGGGTTATTGTTATGATAGTGTAAACAGAGGAAGAGGCCTGTCTCCTCAGTAATAACTATAGATAACTGGCTGTCTCCTGCGTCAGTGTGCCTTGACTCAATTAGAGCTGTAAGTCAGGCTCAACATTGGTCACCATGCTGCCAGCGATCATTGTTTTTCAAGTTCTCACCCACCACTGTTAAACTTTTTTAAGAATATAAATGTCTTTGCAGGGCTATGTTATCCTGAAAAGAACTGTGTTGGTGGCAAATCTTCATGAACTTGTGAAATTATAATTTCAATACAACAATACAAGAGCACACAACAGATACAAACTCAATGTATACCGCTTCAAACTTGATTGCAGAAAGTACGACTTCAGCAACAGAGTGGTCAATGCCTGGAATGCACTACCTGACTCTGTTGTTACATCCTCAAACCCCCACTCCTTTACCTTAAACTATCCACTATTGACCTCAACCCATTCCTAAGAGGTCTGTAAGGGGTGTGCATAAGCGCACAATCGTGCCTACCATCCCTGTCCTATTGTCGCCATTTATTTGTACCTATTTCCTGCATTCATACTCATGTTTATTCTTATACCTATTAACTTGTAAGCGATTGATAAATCAAATATAAAAAAAATTGCTAATATGATGACCTTGTAAAATTTTACACAGATAAATTTGATAATGGTTGAATGCTACGTTGTTCCCCACTCCCAGAGGTTTATTTTAGCATTATCAAATGTTTATTTCATACTATCTCTTCAAATACTAGATAATTATACAACATGATTCTGTACCATTTCTTCATTAGACTTGATTTATTCTAGTGTTTAATGGGGGATTTTTCTTCATCAAAATATTCTGCTGTCTAGCATTGCATCTTTCCTACTCATTGAAAGAAAAATGCTTCATTTTTACAAGATGCCTTTCCAAACCTTTAATATACAATGGGCATGAATTTCATTTTGGATGGGATAGATTGTTTAATTATTATAAACTCGTTATAAACTCAAACATGTAATTTTGAGGGGAAATGAAATCTCAAGCTACTGATAGGACCTGATTTCAGAAGAAAGTACATTGTTAGAAAAAAATCTTTCTCACAGACATAGCTGTGCATGAAAATGTGTTATTTTGTTCTTTGCTTCCTGATGCATGTTAGCGCACTTCGTTATTTGTATGTTTAGCCTTCTTTTGATTGTGGACATCAGTCCGAAAATCATGTTGCTCTTTTTAATGAAGATGAAAAGAATAACTTTTATTTAGAAGCATGTGTATTATTATACTTAAAAGTTAACATCTGTAATGAGAAATGTATTGATCATATTTATATACAGTAGCACTTTTGTCTGGAAGAAGTGTTTTCAGTATTCTTAACATCGTATGTATAGGATCTAATCTGGGCAGGTCACCGGGACCAAAAGTCTAGTTTTCTGAGCTTTTGTATTCATGCTGGAACCCATCCTCAGGGAATTTCTCTTTACCAGAATGTGTGCTTTGGGCTATTCTGTGCGTAGTATTTATGTGGTGTCTGGTTGGGCATGGTTCTTATTGGTTAATTGGAGTGTTGAAGGTTGGCTATTAAGTCGTTGACTGTTGTTTCCTTGTGCTGCCAGGTCCTCCTTCCTAGTTCCTAAGTATTTGATAAGCTGGTGGTAAATCAGCACTCCTGTTGACTGCAGAAGGGGCCCGTTTCTCAGGCTTCAATCATTTCCCTGGCTATCTTTGTATCTGCCCGGCCAACAATCTTAGTAGCTGTGAAATTTTGAACAATTTGACTCTCTCAGCCTCATCTACTGCCCTGGTTGTTGAAAAGAGAATATGGGAGGAAGAGAAGCCTAGATTCATAAAGGTTGACCTCGATTTACAATCATTCATTTAATGACCATTCAATAGCACTGAAAACCAATATTCACCCTTATGATTATCGCAGTATCCCCATGGGCAAGCGATGCAAATTTGGGCACTTGGGAACCAGCATGTATTTACAAGGGTTTCAGTTTCTTGGGGTCATGTGATCACCATTTGCAACTTTCCCAGTCAAAAGGAGAAATCGGATTCACTAAATCGCGTGCTTCACTTAACAACCGTGGCAAAGAAGGTTGTAAAATTAGGCAGTGATTTGTTTAGCAGTGGAAATTCTGGCCCCAATTATGGTTATAAGTCGACATGTCTTCCCAAGCATTTTGGAGGGAGGCTAGGAAACAAAGGTAATAAAGACGTACGGGATGTTTTATTTTGTCTTCCTTCCTGCACAACATGGAACAATACATAACAGTGTTGGATTGTGCTCTGGTCTAAAATAATGTGAAGATGAATGGGTAAATTTCCCAATGATTTCCCACCCCCCTATTATAACAATCATGTTTGGTCAAGAGAATTTGCTATGAGTCTTTTTACATTTTCTTCACCTTTATTTAGTGGTATTTGTTTTTAATTTGGAATTGGAAGAATAAAGTCCTCCTTCTTTAGCACCTCTAAAGTGCAAAAAAATTGGGAGATTTGCCTTGAGTGTTTGAGCCCTAAAACCCTCATCATTTATGAAATTCCCTTTAAATTCAGATCTGTCACCACATGTTCCCTGACAGCTTAGCGAAAAGGCAAAAATGATCCCTGCATGGAGTGCTATAACTTTCTTCTCTGCCCCCCACCCTCACCTCTCTCTGAATATAAGAAATAGTTGTGTTTCATTATTTTTTAATAGTAAAGGGAATTAGTTTGAACAAACACTATGGTTTTGTGCACAATGTGCCCTCTTGAAAATGAATACTGATAAATGATTTAGGCATGATATGTGGGATATCTGGGAAATGCATTTGAAAAGAGAAATATGGCAATGAACCATACATTGAGCAGCTTGGTTGCAGACTTTCAATGAGAAAGAGCATATTTCCCATTTTCTGCCCCATTTTGTATTTACATCCTTGACTGGCTTTGACATCTCTGCTTCTTTCATTATAACTTATTTTTATTTCAGAGTAATCTCTCTCCCTCTCCCCCTCACATATAGACTGGGTGAAACCAGGCTCAATAGCAGTAACTGTGAGAGGGATCTGGGAGCCTTAGTGGACAACCAGCTAAATATGAGCCAGCAGTGTGCAGCGGCAGCCAAAAAAGCTAATGCAATCCTAAATTGCATTAACAGAGGGATACAATTGAGATCAAGTGAGGTACTAATGCCACTCTATAAAGCCTTAGGAAGACCACACCTAGAGTACTGCATCCAGTTTTATTCACCACATTATAAAAAAGATGTTGAGACTCTAGAAAAAGTGCAGAGAAGAGCAACCAGGATGATTAAGGGACTGGAGACTAAGACATATGAAGAACAGTTACAGGAACTGGGCTTGGCTAGTCTAGTGAAGAGAAGGACCAGGGGAGACATGATAGCAGTCTTCCAATATTTGAGGGGCTGTCACAGAGAGGAAGGGGTCAAGCTATTTTCTAAAGTTCCTGTAGGCCAGACAAGGAATAATGGATGGAAACTGAACAAGGAGAGATTTAACCTGGAAATAAGGAGAAACTTTCTGACAGTGAGAACAATCAACCAATGGAACAGCTTGTCCTCGGAAGTTGTGGGAGCGCCATCACTTGAGACCTTCAAGAAGAGATTGGACTGCCATTTGTCAGAAATGGTGTAGGGTCTCCCACTTGGGGGGGGGTTGGAGTAGATAACCTATAAGATCCCTTCCAACTCTGATTATCTGTTACCTGTTCTTCTCTCTTTATGGCTGTCTAAGCCAGAATAGGCAAGTTAAATGTTACAATCTTTACAGAGATTTTATCCAGACATTTAAGAAGTTAACACAACTTGAGGTACATATTGCTGTACTGTCCAGTGTGCCTAATTATGAATACAGAGATTATGGGGCTTTAAAAAAAACAAATGAAGTTTGAATAGAAAAATCTGAATACATGCAGATTGGTCTGCTACTGGTACACACTGCTAATTGCAGGAGATTTTGAAAGAACTTCATCTGATCAGAAAACATAACTTTGTTCATTGAAAAGAAATCACTTTCTCTTGTCCCTTCAGCAACAGAAGAGGCCATGTCATCAAGTAGCCTGGAGTTTTTATTGTTTGACCCATCTGCCCTTATACCTGGGGAAGACAGTACATGACCCAATTATTCAAGTTTCCAGAAAAATTCTAAATAATGGAAACTTAAACAAGGTTATGAAGTGATTTTCATTTTTAAATAAGAAATCAGCTCCAAATTCTCCCAGTCCAAAACTTCACTGCATTTTAAAGTATTTTTGATAGATATTAAACTCCATAATTTTAAGGATAATGAGCTTTGTTCCATTTGGCATGTTGACTAAGAATTCAGGAAATTAAAGTCCAACTCATCTTCACTTCAAGCAGTCTCTATTCTCTGATGGCTTAGGTAAGCCATATTGCTAGACTTGCAGATGAGTGGGAATAAGTGAGTAGCTGTTCCAAGTCTCCTGAGAGTTATCCCAGATGCAATAGCCTATGATAATCATTTACAGAAGTGATTAATTAATGCCAGAATTTCAGCTATTCCTGTTCATAACTCAGTGCTTGCTTAATTCAGGGAAATGTGTTGTAAGGTTGGAAATCAGCAAGCAAGGACTAGAAATTCAGTTACATTTTGGATCACATCAATCACAATAGAATAGGGGTATCAGATCTGAGCTGAAAAAATATGGACAGGTAGAAATTGAAAATATAACATGAAGTTTCTTTAAAATGCTGATTAGAATTTCAAACTTTACACATCCAAAGAATTACATATACATGTACTTTCTCTGCTAGAAATTATTTCATTTAATTAAATCTAACTTATTAGAAAATAAGTACACATAGAATTTGATGACTGTGATTTCTTGCAAATCACAGCTATTTTTCTCTAGAAGGCAGATTTGTTTATGTTGTCATTTTCAAAAATATTGATGTCTAGCAAAATGAGGGAGTGGCCATACAATTTTTCATATCCTGGCCACTGCTCCTTAGTAAGATCCTTTGGGATTGTAGTATTCATTAAATACTTATCATGGATTGATTTAATGCACAAAGAAGAAGTATGAATTATACTAAGTATATGTATTCTCTTTCTTTATTAGTAAAGAAAAAAAGAAATTAGATACAATACCTTAAAAAAGGAAACCAAAGTGAACATGACAGAACAGATTGCTGGAAAACACACATATTTTATCCAAATAAAAATTGCACACCAAATGGACACACCTGCATCTATCCCAGATCTGGGGATTTTTTTTTCAGATATGATTAAAGGCTTTTAGGGTCAGAGCAGGCTAAACTTACATGATGATATTCCAGAGGGCAGGTGCTGTAAGAGAAGATTGCCTTCTAGATGACTTATTCAAAGTAATATAAAGCATGCCTGCTCTACCAGATTTTGTGAGACATGCATAAATTATGGGAAAGAAGTGCTCCATCAGATAGCTAGATCCTAAGCATATTTCTACCCTCCATGGGGGTAGAAATGTTTGTGCCCTTGATTTCCAATCTCTTTTGTTTCTGCTCAGACCCCCTCTTCTTTCCAGTAAAAAAAGGAAAAGAATGAAGTTCCTGACCCCTTCTTTTCCTTTTTTCTGTTTCTATATCCTACATAGCATTTTTAGTCAAAGAAAGATAGGTGGTGGGGCACCTTGAGACTTGTATTTTCTTTGGAATTGTGATTGAAATCAATGTGAAAATGGTAACTTTAACAGGGCTATCTTGACCTAAGAAACCCCAATGAATTGGGGAGGATCTGAAAGATTCCCGCCTCCCCAGAATTGTCAGGTCAGAGTGAATCATTGGCCTTTTGTACACAGATGAGCCAATAGCAAGAGTCATTTAGAGACCTAATATTGAAAGTTGAACAATGACTGTTTGAGCATCTATATGGGGTCCCAGCTGAAAGATTTGCTTTACACTTGGGAGGAAAATAAAATAACAGAAAGACAAACATGGATATCCTTCATGGTATGCAAACATTACAGACACAATCTTTGACAGGCAGCATAGTCAGTCAGTCAGTCAGTCAGTCAGAAAGACAGACAGACAGACAGACGTGAAATCTGTAGCTGAAGTGGGTGTAGGAGTTGAGAGACTGGCCAGAATTATTGAAGGGGAGGAAGCAGAGAGAAGCAGATCCTTAGAATGCTTACCTAGATATTCTGTACTGAGTACAGTTAACCTAGTCAGATTCTTGTAAATAGGTAAGAAGCAATAAACATACTACTCTGATCAGCTCCCAGTGTTTTGGTTCCATCACCTGATATAGATAGACAGACATCAGGTTCTGTTATTCTAACACATTATCTCTGCACTTTACAGTAGAAGAAGGGAAATAAATGGACCAGCAGTATGTATCCTTAAATCATCTGCTTTCTTTTAAGGCACAAACTTTATAACCAATTAGTTACTATCAGGCACAAATTGGCATCGTAATAGATGTAATTCTCTATTACATCAATTTATGGTTCACTTAACAATCACAGTGACTTGTTTTATGACCATTTTAAAAACAGTCATAAAATCCTGTCAGGTCACGTGGTAATCCATTTATTAACTACAACAACTTATGGCCAAAACTTACTTTCCAAAAGAATGTATTTATAATCAAAAATGGAAAGAGATATCAGCTAGAATTTAACTTGATGGGCATTTGGCAGGTATCTCATCTTACAGAGAGTATAATTTTATTTCCTGCAGTCACACTCCTATGCTAAATTGTTTTAGACTGGGTTTTTTAATCTATGTGCCACCCAGGGTCAGTTTTGAATTGGACATTATTAGAAATCTAAATGATAAATAAATGTTATTCCGTTGTGCTTTCCATGATTACAGGTGATTTTTTTTAAAGACAGTCCTATTTTGATCTGGCAAAATTGGCATGCATCTACCAAAAACAGTAACAGAGAACACTTGTACATGTTAGAAAATGGTATAATTTTAATATTTTGTGGGGAAAGGGAACTGAGGACCCAGATTGTTGGGGGCAATATGTTGACTGTACACTTAGAGAGGGCTGTAAAGCACTGTGAAGCAGTATATAAGTCTTAAGTGCTATTGCTATTAAGCAAATCGAGCTTTTTCAGAGTAGATAAAAATATTTTTAATGGAAACGGATTAGGAAAATAGAAGTTCATCTCTCCCTTTAAAAAAAAAGTAACATGCAATTTTATTGGTTTTATTTCAAAAGTTATCTGAAATCCATCACTTCAAGGATATTTATTTCATATTTTCCAATCTCTATGGTTTCCTTTTCCGACTGTTGTTTTTCTTTCCTTATCTATGTTTGCTATCTTTCCTGTATGTGTTCAATAAGGAAGCTACCTCAAAGCAGGAAAAAGATGTGTCTGAAAATCTGTGAGCTATCAAATTTTTCTTTCATAATTTCCTTGATAGAAAGCCTACAGTTTTATTTAGTTCTTCCAATTTTAGTTTATGAATTTAGAGGTATAAAGAGGATCATATCAAGGTTTTGAATATATAAAGTATGTTAAGTATATAAAATAATTGATTTAACATTGCCTTTTAGGTGCAACATCAGGTTATCTCTAGTGAGTAACTACACTAGATCTTTAGTAGATGCATTTTCTTCAAGAAAATTGAATCTCAAAGCTCACTTTTTGTCTGAGCTCTGAAGAAGTCTTAACTGCTTTATCATTGGGTGAAACCATTTTTCACGTTATTTATCTATGCTTTTCTCATGCACATCTAACACAATTGTTCATTTCATTATTTGTATTAATAGTAATAGACAAGACCCACATATTTTCCCCTGGTTGATTATTTTATTGATTATAAAATATGAATAATATATTATAGAAAGTAGATAATAATGGAATACAGTAGTATTTATAAAATAGAAACTGGAAATTGCTACACTATGATGAGTTAGATAAATTAATTTCTAAGATGTTGATGAACATAAAGTTGCTTCAGTTGTACAATGAATACCAAGTATGCTATTGATAAACGTTGCAAAATGCATTGAGTAATTTTATATGTAAAAGGTTTACATCTAAGCTTAATACTTAATACTGTATTCTCTGATGCATTTATTGTTATTTTTGGTTGTTAAAGGAGAGAATAAGGGAAAAAGAGAAAGAAAAAAAGATGCTGCTTGGAAAAAGCACATCATACTTGTTTTGGATTAAGTGTCTGGCTCATTCCTAACTATTGTGGTTTGTGAACCGTGTTACGTTTGTTAGGGGTGAAATCTGAGTCTTGCCAAGCATTTAATGATAATCTGATAGCAACAGTTCTTACTTTTGGTGCTTTTTACTTTGGAAAGAAGCAATCTAGGAAGAAGGAGGGAGGGAGGGAGGAAGGAAGGAGGAATCCAGGATTGAACTCCTCCTTCTGAGGTTGTGGATTTTACTCTAAACTTGGAGAAAGAAAGCCAAAATCTTCTGGGTCCAGGAAAATCTTCTAAGACCCCATATGACTGCAGCTAAGAGTTCTTTTGGATATCAGGTTCTTTCAGTAATTTTCATTCATTTTTGAATGATAGAAATACTGATTCAATATATCTAGAAATTGTCAGCTAGGTTTATTACCCATGTTAATCATCAGGATCTCACAAATCAGCCACAGTAGAACCAATTACCTGTACTAATGTAATTTATGTATTTATTCATTCTTCCTTTCTTCCAATTTCTAGGCCATCTAGTTCCAAAAATATTCCCACTCTATATGAGTGTTTTAATGTGAGATAGCAGGTGAAAGAAAACTTGAATGCTTTCTAGTCAGAATAGATTTTTATTGTGCATTCATGTCATACTCTGCAAAAATCAAGGTTACAATATTTAATAGATATACGTCATCCATTAATAGCATGTAATTAGACACCAGACATCAAATTTTAAACAATATGTCCAGCAGGTCACAACATCTGACCAGCTTTTTCTGGGTTTGGAAACTAAGCATTGATTAGAGGCTGGAAAAGAGCATCAGATAATACCAGGTTAGCCTAGGAATTAAACAACATCCTCCTCCGACATCGTGACAAAAGACAGTGGACATGTAGGCATGTCCATAAAATCACTAGGAGGCAAACCTTAGTCCAAGGAAACTTCATATTTACATATGGATTCTACTGATGACTGGCAAAGGGGAACTGTTTTTTCCAAGGATCTTTTGTGTTGAAATAGGCATTCAATAAAAAGCAAGCATATTTTTAAATCTGTTGTAAAAAGTCATATGATTAGTAAATTAATATTTTTTTAATCAGGTATAGCCTTAGCAACCACTACCTTAATTTGCATTTGAATGTCCTTGCCTAGTTCATATTCTGTGCTAGGTCAGTTCATTGAGTATAATATGTGACTGAAATCAAACACAGCTGTAACTAAACACTGGGACAAAAAAAAAACCCCACCCTTGACAGAAAAAGATACACCCTATAGAAGTTTATAGTTGTTCTTTTTTGCTAGATAACATAATTAAGACTAGGTGTATTTGTTCATAGGTATGTCTTAGAAGTACTAGATTTTAGTGTTAGATTTTAGTTATATGGCAAATATACATTGATATATTATCCACCAAATGGATTTCACACGAAGTCAAACGTCTTATTGTGTCCCAGTGATTGTCCAAAACATATGTTCCTTTCTCTCTTACTCACAGTTCAAAAACACATTTTATTTGTATTTACAGCTTAAAGTATATTTCCTGATTTGTCCACTGTCTTAATAGCAGTCAGCCAAATCATTCAGCACAGGTATCTCAGGAATATTACATTCGTTCTTTCTCTCTGTTTTTACTTGAGACACCACTTCCTCTTTCAGCTCAAAGTACCCTACGTGTTGAGTGAGCGGGAAAAGATACTTTATAAACTCTCACAGGGTTTGTTTACCTGTTTACAGATACAGGTTTTAATCCTTGTATTTCACTCCCCCCCCCCTTTTAAAGTATCCTATCTTCTTTTCTACCACCAGATTTTTTTAAAAAAATTAAAAATTACAACTAGAGCTTGAGGGGAAAATGAAGAAAGTAGAGGGCAAGAGATAAGCTTTCAATCTTTTTAGAGAAAAAAAATATTAGACTGTCAGATATTATTATGTACATTTGTAAACTGATTCGTTATCAGTTTCCTATGGAGGAATAGACTTAATAAACTATCATGATTATATCCCAGCTTTCTTCACACTTATTTCTAGACAGAATGAATCTCTTCCTTCTCTACGAGCCAGCTGCATTGTAGAAAGAAACAGAGCAGTTCAAATGTAGAAGGAACAAATATGTAATCCTCTCATGGTGAAGACAGTGGTGGACATTTGAACCCTTTTTCCAGGTCTGATTTCACTGACTAAGGATACATATATAATCAGATTCAATACCTGTATCTGAACTTTTCAATCCAGTTAGATTTATTTTTCAATACTTTACGTTTAAGTACCAATAACATTGGAATGTAGATTGACTTCTTCCAATGTCTTGGCCAATGTGTTGCTCTCAGATTTGCTGGCATAGTTTGGTTACAGTCCTTATTTATTCTGTTGTTTGTCATATTCTAGTGGGTATCAAGTCTATATAATTTTGGCTTCTGAAAGCAGGAGATCCTGAGTTCAAATGTGACCTTGGGCATTAAGCCAATTGGGTGATTTTGGTCCAGACACTTTCTCTCAGCCTGAGGAAGGAGGCAGTACCAAACCACTTCCAAAAAACCTTGCAAAAGAAAACCGCTGGGACTTTTCCTGGCAGTCTTTGAGAACTGTACACAATTGACCCAAAGGAAAATATATATAATTGATAATAAATGATGCTATGTTTGTAAGCCATATTCATTCTTGAGCAAATGAACTTTTAGAGAGCTGCTGTTTTTAATGAAACTAATCTAAGGACCAAGGACAGGAGGAAAATGCAATAAGAATGCTGTGTATACAAATCCATATATTAACTGCTTGGAATATCTTAAAATGTATATTGGAAAAACAATTCAAGTAGGATTGCAAAATCCAGACAATATAAACTGATAATATAAGATTAATGAACTATAGTAGAAAATATTTGCACAAAGACCAGATTGTGGTCTGGAATTCATGTTAGTGGTTTTCAAATTGTTCTCTGGAAGCCTCTTGGTACCTCAGAATCTTATCTAAGTTTCTGCATTAAGTAGATTAGAAACAGCAGATGGGACTGCCTGAAAAACAGCTTGATTATCTCCTACAATATTAGGCCCTCAGGGGAACATTTTTAGATAGACCATTGCTGAAACCAGACAGAATTACTGGTGCACTGCATAAACCGAGATCACGCCAATGTCCAATGCATCTTAAAGTATGCAGAGTTTCCTTGGTGAGAAAAGGAAATGCTGTTGCACAAAGTGACTCTGAAAAGCAAAGGTATAATGGTGCTGTCTTAGTAGAAGGATGAACAGATGCTCAGGGAAACAAAGTTCCAAATCCTCTAGAAGTCTATGCAAAGCGTACATTTTGGATGCCTTATTTTAAAGAATGATGAGAAGAGATTCTGCATCCCAGAATTACATAATAGAGAATTATTAGATATCTCAAGCAAATGGGAGTCCTTAAAATGTACATACTTATTTTTCTATAAGAAATACATTCTGCATTTTCAAAACAATGGGTTTAAGACGGTCTTCTTTTTCTAAATTAATTTTCCGTCTAAATTATGGGAAATGCATGATGATAATTTCCTATAAGAATTTTTTAAAAGAATTTCTGGGTGCTGGTAAGTAGTGTCAGAGAAGAGCCAGCAATATTCTCAACACTGGATTGCTGACCCAACTTCTCTGGAATTTATTTATTTATTTATTACATTTATATGCCTTTCATTTTTCTGTTGAAGCCACTCTGGGGAATTGAGAATACGCCATTGTGTAATTAGGTTTTGCTGTTTGAGATATGGAAATATTTGTGTGACACATTCTCTCTCTGGTGGTTTATACTTATCCTATTAGATCTGGCAAGAAGAACATGTTTCAGGTCCTGTCTATTTAGAAATGTCATCTTGTGGGATCCAGAAAATGTGCCTCTTCTGTCATAGCATCTGCCCTCTGAAGAACATCACATGGGATCAGAGTGACCTGGTGGCTTTCTGGAGAACATTGAAAACCTGGTTGTATTTCTACACATGAAAAGTTAATAGTTAATAGTTAATAAAAAGTCTAGAAAGTTAATGAAGCCCAGGGGAGTTAATATTACATCATTTTAGTGTTGGCTACTGTTTCTTTTTCTTCCTTCCTTCCTTCCTTCCTTCCTTCCTTCCTTCCTTCCTTCCTTTCCTTCCTTCTTTCTTCTTTCTGTTTCACTGGTTTTATATTGTAATTTATCTTTAATCTTTAAAGTTTCCATGTGCAGCCCTATGCATTTAAATAAAAAATGTATAGGCCCTAGTGAGATACTTTAACACAAAATGGGGAAGAAAATGATAAGAAAGTCAATACTACAGAATAATTAGTTCAAGAGGATATACTGCCAGACCTAAAATACTTACAAACAAATGTTTTCTACAAGTATTCCATTACAGATTTTATTTAAATACTTCTGTTCATGAAAGAAAATGCAGAGCAATTTATATGTGAAGATCAATACCAAGACCATGCTTTTATGAACTCATAGCTTCAGATCAACATCAAATCTGAATGTTCCATAGCAAATGCACTTTAATTAAGATGTCCTTACCCAAATCTTTGACATGCATAGAAACAATAAAGGAATTACTTAAAACCTTTATGAAATTTTCAGTATGTGGTCATTTTTTGAAATGATGTGACTTACATTGGATATCTTGGATACCAGTTTTTATTTATATTTAATGGGAAATTTTGGTACGGCATAAACTTTGGAGATAGATCAACATTTATGAACCAAATTGACTTCCGGGTTGAGCCTTCTCGAGAACGGGCGGCGGTTTGTGATTGTCCGCGACCGCAGCCTGGCTCTTGCATCGGAGAGCCCCGATCCTGCAAGGAGAAAGGGAAATCTGCCAGCCAGAGTGAGGGGAGCCACATCTCCCCCCTTTTGGGTCTGGTCTTTTCCCTCCGAAGACGTCAAGAAGTGGTGGTCAAAAATGGCCACCTCGAAGAGAAGGTCTCAACGGGATTAAGATTGGTGCAGGAGGAAAGAGAGAAGTCGACAGCAGAGGAACCGGGAGTATCGGATGGTAAGATCAAGGCACCCCAGGATTAAGATAAAGATGAGTTTTTTTAAAAAAAAGAAACAGAAGCGGCACAGTCTCAAGTGAAGGAAAAAATAAGTAAAATATTTTTGACAGCTATAAGGGGCTTCGAACCGGGAAAGGAAGAAGCCAGCGTAAGAATTTAAGTTTGGGGCTCGGAAAACTTTGAATATCAAAATAAAAGGAAAGGGTTAAGACTGTGCAGAAGGTGCCACTTTGTGGAGAAAAATTGGAAGCTAAAGAAGAAAGAAACTATCTTGTTCCTTTGTGGATTGGAGTTGTTACATTTTAAAGAGATGCTGAAACAAAAAAGCAAGACTCATAGAAAGTGAAAGCTTGAATACACAAAGAGGACTACCGGATTAGTTGGTGACATTGATATAGATTCTGGACTTGGGTTAGGATTTTAGAAAATTTAAAGAAGAAGAAATAAGGAAAATAAAAATTCTGGTGGCCATCCAAAGAATCAAAAATGGAGTTTAAAGGTATGAAAGAACTGCTACAGGAAGTGACTAAACTAACTTGGCTCATTGCAGAAAACATGGGCATTGAAATGAAAGAACAAGAAGAAGGAACTTTGGAAAGGGAGGAGCCAGCACAAGAGAAAGCCATCTTAAAAAGACAATTAATACAACGATTAATACAAATAAAAGGGAAAGGAAGGGTGGCTAAAAAACGGAACCTAAGAAAGTATTTTAAAAGGGGAACATTTATGAAATTAAGCATGTTAGAAAGGTTCAGAAGGATAGGGAGCAGAAAGGTAAAGAAAGAGAGAGGGATTCAAACTGGATAGAGAAGGGGGATAGCGGGATAAAAGGGAGGAGAAGGAACAAGAAACAAGAACAGAAGATAGAGAAACATGGGAATTACATAATGAAGAAAGAAACTTGTTTGCATAGAGATAATGGCTAATGTATTAAGAAGGGGGGTTCTGCATGAAGAAGTGGTAATAAGAATATATTGCAATTATAAAAGTGTAAAACAATAGGGGTTACTGACAATTTTACTGGTAAAAGGTCACACTTTTATTTCTTATTTACAAAAGAAAGGTAAATGTTGATTAGATAAATCGAATTAATTGAAATGATTTTAGAAAATGTTTAAAAATGAGATTTGTCAATAACCAAGATTAGTTATTTTTATTATTATTTTGGAACCATAAATAAAGCTTAGGGGGGTATGTGTTACAGAACCCGATTGATTAGAGATATATTGTAAGGTAGCTTTTCCTTTTTCCTTTTCTCTTTCTTTCTTCTCTATCTTTCGCTTTAAAGGGAATGATTATGATTATGCTACTATATTAACCACTGAGGTGTCACTTTCAAAGTAGTAAAAGGGGGGCAAGTCTAGGTTTTTTTTCTTCTTCTCATTCTTTTTAGTGTTAAAACCTGTATGGATTTAGAATCATGGAGAGAATATGTGATGAAAGGGCAAATCTGATGGATAAAAGAATTCTGTAAATGATAAAAGAGTATTAACAATGTGAAGATAATTAAAGGATAGATATGGATGAACTTTATCTTTAATATGATGGGCAAACATATTGTTATTTGTAAGATTTATAAATGATGTTTTTAAAATATATATATATATTTGCAATTAACTCAAAAATGGGATAAAATAGGAAGTTAAATGTTTAAAATGAATATAGATCTACTGTCATATTTTCATGTAAAAGTGATGACCCGGGAACATGCTGTCTACTGAAAAGAGCTGTTTTAAAAAATTGTTAAAAATTGAATAAAATTTGTTATAAAAGAAAACATTTATGAACCAAATTAATGTCATGTAATCTCATATTTGAAGAGCAGAGTGGATGCTAAACTTAATTGTCATTTGGTGCATTGGTACATTGGGCCTAAAATGTTCCTTTGAGCTAAATACTGATATAGAGAACTATAAGCAAAATTCATGGTCATCATCAGCACAGCTCAGAATCAATGTAGGCTATTGGCAGTAAACATGTTGTCTTGTGAGGAAAATACGTCTTGTGAGGAAAAGGTTTCATCACCAGTCGCCCTGTGCGCTCCCACAGACAGGGCCTCCTGGGGATACCGTCAGCTAAACAGTGTAGGCTGACGGTCCCTAGGGGTAGGGCCTTCTCTGTGGGGGCGCCCACCCTCTGGAACCAATTACCCCTTGAGTTGTGCTTGGCCCCTGATCTCCGCTCCTTCCGCCGCGACCTCAAAACATGGCTATTTTTGCAATCCGGCCTGGACTGATGGGGGATCGGGGGTTTTAATCTGTTTATTTGGCATAATTTAATATCTTTTTAATTTCTTTTAACTTTTGTACTTTCTGTCTTTTATATACACCGCCCTGAGTCCTCTGGGAGAGAGGGCGGCTTATAAGTCCAAATAAACTAAACTAAACTAAACAAGAGAAGAAAGTTCTGGTTGAATTCATGGGAGATCATTACCAAGACGAAAAAAAATTCTGGAAAACGAACCCCATGAAGAACTTTGAAAGAGATGACTGAATGGAAATATGATAAGTCTTTAAATAGCTGAAGGATTCTCACATTAAAGAAAAAGTAGACTTATTTTTTATTGAATCCAGTGGTGGGAGCAAAATCATTGGATTAAAATTACAAGGAATCAGATTCAGTCAGTTGAACAGATGTCAGCCGCTTGAACCGACTGCTTCATGAGGTGGTGATCCCATTGGAGGTCTTGAAACAGAAACTGGATGGTCATTTGTAAGAAATGCTGCAATACATCCTCCACTGGGCAATATTGGACTAGATTACCTCTAAGGTACCTTTCAACTCTGTGAGTCTATGGCTCTAATTCTGTATTTCAACTTCATATTTATGATGCTCTATAAGAAGCAGAATGAGAGACAATGTTAATGGTTCAATATTTCTTGATGCAAGGTTACAGTACTATTAGTTGTGAAACCAACTTCATTCTGATTTAAACAACACTACTGAGGCATTTTGTAGTATACACACTTTGATGTGAATCCCAGTAGGATTTCCTTCCAAGATAGCATCAAATGGCAGCCTTAGTCTCTACCTCAAATGGCCCTCTGGAGAAATCCAGCTGATTTTCAATCTGAGGTAAAAGTAATTTTTTATCTATTGGGTTCCAAAAGATTTGCACAGATTTTTTATTTGTATATTGATTTATGAATTAGTGCATTAGAAGTAACTTACCATTTCAAAAGTAATGTACCGTGATCTATATAAAGAGTTCATTTAATAGACAGACAAGAAATGAAAATATTTAGAAAGCCAAGAAGAAGAAGAATGACTTTTCCTTTTCATGTTTATTATCTGAATCATATGCTTCATACTAGACATTTTGGCTCCAATCAGACAAGCTATGTTTGGAGTTTGAATGAAACATTTTGAAATATTGGTTATGTATCTAAGAAGGCTATTTCTAAGAAGAATATACTTATGAATGACTGATGAGATTACAGAAAGCTAATATGTACATGATTACATTATCTGGCTAATTATATTGTCTGGCCTTCAGAGAAATAAAATGTTTGTTTAGATTCTAATTTTGATTCTAGTATGTTTGAGATTACTGAGAACAAACCAAGAAAGGGAGAATTTATTCATAAGTCATTAGGAATTGAACTTAACTTCATAGCAGCCAAAAAATTAATTAAATCCCTCTACAAAATTAATTTAAACTAATATCAGTAGAACATGCAAAGAAGATGGAAAGAAAATGCTCTTGTAATAAAATAGGCATACATGTCTAAAATGCTGCACAATGCAGTTTCATAATTTACATATACTACATGGCCAACTCATCAGTTTAAACCTTAATATAAAATAATATTTGTTCCAGTAGCCTACAGAAGTATAGGCAATCCTCACTAAGCGACTACCTTTGGGACTGGCAACTTCGTTGTTAAGCGCTGCTGTTGCTAAGTGGGAAAATCACATGACCACAATGGGTTAACAATCTTACTTCCCCTTCTGTCATCAAACAAAGCCCTGAGGTCTAAGCAAAACATCGTGTGACCACGAATTACGATTTTACTTCCATCTTCTCTATTAACTCTGCTTCTCACAAGCCAGTTGCAAAGTACCTGAAAGGCAATCATATGATTGCAGGACACTGCAACACTTGTAAATGCAAGGATTGTTCACAAAGCTTTTTTTTTTAAACATTATTGTAACATCAAACATAGAGCCAATTTAGTATAGTGGTTAAGGCATCTGGTTACAAATCAGGAGACTGGGAGTTCTAGTTTCGCCTGTATGACCTTGGGCCAGTCACTTTCTCTCAGTCCTAAGAAGGAGGCAGTAGCAAACCACTTCTGAAAAACTGCAGGGAATTGTTCAAGCAGCTTCTGAGAATTGGGCATGAATGAACGGAAGAAAAAACCCTTCAAACAGTCACTAACATGGACAATGGTTAAGTATAGTCTATCTGTAATCCTATACACACTTATTTGAGATTACGTCCCATTGAAAACAGTAGTGCACACAGTTTAGGTAAATTGAAGAGAATCCCGCACAGGCTGCATGTGTTAGGTATAGTGAGGTAATAGCACCCACAGCATACTGGGCATGCTGGTTCATTGATACATAAAGATGTGCATAGGTGCGTAAAATATAATTTCACATCCACGTCCATCCATGAATCATTAGTACATTTATTCCCTTTATATTGTGGAGTTTGGAATTGTGTGTGAGGGAGGTGGAAAGGACAGTGATTCTTTCCATCTTTTCATTGGAAATTACCTCCTTGAAAACATGATGGACAACTCATGGTTGAAATGGAGGCCATGTGTCACTTCCAGAGCCCCCCTTTTTTTTTTTTGCAGTTCCAAGATTCCTAGAATAGAGCCTCCCCAACTGAAGAGTGGAGATTATGAACACTTTTGGCCCAATTTTTAGCAAGAAACAAAAGGAATTTTTAAAAAATGTTTGGAAAGAATGGGTGGACCCAAGATAGCCTACTCAAAGCAGAAAACCTCAAAGAAAAGGAAACCAGAGAGGCTCATTCTCAGGCACGTTCATGGGGAGAGATGTCAAAAAAATCAATATTGTGGTCATGTCTACTACTAGGTGCTTGGGCTCCCCCCTACAGTTCTTCATTATCAAAAATCAATTTAGAATAAATGTATGCAATTCTTCTAGCAAAGAATGCCGGCCCCTGCATTAGGCTGATATGCATGTCATTCCTGGCACAAACGACTTTGCGGTATGATTTTTTTTCAGTACTGCAAAAAGAAGGGAAAGGATATCTCTCTCTCTGTCCCTGGGTTGCCTTGATTGTGTTCATGTCACTTTGTTCCATGAATATTAATTGTTCGATGCATTAACATCAAAAGTCCTTATGCTTCCAGTCTTAAATAATTGCTACCACCATTTACTCTGGCTAAGGTGAATGATTATGCAGTATAATAATCTGGTTAAATTTACTTCATATTCTCTCACACTTCTACCTCAATTTCTCATTTAGTATAAAAATGAGCAATTGCCTTCTTTTTTTTAAAGAACTTGATCTTTTCTGAACAGGAAAGCTTTGAAATAATGGAATATTTTAGCCTTGTATATAATGATGCTTGAAAGTAGCTTTTTTTGGTAAAATATGCAACCTTGCTCTTAGACTAAGAAACATCCAATCAAAGCAGTACCAAAAATTGGACATCTGATTTGTTAATCTATTATTGCCTCATCCTCTCTTCATTCTCCAACAGTTTGAAGCAACTCTTAGCAAAATGGAGAAAGAGGTTTCCCAAAGTAGTTCCCACCAGTGAGAAAATGTGTAAATAAAGTGTTGAAGCTCCATTGGGCCTGTAACTGGTTAAGGGAGAGATTGGAAGTAGAATAAACATGCAAACAGGATGTGGACAGAGCAATTCTCATTCCTACAACTTTCCTTCACAATTCTAAAATTTCTGCAGACTTCAAAAGTTGTTCTTTGTCTCTTTTTCGCTATTTCAGTTCCAAAGTTTTAAACTATTAGCATCTGGCAGATGGTACAGAATAATAAAAACAAGGACAAATAGGCTGAAAAACAGCTTCTATCCCAGGGCAGTAGCTCTTTTGAATTCTGCTGAATAGTGCGGTGTTGGTGTGGTGTCAGGGGTTTCCGGTTCAATGTGTGAAAGGTGAAGGATGTGTGTTTGTGTTTATTTTCATGGTGATGATCATGATGTGCATTGAAGATGGTATTTGATTTCATTGTACTAGGTACAATGACAATAAACTAAACTAAACTAAAGTTTAAAGTTTAAAGAGCCTTGGTGGTGCAGGCTGTTAAACACCTAGCACTTAGTCCAGCTGCCTGCAATTAGGGCAGGCTCGAATCCCACCAGGCTCAAGGTTGACTCAGCCTTCCATCCTCCCGGGGTAGGTAAATTGAGGACCCAATATTGTTGGGGGCAATAAGCTGACTTTGTAAAAATGCCGCTTAGTAATAAGCAGGCATATACAATAGAATGAAGGCTATTGCTGAGCACATTGGGTTGTGCTCCAAAGATTGTAACCTGCCCTGAGTCTTCGGAGAAGGGCGGCATATAAATATGAATTAAAAAAAAAGTTCTATAAAGGGCCAGGGTCTAGGAGAACTCAGCATAGCCAACTCGTCACTGCCAAGTTGTCTCTGCCCACTCACCACTGCCAGGTCAGTGCAGGACAATTGAACATGGCCAATTCACTGCAGGGACAACTTGCCACACCCTCCCGCAGGGCAGGAGGGTGGGTGAGCAAGCACAGCATAGAGTGGCAGCAGTGGCCAGAGGTTTCCCATTTACACACACACTGCCATTGCTGCTGCAGCACTGAGTCTGGGTCATATCGAGTTTTGGCCATCTGGGGCAGTGGGAGTGGGCGAGCAGGCAGTGAGGAGGCAGTGGAGACCAGGCACATCCCATTTTCACACATCCCTCTCGCCCAGCTCTCCCTCCAGTCGGAAGTCCCTGACCACCATCACCACTTTGCACTGTGCCCACCCACTCACTCCTGCCTGCTCGGCTCTCCGGCTGCCCATGGCAAGTTGTTTCCATGGTGAATTGGCCATGTTCAGTTGTCCTGCCTTGACAGTGGGGAGTTTGCAGAGGCGGTTGGGTGGTGGCGAGCTGGCTGTGCCAAACTGGCTATGCCGAGCTATCCCATTCTGGAGATGCCAGGCTTTGAATTATTTAAATTAGTTTTTATCCCAGTTTTTCTATTTACAAAGCAGAGTAACTTACAAAAAAATTAAACAGAGAAATAAATTAACGGAGACTATACTCTGAGTACCCAAATTTAAGAACATGTAAAGAAAGCTTTATAAACACATTCCCCAGGACTATAGACTTCCTTGTCCTAAAATATCAGCATTTTAATTAGATTCTCAAACTTTTTGCATTATAATAAGTGTGACCCTGAGAATTTGCACATTTGATATACTATCAAATAAGGTTCTAACTAAATTATTGAAATTCCAAAGTGGATTCATTCCCATTAATTTTGTATCATGTCAGAACAGATGTCCATTGGCATTGACGCTATAAAAGGCAAGCACCCATTGTAACCAAGGTTACAGTGCATTTCCATGTCCTTTCCATTCATTTTCTAATTATTGTACTTGAAATTTGCTATTTAACATGTACCAAATAATTAATCCTTTTCAAATCACCAATTCCAGCAACCTTGGAAAGAAACAAATTGACAAGAATAGAAAGACAAACTTCTAGAAAAGGCTGGACTTTTTGTGTTAGCATCTGAAATATTACATAAACATGAGCAATGAGTGCTAATGGTGGTTTTTCCATTTGGCTGGGCTGCGGCTGCTACTTATAGCCAGCAGCCGCAGTTGACAGCCAATCAGAGTGCAGGGTTTTCCCGCACTTTTTAAACCAATCATTTCTTACATTTTACAAGAACAGTTCAAACTAAACCAATGACTTTAAACCTGCATACATAACAGTTTTTCCATTAACTCTGAAAAACATCCTATTTTGAATGCCTCATGCAAATAGTCAGTCCCTCTCCTACTCTTTGTTTGCTTTAGGCTAAATGCTCCAATAAATGTTAGATTTTTTTTAAAAAAAACATGTTTATCAAGAAAAAATTAAAATTGGAAAAATCTAAGTTTCTTTAAAACTGAGCTTGGCTTCTGGTTGCTTTATAGAAGCATCCATATGGCTCATAAACATGGATTGCCATTGCTACGTTTTGGGCTGATATTGATGATGATGACGAATTCCAAAATGGAATTCTCCATCCAAAAAACTGTATGCGTATTTAGTGAACTTAGAATTATGTTCATGAAAAATAATGTGAAAACCGGCATTATACACAATAGGTGTAACATGTAGTTGTGTCCATTGGAGAGAAACAAGTCTCCTGAATATATGGGTAACAATTAAAATGGGTATAAATTACACAGAATCTTGCTCACCATGGCTGATCTTAAAATAACTAAGCTAGATTAGATTCAGTAAGTTCTTTTATGGGAATAATTAAGAAACCCCAGGACTCTAGGATAACCTGAGAAATCAATATCAATGAAAACTCCATGGATCAGCCTATGAAAACACCAGAAAACAAGTTTGACTAGAAAGAGACTTTATATTTTATTTTATGGGCATCTGGATAAAAAGGAGAACAGTAGGTAGATGTTTTACAACATTGGAGCCCAACAGGAGCAAGAAGGTATTTTATAGACCAACTGGAAAGTTGAGGAAAAATTAGGAAAGAGACAAAGTCAGACAATTTCCACTTTCTTGTCAAGAAAACCAAAGGGACATGGGCATGTAATGTGTCAAGATAGACTCATGGGAATTTTAATTTTTTTTTATTGTCAGCTGCCACCTTATGCTTGCTTGTGTTTTGCTGCTATGTGGTGACAGATTGCCATGAATTGTGGCAGGGGTGGGATTCTACCAGTTCTGTCCACTTCTGTAGAACTGGTAGCTCTGAAGAGCAGCAGACAGACTGGTTCTATGTCTGCCGCTGTTTTGGCCCGCCTGCCCGCCCGGGCTCTTACCTGACCTTTATTTCCTGCTGTTTCAATCGTAGCTGCTTTGCGTGACACAGCTGCAGTTGAAAAAGCAGGAAAAAAGTGCTTTTTCAACCACTGTGCACCTGCGCGCAGTGCTGCTCGGCTGTCCAGGTAGTTAGTTGACAACAATATACACACGCGTGCAGAAAAATGTAAAATCACCAAACCGGTAGTTATACCGGTCGGATCCCACCCCTGAACTGTGGGGAGGAGAAATGCTTTGGGAAATGCTTTGGGAAATGAAAGTAGGTGCTGTATCTCCTCAAGGTCCCCCAGCTGGAAGAAGGAGAGGGGGCCACATACCAAACCATGCTTGAATTGTCCATTAGGAAAACATCTTGCCTGAACCTGTTTGGTTGCACTGGGATGGGTAATGAGAGACCGTTTAGGGAGGAAAAAGTAGAACCTAGGGATTTTGGTGTGCAATTTTGAGTTTGCCATACTGCAATACCCTTGACCTCTAATAAACTATAACTTTATCAATAAATGGAGCCAATGATGATTTCTAATTAGAGGTTTAAGATGTGGCAGGTCTGACATTTATAATGGATACGTGGCAGTCATGTTATGTAGTATTTTTATAGGCTTTTGAAAAATATATAATAGATTTGTGCACATGTGTGTGTGTGTCCATGGTGGCATTGACTCCTGGTGAATGCCCTGCAGTTTTCTCCTCAAGATTTTGGAAGTGCTTTGCCATTGCCTGTTTCCTAGGACTGAGAGAAAGGGACAGGTGCAAGGTCAGCCAGCTGGCTTCATGCCAAAGGTGGAAGTAGAACTCACAGTCTCCCCATTTCTAGCCTAGTGCTACCAAACTGCTTCTCTCACATATAATGGATCATTCCATTATCAAGGAAAACTGAAAGCAGTGGTATCATTTTTATAGGAAAAGAATTTTTCTAAAAAGCAGAAAAAAAGTCGGAAGAATTGTGGAAGTCAATATATACCCTGTTGATCTAGTCAATTTAAATATACTCACTAAGTTCAGCAAGCTGTATTTAATTTCCTGCTGCAACTGCTGCAATTTGTCTATTTCAGATACTGTACAGATTGAAAAGCCAGGTTGAAAGTTTAGGATATTATTTATTACTGTGTAAAAAAACTAGGCTGAATGTGTACATATGTTCCCTATTTCTGTGTGTGTTTCTAGAGTCAGAAAGGAGAAAAGACATAAAGAATCACTAAAATGCAACCATATGCTGTGTAGGGGATAGAGCCACTCACTGAGCAATATTTACACTAGTGTGCATTATTTTCAACAACTAAAAGGGAGGGTTTTTAAGGAAGATGTGTATTAGGGGAGGAGACTTGATAGGCCACACACAGAAGCCACTCCAGTTTTATTACAAGAGCAAAATATTAGAATTTTGAAAGTGGCTTGAATAAGCAGAGATGAAAGCATGGATAAACTTTTACCAAAGGAGACTTGCATTAAAAAGATAGTGACAGATCTGCTCAGGTTTGATGTTTAGGAGAAGCTGCCATTCCAGCTATGGTATTATTTAAATTTATTTATTAATTATTTATTAATTTGACTTGTATGCCGCCCCCTCTCTTCAATTCAATTACTTGCCACTTAATATATGGTCCGTCTGTTCTTTGGATAATCAAACCAAAGAGCCTTTAGCTTCAGAATCACAGAGTTGGAAGGGACCTTTTGAGGTCTTCTAGTCCAACCCCCTGTACAAGCAGGAGACCCTGTACCATTCTGGACAAATGGCTATCCAATCTCTTCTTTAAAACCTCCAGTGATGGACACCCACAACTTCTGAAGGCAACCCATTCTACTTATTAATTGTTCTCCCTGCCAGGAAATTTCTCTGTAGTCCTAGGTTAGATCTCTCCTTGATTAGTTTCCATCCACTGCTTCTAATCCTGCCACCAGATGTTTTAGAAAATAGGTTGACTGCCCTATTTGTTCTTTCTTTTCCATGCTTTCTCCAGTTGGAGATTTTGGAAGGACTACAAACAACACATGATGTAGACATCTGAAATATGCATCCGTTGGCAGATATCTTTGCTAATCACCCCAGATAGTCTGAGTCCTGTAAACACATGCACTTATGTGGAAGTATAGGGTTTTTTTTAATCCAGTTCTGTTAACTCTGCTAACTCTTTTAACTTTAAGGGATAGAAGCTGTTGCTTCACATTAATTGTAGTTAAAAATGTTTTGGTGCTGTTGAAAAGAGCCTTAATTAAAAAGCAATTAGTCCACAGACATTCTATTGTGGTCCCAATCTATTGGGTCACCTCTGCTTCTAGATTTTCTCTCAAGCATCCTATTATCTTCCTGAGAAAAGCTTTGAAATGAATAAAGTCTGTTGTCTGACATTCTCATAGAGTCCTTCTGTGAGGGAGATGGGCGGCATTAAAAAAAAAAAGATAAATAAATAAATAATTTCTCCATGGAAACCTTGTGACCAAGCATTGTAAGGCATATGCCCTTCCCAGGCTCCTAGGAGTGACCCTTCCTTCCTTTGCTGTCCTTGCCTTTGCTACACACAGACATGCTGCTCGTCCAGGCTCCTTCACTGTTTGCCATCAGTTTTATGAATGCTAATGAAAAAGGGCCAAAGTGAGAACGGCAGCGCCTGTACATTTAAAGTAGAAAGTTAAAGTACTTCATTAAAACAAAACCACTCTCCTTCCTTTACAAGGAGAGTTTGAAGACAGGAAAGTATCTCCTCTCTCTGAAATACATTGCCCAGGGGACATCTTCTTATCTGGGGATAATCCAGAGCTCAGTGATTTACATTGGCTGGTTTGAGTGTATGGACAGGGTTAATGACTGTTTTGAGAGCCAAAATTAGACCTCAGAAGAATATATACAGTTTATAGAAAACTATGTACTGTACATTTGTTTTTATTTATCTATGTGATTTACATCTTTATTATGTTTTACAAATTATTTAAATGTAAATAACTGAAAACGCTGTTTTTTCCTATGTCTCCACAGGATCAGTTTCCTTTGAGTATATTCTACTTTCTTTCTTAAAATGCTTTTTTTAAAAATAGAATTTCTTCAACTTTTTGCTCCTCTTATCTATGTTGAATAAATCTTGTAGGAAGTGATTTATCCACATTGGTTTAAAAATGTAGATTTCTTACCTCAGGATGTAATTTGAGATACCTAGTAAATCGGTATCTTTGAAATTTGAAATACTAGTAAAGGATGGATCCAGTGACCTAGTTATCATTAATTGTGAATACCAATAATTAATATTTTACTTCAGTTAGAACATCTGTATATTTTTACTTATCTACTAAACATTGCCTTGAGATGGATTAGAAGGAAATATTCAGAGAATTAAATTTCAGGTTTTTGAATTGTAATCACAGATCACTTACATGTAAATATGTTGCTTAAACAATCCATAACATACTCTAGAATACCTAAGACTTTGTTGTGATAATATTTGTCTGGCCAGCATGAATGCTGGTGAAAGATAACTTTTAGACAGCCATGTTTTGAATTACTATATTAAACTACATTTCTAAGCTGTCCATTGGTTCTCTTTCATTTTGAATAGATAAGTAAGTCATTTAAGGGTAAGGGAAGAATCTTACGTTATCTGAGTGAAGGAGATATATTCATACCTTGGCAGCAAGCATGCCTATCCTTTAACTCACCCACTGAACAGAAATTAGCAACCTTATTGGATAGGGCATTTTAGGAGGATAGAAATAGTTTATTTTTTGAGATCTATGCAAACTATAAAATCATAGGGCTGCAAGAGATTTCTAGTCCAAGTCTTTAAAAAACATTATTAATGAAAGTGAAGTCCCTTGATGGTAAGAAAAAATAGACCATACTTAAATCTGATTTGGATTTTTTGCTATTTGGTTTATTTTGTCTGTTTATCTCTCTTTTTTTCCAGATCAGAGGTCTTAAAGTGTCCAGTTCCTTCACAAAGCAACTCAGAACAGAAGACAAATGTACCTCTGGAAGGACAAGATAGCTTATCACTTACCCAGCAAGATAGACGTTCACCAACTGGTGGTGCAGGAGTATTGGAAAATGGTAGGAAGGGGATAAAAATCTTCAGCTCTTATTACAGAACACTTTAATGGAAAAGAAACCTCTAAACATCCAGGGTGAGGATTCAAAGAAAGCCTCAGGAGGATAATTGGTGATACACGTAAATGTCCACCAATCCTTCAAGAGTCTCCTCAGAATATGTTGGCTATGTTTTTAATGGTCTCATGCTATTATGGAAAACTTCATTGTGTTTCTTTCTTTGAAATGATTTTATAGTATTGAACATATCAATACTATAAACACAACAGCCAATACTATAAACACAACAATGTGGCAAGACTTTCTAATAGGATGGCATGCGCTGCAGGGCTAATTTTAATTCATATATTCAGATTCATTTAGAATAGAGTAGAGTAGAATAGAATAGAATAGAATAGAATAGAATAGAATAGAACAGAACAGAATAGAACAGAACAGAATAGAATAGAATACTTTATTGGCCAAGTGTGATTGGACACACAAGGAATTTGTCTTGGTGTAAATACTCTCAATATATAAAAAAGAAAAGATACATTCGTTAAGAATCAAGATTCATAACGTACAACACTTAATGAAAGTCATAGGGTATTCTTCATGATATTATCAATATGTACCATAAACATCAGTGTTTAAGTGATGATTTCTTGTGACTTACCTCTAGGGGTCTAAGGGCAAGCATCTGTGTTACATTAGCTGTCTCCATATTAAGACCATACCACTAGGTGTTAGGTTCTAAGTTCAAATTATTGCTACCAAGCTACATGAAAAGCTAAACCTTTACAAAGGAAATTAATAAGCTTTAATATGCCCTTTATCACCACAACAGATACAGTTTGTGTCTAATTTAATAATTAGGTCAACTTCTCCCTACAATTCTTATAGCTGAGGTTCAAGGTGCTGGTGTTAACCTATAAAGCCCTTCATGGCATTGGACCGAGGTATTTGCAGGAAACCCTGTTGCCAATAACAGCTTCCCAACGACCCGTGCGCTCCCACCGGCAGGGTCTGCTCAGGGTGCCGTCAGCCAGGCAATGCTGGCTGGCGGCTCCCAGGGGTAGGGCCTTCTTTGTGGGGGCACCCACCCTTTGGAACCAGCTACCCCTGGAGCTCCGGGTGGCCCCTGACCTCCGATCCTTCCACCGTGGCCTAAAAACTTGGCTGTTCCAACTAGCCTACCCGGACTGAAGGAGGGGGGGGAGGGTTTTTTAGTGGTTGTTTTAAATTTTTAATGGATTTATGAGATTTTCTGGTTTAATTAATTTTTAATGTTGATATTGTATTGTTTTTTTAGTATTGTAACCCGCCCAGAGTCCTTAGGGAGATAGGGCGGCATATAAATCTCATAAATAATAATAATAATCAATTTAAACTTCCCTTTGTAGCAGAACTAGAAAGATATAAAAATAGCTTTTGGATGAATTCTTTTTTTAATCACAAATCAAAAAGGCACAGCAGTTTTGCTTTGTTTTGCCTTCACAGAATCTTCTGTAAAGGTGGATCAGCCATTGTAGGATATATTTATACAATGGCTGATCCACCTTTATAATATATAAAGAATAGTTGAACACAAGCCATCAACTGAATTTAAATGGAAAAGTTTTACTTGGGTCTCTTAAAGGGGGCAGAGTGTCTTCCATTCTGTTCCTGTTTGTTCCTGCTTTAAAAATTGTCAGATTTAAGGGAGTGAAGATAATCGGTTAATCATTTCTGTACATTTGATCTTACAGTGAACACCGCAGACCTTTTTCTGTTCCAGAAGGCTTACTTCTGGAAAACTACTAGCTCATCCCCTGGAACTAGCAAATTCTGGAAGAAAAATGGAATAAATGTCCCAAACCCAGAACAGGATATTTTTCACACTACTAGAATAAAGCTGTTAGCAAGGTCTCCTGCATAGAAATGTTTGGAATGTTTGTTAGAAGGAAATCCAGTTTATCCTCCAAGATATGTACAGTAGAACCTCTGGTCACAACCATAATTCATTCCATAATTTTGGTCGTAACCCGATTTAGTCGTGACCTGAACCTAATTTTGGAAATTTGGCACTTTACAAAAAAAATGGTGTGGAAGGGGAAATCCGCTTCCCCTTTGGGGGAAAAAATTGTGAATTTTTTGGTCAGAACCTGATTTGGTTATGGTCAGAAGTGTTCATGACCAGAGGTTCTACTGTACTCCGATATGTAGTCATAAAGCTGGAGTTTTTTCAAACTTATTTTAATTTGATTTGTCATTCATCAATTATTTCTTTATTTCTATTTTCTGTTACATAATTTCTATGGTGCTTCATTGTAAGACTTTAGGTAGGTTAAAAAAGAAAAGGAAAATGGAAAAATGATAAGCAACATAGTCATAAAGATTTTGAAAACGTAATAAATAATAAATAAACCAATAAAACCATGTAGTGATAGCAGTCCCCATTGTACATTATGGCCTAAAGCCTGGTGAAAGAGCATAATTTCTTTTCAGAAGATTAATAGGGACAGGGGGCTTCCTTACATTGAAGGGCAAGCTATAGTTGTCTAGCCTCTTGGTTCTCTTCCCACTAAATTTCACGTGGATGGGAAGCCTACAGCATGCTTCCTAGCTCAAATGCATAGTACAGAAAGATTCAGCATGAAGAAAAAGCTTCTCATAATAACTGAGACAACTGTTCAGAAAATTGTGGCCAAACACTCAAGCCCTCTTCCCCCATTATCATAACATGTAACCATCTACTTGGGAAGAATTAGAACCACTGGAAAATAGTACCTTCAGCTTCCAGTCCTCACAATGTTATCGAATATTACTGATAAGTGTACCTGAACCAGACGAGATGTACTCCCCTAGTCAAGGTCTAGGTATAGATCATGTACATGAATGATCAGTGTAACTTCTGTCTTATGCTTGGTCTGAAATATGACTGGCAGAGATCTAGATGACCAGTTTCTTTCTAGACTTTCTGAGGACCAGTTATCTATTCAAAAAATCTTCTCTAAAAGAGAATGTTGAAGATGGAGCAGAAATTATCCAGCATCGCTGGACTAAGTGCAAACTCACCCAATTGGGACAGATCATCCTAACTGCTCCTACCACCCTGCAGAGTTGAGACAGAAAGTAATTTCACAATGGCAAATTATGGATGGAAATGTGTTCCACCTTCAAATCACAAACCAACTTCTCTCAGTTGGAGCAAGCATGACTTGGAATAAGTATGGCTGTACCATGGCCATGAGATCCTGGACCACTCATTCTCCTTCCCCTGGGCATAGAACCCTCAGGTAATTTTATATCCTACCATTTATGAAGATTCTCAGTCATCCAGATCATGTTTGTCCCTAAGATGCTTTTTTAAAAGGCAACTGGACTTTGTTTTTCCTTAAATATGTTTTGCTTCTCTTGAAGACTAGTCAAAACCAGAAGAAGCTTCTTGGATGAGAAATGAAACATCTTCAAGAAAGAACAAAGCCCAATTGCCTTTTGAAAAAGCATCTTCATATCCTACCCCAATTCAATATGAGATATGTATTCTATAAAATGACTGAGGTAGAACCTTTTCCCAAAATAATTTTAGAGCAACTGGAACATAAGGGAAGAATCTTGTAGATGGTAATCACATGCAAATGAATATTGAGCACAAGTATCTCCTGCTATCATGAATTTTAATAAAACTGCCAAGTATTCCAGTTGGGTTACCTGATTAATGTGGCATTTATAAGGTTTCTTTTCAGCATTACTTTAGGGATTTTATAATTCACTAAGAGCTGTTCAGAATTCCTACCAGAGATAGCAAGAAAACAAGAATATCCACACATTTAAAGTTTGTTTGCAAGCATAAGATGATTCATAAAATACTTTTGTGCATGCTTTATTGTCAGTGCTTTATAACTTTGGTGGTTAAATGAACTGACATAATTATTAAGTTAATTGCAAAACAATAGAGTAATGACTAAGCGCATCTGTGTATTTAGGCCCAGCTTCCATTTAGTGTAAAAGATACACATTTCCCTGCCCCCATGGGCTTTTGTGTGTGTGTGTGTGTGTGTGTGTGTATACTAACATTAAAAAAAACAGAATTGCAAAAACCGCATTTAGCTTTAGATGTCAGAGATTAAAATATTAGAGGATTAAGAATACATGCTTCTAACAAACATCCAAGATGAGCATATGACAGGCGTTTCCTTTATAAGATCATGAGCAAAGATGAAAAAAAACAGGGTAAATATCCTTACTTCCTTATGCCTACCTGTATGCACTCTCTACAACTTCATAAGGAGCTTTGATCTTAGAATAGATCATTCACTTCTTTAAAGGCTTGTCTTTGGTTTCAGACATGAGTGCATCTGTGTACCCCAAACACCAGCACCTATCAGTGTAACTGAAAGAAGCCAGAAACGCTATTTCTGCTGTTGCATCGAATCACCACCACATTTAAGCTTAAGGTTTGATGTGGTTTAGACTAAATCCAAAGCTCATGCAAAAGGAACATTTAAAAGAGACAATACTAAACCCCCGCTCCATCCCCTATTGTTTGCTTCTTAATATATTGCACAAATCCCACAGTGACTGCGATTCTTACAGCTGGGTAGATAGAGCATCTGCTTATTAATTAATCATTTGGGACAAATGATTATGTTCAAAGGAAAGCCTTGAAGCTGAAAGCTTATACAAAGAACATGGATATATGAGGCAACTGTGCGTTTGAACTAATGTTGGGAAATAAGCATTTTACTAACAGTGGATTGTCTACTTCACTTAATTAGAGCTAACATTCCACACACATAACACACACACACACACACACACACACACACACGCCCCAGTTTTGTTATTGTAGAAGAGAAGGACAACTTTGTTCACAAGACATTCTTTGCTAAGCTTGTCATCTGATAGGCATTTTCTTTATTTTGGGTTTTACCACAGTGCCCTCTGCTGGACCAAATGGAAAGCATTCAGCCATTGTCGCAGCATTAGAAGCAACAATATTTGTACAGCAATATTAAAAGTCCCGCTTGCAAATTGTATTGCAAACATTGTTCCCTCTCTTCTCAAATACCTAAAAGGGAGCTGACACAAAATAACATGTCTTCTGATTCATGAGGCAATCCCTTATATGTTATCTCAGAAGAAAGACCCAACTTTTTTTAAAAAAACAAAATACAATCTTCCGGTGAAAGAGGGATAGTTGATTTTACAAAGACATTGGAAGAAAATAATCAACCAGCTTGAGTAGAAATGTTTTAAAAAGACTGTGTCTTGTACTCTTAGCACCACATAACAGTGATTAACAGAAAAAACTGACACCTCCGCTTGCAAAATAGCTGCTTGCAACAAATGTGTGAATAATAGCTAGCAGCAGTCTTTACAAATGCAGTTTGTGAAGAAATTTGTGTCAATAAAGCAGACAATTGTCTAAATTATTCAACCAATATTGCTCTCTCCCTTGCAAATGTACTCTGGAAATCTGATTGAAAAGACTGCCTTAGCCTAAAGCACTTCATTTTCTCTGGCTGAGTGTTTCAAGTACATGATATTAGTGCCAAAATAAATCATCTTTTCTCTGTCTACATGCCATAAATAGCTGGTAGAAAAACAACTTTTCCCTCCAAGATCTTGCCCTCATCTTCTTTGCATCCTTATACCTTTCCTATCTTTGCCTTTGGTTTGCCATCTCCACCATCCTCACTCCCCTGAAATAGCTCAACCTGTGTGTGTGTGTGTATGTACACCTTTGAATCTCCACAGTTTTCTTTGGTAAGATTTCATAAGTGGTTCAGCATTGGCTTCTTCCTAGGGCTGAGAGAAAGTGACCGGCTTAAGGTCATTGAGCTGGCTTTGTGCCTACGACAGAACTAGAACTCACAGTCTCCTGGTTTCTGCCATAGTCCAGAGATTCCCAATCTTAGCAACTTTAAGACACATGGACTTCAATTCCCAGAATTTCTAGAACAGTGATGGTGAACCTTTTAGGCACTGAGTGCCCAAAGGGCACGTGCATGCCCAAACTGCAAGGCACGTGGGCGCTGCAGACACCCAAAGTCCAGCTGGCCGACAGGAGATGAGGCATCCCAACACTGGCAGCTCTGCAAGAGGTGAGATCTTTTTCTTTTGTGAGCTTCTGTTTTGTCGTTTGCAGGGAAACTTCTGTTTCCCTGCAAATGGCAGAGAGAAGTGCAGTGGAGATGAGCTGGGGCAACAGTGTGCATGCCCACGGGGGGGGCTCTACATGCCATAGGTTCGCGACCACTGTTCTAGAAGTTCACATGTCCTAAAGTTACCAAGATGGGGAACTCCTGGTCTAACCTGATGCCTTAACCACTATACTAACTGCCTCTCACTTTTCTCCTTTGCTCCACCTTATGTCGAAACCCATAAAGGCTCTCTTCATTCCTTCCTCCAGCCCACTTTTTCCATTTAGCCTTTGCTAACCCTCAGGCCTTTCTGTAGCTATGGGATTATTTCTGGTCAAGATGTTGCTCATGCAATTGTGCAGGTTCAGGAACACAATTTAATAAAAGTTCCAGGTACAATTGATTTTCACTGTAATATGCTACTTTCCCCATCTTCCTTTTTATATATGAGCACACACAAATTTGCTTAAGAGGTAGGCAAGCACAAGACAATCCTCTGTGTGCAATGGTAGGTTACACTGTTGGGGATTAGCAAGGTTTAATAAAGAAAGATACTATATATAGCTGTAACAGTTGTTCTCCTTCTATCGATAAAGGTTATGCTCCTTAAGAAAGGAAGCTTGCCTCTTTATAGAGGATCAAACATAGATGTGCTGCAAAAGCATGTCTTCAAAGATAACTGCACAGATTTGGGGGTCATATTACCCAAGTCTAAATGCTACAGCCATAGAACACAAGCAGAAATGTAGATTATAGATTACATAATTAGACATAGAGTGATATATTCCTAACTTGCCTGATTATGATTAGCTCAAAAGTTGAGTTACTAATGATAAAAAAAAAGTCAGGCAAATATATTTCCAAAAGAAGGAGAGAAATGGTGCAGGGCATTGGATAGGAGCTTCAATAAGTAAGGCTGCTGTTTATCATATGGAAATGTGCCTACTGAAAAAAAATTACATTCACAATTAATTAACATGTTCTTGGGGCTATTCTTTCTTTCAATTTGTGATAGAAATTGATACGTGGCATATATCTCCTATATGTCTAAATACCATGGAAAACATGCCACCTGTTGTTGATCCACATTTTCATTATATTTTGGTTCAAATTCAAGAGTCAGCTTATCCACCATTCGACCTATATGCAAATACTGTATATACAGGATATATGAATTCTTTTTAAAAAGTGTTACTATATATACTCACAGATAACTCCATCCACAGATAAGAATAACCTAATTTGGGCGGGTGTGTGTGTCTGTTATACCACCTAAAATTCTCAGCTTCTCTGCAAATATATATGGTTCTTTCTGACTTGCTGGATCGGTGGAGGTGGCTGTGGCGGGAGGGTGAAGAGGGAATGATTTTGTGCATGCGCACACCCCACGTCTTTCACATACAGCTTCATGCACCCCCTCCTATCGCTTCTATGGCCCAGCACTGGGCCACAGACCAGGGGGTTGGGGATCCTTGACATATATGGTATATAAAGCAGCAGATGTGTATTTAAGCTAGCAGATGATGAAGATGGAAGTCCTTTTTTGTTTGGCAATGTATTACTGTAATATTTGAACTAATTATTCCCAAAATTGTTTTTTTCTTAAACTGGGTTAAAAAATGCTACTTGAATATGGTGGTGATAGTGATTGTCTTATTTGGGAAGGTTATTGTTCTTTCTTTCCAGTGGAAGATCAGATGTTTCGTTCTGTGGAAGGCCAGGCTGCATCTGATGAAGAGGAAGAGAAATGGATAGGCGACCAGCAATCCCAAATGGCTGAAGTAAAGAAACTCCTAGCTAGATTTCCTTGTTGCAATAGCGGGTACGTCTCAGTGTCTATGTGAAGTCATAGTTGCAACTTTTGTCCTTGTTATTTTTTCTGAAAATGCTGTTGTGTGACACAGCAAAAATATTACACCAATTTTGGAATATGTGATATGGTTATGTAGATAGTCCTTGTTCAGCCACCACTTGTTCAGCAACTGCTGAAAATTACAACAGTGATGAATGTGGGAATTACTGCCATTCCTTCTAGTTGTGGCCAGCTTACCTGTGGTCACATGATTGTAATTTGGGTGCTTGGCAACCAGCTTGCAATACCAACAGTTGCAGTCATGTAATCACCATTTATGACCTTCACTGCTGATTTCAGACAAGCAGTCAATGGGGAAGCTGGCTGGAGGTCATAACTGGAAATCTTAGGACCACAAAGTGCTGCAAATGCATAGGATACACACCTAACAATGGTAACTGGGACCACCAGAGCTGCTGTTGTAAGTCAACATGATGTCACACTTTATAACTATGTCACTTCGCCACAGACTTGCTGCTCCCAATTATTGTTGTTAGGAGAAAGTGTACCTGTATAGAGCAGGCATATGTAAGATTTATTAGTAATTGTCCCTTTTTTATGTTTGTGTCTTTAAAACATTGGTGACTGTCCCTGTAGTTTCTTTGGAAAAATTTTTGGAAGTTATTTATTTATTAAACCAATTTATATAGCCACCCATATTAGGAGGTTTTAATATCTTAATATTCCACATCATTAGACTACTAGGATGGAGAAAAACAGTGACCAGAATTTTTCTCTCTCTAGATGTGATGACACAACGCTGAAGCAACTGAGGTCATCCTTTGGAAACCCCAATAGCTGCAGCCATGAAAATTCCCTGGTGGAATTAGCCCAACAACTCTCCAAATTAAAAGAAGACTTTCAAATGAAAGGGCAGGAAGAGAAAGCTCTGGAGACAAATACGGAAGAGGTAAATTCATTTTATATTGTCCTTTCAGGAGGTACATTACTTCCGATTCGTGGGCTACTTATTACAAGAGCTGCGTATTTCAGAATTTCTTATCAGACCTGCTTAAATTTGGTCAAAAGACACTTTCAGTGATATCACCTGCATATTTCAGAACAAGAAGACTCAGCTTTCATTCCCTGAAAGCTCAGTTCTAATGCAATTCCTTAATTCAGAACTACTGGTAGTGCATAATTCCAGGGACTCTTATACAGTTCATCTATTTACTATTTCTTGATCAACAAGACTCTAAAAATTGTGTTCTGTTAAAGCAGGGGTGTCCAAACTTGGCAACCTGGCCTGGGAATTCTGGCAATTGACATCCATATGTCTTAAAGATGCCAAGTTTGGACAACCCTGTGTTAAAGTATGGAGAGCAGGTTACATCTTTATGCCATCAGATTACAACAACAACTAATCATCTCCAATTAATATAGTGAGGGATAGTAGGATTTTCTAACTGACAGCATCTAGATGGGTATAGTTACCCAATTTGGTCTTATACCACACTCTATAGCCTTGTGGTTCATACTGTGTATTTATTGCAAATGTATATTTGTACCTATTCCCTGGTGGAATTAGCCCAACAACTCTCCAAATTAAAAGAAGACTTTCAAATGAAAGGTATATTTGTACATAAATGGGAATAAATACATATTTCATTGTAAGGTAGCTATGTTCCTTTCTTCCACTGCAAATTCCACATCTTCCAATTTATGCTGTTAGCATTTCTAAAAATGGAAAACCAGTGGAATTAGCAACTTCCCAATGTCTACTTTAGACCTCTCTTCCTTTCTTTACTATTTTATCTATTCTGTGCTATTATGAGACATAGTTCATATCCTGAAGAAATTGGAAATAATTATTTGATTTGCCAAGTGGTAGACCTTTTTACATTTCTAGAAATATTTTCTAAACATCTCTAGATCTCTGAACTTCTGAGATTTAAATAGACTCCATATACATGAGTATTTCAAGTTAATTCTGTATCTAAGTGGCATGGCAGGCTTAGTTGTACATAAAATTGCAAGTCTTAGAAAGTATATAAAAAGAAGCAAACTAGAAGTCATTTCAACTCTAGGCAAGTCAAGAATAATGGACACCTGAAAGAATCAATAATTGATCCAATCTTTTTCATCTCCTATGTTTTTACAAAAGCTAGATGATGAAAAGAGCCATGTGCTTTGTTTCCTTTTTAAGTGTATTTCAATAAAGAGCTGCAGTTAGAGAACTACTTTGCAAAGAAATTTTAATGAAGGTGTCAGATAACAGATGATATATTGAAGTAATCATTAGTAAACTCTAAATTTAAGCCTAGAATTATAAAATGTTGCTTGTAGAATAGATATCTGACTTTTGCTGGAATATACTTATTCATTGACCAAGTTATGTACCTTATCTATAAGGAATTAACTGTAAGCAGTCATTTTCTGTGTATAGATATATGAACATTGGAACAGCTTTTACAGGGATTTAGATAATCTTAATGTAGACAAGAGATTGGTTTAGACTTAATGATAACGTAGCATATTGAAAACCAGCCTGTAGTGTTACTGTATATTCCAAAAGAGTTTTAAAGTTGGAAAATAGCAGCCTATACATTAATTGCAGCACATTTACTCTGTTGATCAAGAAAATAATTGAGGTTGCATTCAAACCCAATGTAATAAATTCATGGGAACCTTTTGCAGATTTTTTTCACTGGTTTTATTATTGGGGCAAAATGCAGATACACAATGACCTTACAATCATGAGGTGCATGCTGAAAACTTTCTTGGTGCATTTGTTTATCTAACAAAGAAAAAAATGGACAGAAAAAAATGGAATATTCTGGAATAATATTGCAAGCAACTGACAAATTTCAGTCTTACTTTGGATACAGGCATATGTGTTGTAAATACGCCAGTGCTGATGATTACAAGAATGTTGTTAGCCGCGAAGACAGGAACAAGATGTTGAATTGTAGTGAAAATAATCTACCCCAGTTCATCGTTGTCTCAGGAAAGAAAAATAATGTCTAAACCAGACTGCTAATCAGATGGTGGTAATGTTATGACTGACAAGAGCAAGCAATTATTTATGTGCTTTTTTGGTTACAAAAGCACTATGGATATAGGAATTTAAATAACACATTTAATTGTTAGGGAGACTATGTCATTTTACCATATGGCAGATTTATCTGGAGTTTAGAAGATGACTTTATTTTAGAATAAGAGAACTAAGTTAACTTTCAGCAGATTCTGTCATTTAGCCAATTCAAATATATTATACTTAGCTCTGGAAGAAATTCAGTGGCTATTTAAAGAAATTCTGGATGGATCCTAAACTATTGCATTCTTTATTCAGATAACACTTGCTGTTCAGTTACAAAATATTGATTCTGGTAACATTTTCTATCAATTTTAAAGCTGACTTTAGAAATTAACAGCGGTCTTTCTTTTCAATTCTCTCTCAAAGGACTCCGGATATGGTTGGAATTTGCAATAATATTGTATAACATTTACAAAAAAGGATGAACAAGGGCTGGAAGATGTAAAATGTATGCTTTAGGGAGTTTTGTTTTAAAACTGTAGTGTAAAAAAACCCACAATGGATTAAACCTCTGTTTTGCTTCAAGCAATTGCAGAGATGACAATATTTAAGGGATGCAGTAAGGATTCTTATTGCTTGTTACAGCAAAGCAGAATGAGGTTTAGTCTGAATTGTTAAAATGTAAGCAGGGAGTCAGATAGCAAATAAATGTTTAAGCTGGGCAATCTTCCTGCATGGCAGACTATAATATTTCGGCCAATGCCTCAATAGAATCTTAATCTATAGGATGTTCTTTCTTACATTAATCCCAGTAATATAATCATACTGTGTATGAATTATAAAGGATTTGTATAGGTCATCTAATCCAAACACCGCATTCAGTGCAGGAATGGCAAAGTCATTTTGTGATTTTTGTCCTTGAAGGACAAATCCCACATCTTGGTGTCATTTACAAATCTTTACAGCATGCTTTCCATTCCTTCTTTTAGGTCATTCATAAAGATGGCTTTGGAACAAAAGAAACCAGTAGCCCAAGTGTTGCAATAATTGTACAATGTCAAGAGATGAGAACTAAAATAAGTGTATACGGTAGATTCAGTATGCCTTCATAATCATACAACTTACGTTAGTTGTAGTCAATTTAGTGGGACTCATTCACATGATATACTACAAGCCTTGTGAGAGTATCTTTACCATTTTAGATATTTCCATGTTTAAAATTTCTCCTTAATAAGTGAATCTGCTTAATATTACAATAATCAGAATTCATTAGTTATAATTCAGACTACAGTCAGTTTCAGACAAAATCTGATATATTATTTAGTCAATTTATTAGTTATCTCAATTGCTCAATATTAGATTATAATTAGCTTCTGTGCAATGTGCAGTGCTTAGAAATTTTGCATCACTTCTGCCGTTACAGAAGGAGGATTAGCCATGAATAACATCCTTATTGTTCCTTAAATGACATCTCTTAATTGCCTCGATGCTTTGTGTTCCAAATTGGAGGTATTGGGGCTTTAATCACTGGGTTCCCCTAATTATTTTTCTTCTCTTTCTTCAAATAGCAAATACACCACTATTAAAAAAAAAAAGTCAGAAAACTATGTATTTGGGATCCTCCTCCCCCAGGCACAGAATCTATCATGGTCTGTTAAAAGAGGTTATTTAAGAAGCCACTAGTAGGCAGTGCGCCCTTCCTCTTCCTCCTTTAGAACCATCAAAAAGCAATAAGTTGGGCTGAACACAAAAGGGGGAAATTTGCAATTACATTTGCCAAGACGTTTGCTGAAGAGGGCCTATTTACAAGCAACCATTTATATCCCAAGGAAAACTTTTATGATGGCTGGGGGGATGAAGTTGAATATCTGGAAGGTCACAGGTTTCTTACAATAACCACAACGATCTTAACTGTGTGAAGGGATATCAGTGAATAACACATTGATTTATTAGATAATTGAGTTGAATCTCCATTTTAATTTTATTTTCAGTATTCCAATATGGTATCATCCCACTACATTATTCTTCTGTGTTGTTCACTTTCCTATGCTTACAAACTGTAGTAAAAATGCTAACTTGTAACTAAGGCATTAATACTTAAAATTATGATTAGGATAGCATTGGCAAGGCAACTGCTTTTTATCTGTTGCCAATTATATTTGAATTCTGATAGTCTCTAAATCAATAGAAATATACAGAAAAGGAAAGGTAAGCATTGCAAACCCTTTGATTGAAATGCTTACCTGTTTAATATGACAGTATGTCAGATGCATGTAATCAGAACTACTCCATGAATAGGTCCAAATAGATACTTTATTGCTGATCACCTATGTTACAAGAATCTTGCCAGACTATCTGCCTTTCCTTGGAAACAACAGATATAGACCTAAGAATTTGATTCCAGATGTTTTCTCCTCCAAACTAACTACAAGTTGGAATGTCTTTTTACTCTCCCCAGAGGGGGCCCCTCTCCTTCAGTCAGTGATTCCACCACACAACATTACTCCAACTTTCCATCCTGAAGACTACCAATTTATACATCATTTTGCCAAATGAAACTTAAGAATTGCATCTCTCTTGTGACATTAAACCATAATATTGAATGTATTTTATATGTTGGTGACAAAGAAAAAATATTGGAATCACCGGATAAGAATTTTCAAACAAAGACATATTTGTCTCTATGCTTATGGTTAACTTTGCATCAACCATATGCACTATATCTTTCAGTCATATTTACTTGGGGATGCAAACAAACTGAAGCAAATATTTCCTCTTCTGCTTAATAGTATTATAGAGTTGAAAGGGATCATTTATGTATTGACTGATCCAAATCAAAGGATCCCTGACAAATGGCTTGCCAGCCACACCTTGGTCAAAATGAAAGGAAAGTCCACTTCCTCTCTGAATGATTGATTTTATATTCAAGCTGTTCTTAGTGGGAGGATTTTTTTTTCCTAGTGTTCAGTTGGAATCTTCTGTTCTATAACCTACCTCTGTTACTGTGTATTGCACTTTGTTCTGGTAGAGAATAGGCCTTGGATTGTGACACATCAAATGATACATTTGAAGTAACCAAGGGGTTTTCACAGAAGTGCAGCTTGGTCTGAATTTAATAAGGTTATTCTGAAACAGTCATGGTTGAAGGAGAAATATTTTATTATGGCTTCAATGAGAACTACGGATTTATAAGAGCAATAAAGCTGTGAAATAGAATTAATGGTAGCAGCCAATTTTGGGTATATTGCTTTCCTTGGAAATTATATGTGCATGTAGAAAATATATTTGGAATCGCAGCATTTAAAATCCCTAGCTGATCCTAACTATATCAAGTAGTCAGCAAGGTATCAATAAAATAGAAAAAAACCCATATTTGTGCAGACATCCTACTGACAGTATTGTTCACTGACACATTCCATTTAGTAAAATTAATTTGAAGACAGACTTCTGAGACATTTACCACAGATTCAGACAGAGAAGGCAGACTTTTTATTTTTCTGCTATGCAATACTTTTTATGTCATCTGTTGTCTAGACAAAAGGCCCATTGCTAGGGGAAATACAACAGAAGGTGGAGGAATCTGATCTGATGAAGATGGAATTCCAGATGTTGGAGACAGAGAGAGTAAGGCTGTCACTGGTGGAAGAAAAGCTCTTGGATGTTTTACAGTTGCTTCAGCAACTCCGGGATCTGGTAAGAAAAAACACACACACCAAAAAAAAAATGGAAGAAACGACAAGATGCTGCTGCTCAGTATGGATGAATAACATCTGTAGTTTTCTGCATGGTCAGAAAACTACGGACAGACTTTTTCACACTGAATTGCTGAAAAAAAGCTCAATTGTAGATAGCTGACTTAGAAAAAGAAAACCTGAGCATCCAGATGAACAACTTCCCATTAAAGATATGCAGGCTGTCTCTGCACTTTAGAGTTAGGAGAGCTTTACACTTGTCTAAGGTAGCTGTTAATACTTTTTCTTCTTGAGAGCCCTTGACTTTGTGTAGAATTACTGTTTGAGCTTCGGATCCAAATCTTACTTCTGCCATGAATTCTCTTGCTGACCTTCAGCAAATCATTCTCTTTCATATTCTGCAATGTGGAGCACAACAAAAGTATCTTTTTAATATGGGTTATTTTACAGCTACAATTACATTATATAAGGGATGAAAATGCTGTTTAGTGGTTAAATAAGACAAATGAGCAAAACTAAAACAGTGCAGAAGAAAAGTAATCACAGAATTATTTCACACCCACACCCACGTTTCATACCTGGCTTGAAAATTAGCTGTAAGAGACTTGGCTTTTTTTACTTTTGCTTTTTAAAACAAAAAAACAAAAATAACTTTGCTATTAGCGCCCCTAAGGGATAGGCTTGTCCAGCTTCACAAATGTAATAGAAAATGATGGTGGGATTCTACTTTCTAGTTCCAGATTTAGTTACTTTATTTCTGAGAGAGAAGTTTCCTAAATGTAGAAAAGGAACTAAATCTAGCCATGAGCAATTTTCATTCTAATCAGTCTACTTATAAATAAATACAAGTCTTGGAATTATGACAGTTTGTCATGTGAATGCCACCTTGCAATCTATGTCGACTTCCCTCAAGCAATGGGAAAGCCATCATGAAAGCCATCATACTTCAGTAAATCACACACACACACACTTTATGTCCCAAGGACTCCACTACAGACTACAAGATTCCAGGGAACTGGTTCTCTACCCTTCTAGCCAACCATCTGCATTTCATGCCACCTGCTTGTGGCATGTAAACACACACACCAGCATCCCACACCTCTTGCCTGGGATCCGTGCCTCTTAATGCTCTGTGTCTGGGATTAACTGTATCTGGGATTAACTGTGACTGCCGGGGTTGCCACTGCGAATGGCTGCAGTCACACGATGTCATGCTTTACATGGGCATCACTCAGCGATGGCAATCCTGTTCCAATTGCTGCTGTAACCCAAGGAGTACTGGTACATAATGCTTATATGTACTAATAAATATGGCCATTCAAGAGATGTTGTTTTAAAAAGCACATCATCTTCAGTTGATAGGATATTGTTATAACTGGGGTGGAGGGTTTATTTTCTTTTTAAAAAAAGAAAATATAAGTACAGTATGCAGGTAGATAAACTGATACATGAAAGAGGCATACTCATTATTTATTTTTTATTTTAGTTATTTATATTGGGATTTCTATGCCACCCTATCTCCCGAAGGACTCAGGGTGGCTTACAATGATAAAAACATCCAATACAAACATTAAAAAGCCAATTAAACAACATCCCAATATAAATAAAATTAACAAACCAACACTAAAAACCCCACCCTCTCCATCAGTCCAGGTCAGCAAGCTGAAAGAGCCATGTTTTCAGGCCATGAAGGATTGAAGATTATCCTACCAAATATGACAATATAAGCACCCAGCCTACAATTCGGCATGATATGTTATGACTGATGTGTTACAGATACAGTTAAAGCTGGTATCCTCCTTTACATCTCTATCTGCTTAAATATCACTCTGTAAAAACCTCAATTGGTGGCAGAGGTCAGTATCTCTGGGCCCATGTGGTGATCATCTCACATTGTGGAAATTGTGACTTGAAAAAGAGTAAATGATAAAGAACATGGATTATCAAATGAAAGAAAAAGAGATACACTGTATGTCTGTGAATCTAAGAGAAAGGTGAAAGACGTAATAGAGAAGAATAAAAATAGTCTCAGTTTACGGGATGGAAAGTAAAGGGGTAAATTTAATTATGAATCCAAATACTAAAATGTATGTCAAAAATTGAACTAGAATTTAGCTGTCAGGGCTCCAACAAATCCACCCTCATTCAAATCAAAAGTCTCTAGCCACATCTCAGAGAAAAGGAAATTGGTTTATTAGAAGTTGCCATGTTGGCACATGGCTGGGTGCAGCCGATACTAAATTACATCATACACTTCCCCCTTGACCCTGGTCTTTCCCCCACCCCCTGGATGTGATTTCTCCAATGGGACACATCCATCTCCAAGAGTCATCCATCATGCTCTCCAATAACCTTCTTATGCTCCGACAACTTTGGGCTGCCAAGGTGATTATCTGGGCATTTCAAGAATGCCTTGTTTTCCCCGACTCCCTTTTTCTGGCAGCTAAAAAGACCAAAGGAGTATCTTTTTAGTTGACATTAGATTGTGTAGAGTATGTATGAAAATGGTAGCTCATATCTTGGTGATTGTTGTGTGTCACTCTCCAAATAGTGCAGGCCATTCTGAAGATGTTTCAGAAAGCCCCCCAAAGCTTTCAAAGGCTTTCTGAAGCAATGTGAGAATGCGCACACTATTTGGAGGGCTGCATGTGCTATTTGGAGAATGGTGCAAGCAATCTTGAGAAGAAGGCTTGGGATGGCCCGGAGCTGCCTTGCAGTTGGGCTATGCTGGGCATTCCTCATCGCCAATGGCTGGGCCTGCATAGCACAGGGCAGGCAGGGCACCATTGCTTTGGGGGACTACAGCGGTGCAGGGCTTCAGGTGGCACTCCTAATTGCTGGAAGTCTAGTAGATGCCTGGGGATGGTGGTGGGCAGATGAGATTGTGAAAGGTCCCAAGCCTGTACTTCATACCCAACAGGAATCCCCAGTTACCATCCTAATTTGAGAGCTACCTCTACACAGAGAAAGCCATTAGATGAAGATAATGAAAGGTGAACATTGTATAAAACAAACCCACAGTGGGTATGAAGAAATGATGGACATGATGGAAGTCAAGAAAGAAATGTAAGAAAATGTATAATGAATGGTGCTTTTAAAATTAACTTTAGAATAGAATAGGATAACAGAGTTGGAAGGGACCTTGGAGGTCTTCTAGTCCAACCCGCTGCTCAGGCAGGAAACCCTACAGTACTTCAGACAAATGGTTATCCAACATCTTTTTAAAAACTTCTGGTGTTGGAGCGTTGACAACTTCTGGAGGCAAGTTGTTCCACTGATTAATTGTTCTAACTGTCAGGAAATTTCTCCTTAGTTGCTTCTCTCCTTGATTATTTTCCACCCATTGCTTCTTGTCCTGCCCTCAGGTGCTTTGGAGAATAGCTTGACTCCCTCATCTTTGTGGCAGCTCCTGACATATTGGAACATAACTTTAGCTATGTTCCCATTTCTTATCTTGTGACTCTAATAACTTTGACTTACTCTTTGTTACTTTTCTGTACTCTGCATAATATTGCTTTCCCTGAAAAGGAATAGCATGATAGATAGATACACGTATATATGATAACTTTAGTATTTAAAGGATTTTTCTTGCTTGCTGTGGGGAAAAGAAAACAGATGTCTTAGAAACAAGGTATCATAAAAATAAAAAAAACAGTGTACTAAATTTACCTGCACTGTATCTGTTTCTTCTCTTTGTTTCTAAATTACATTTAAGGCACCTTTTTATTATGAATGTAGTTACATCTAATGAGAGCTGATCTGATAGCTAAAATTAGGCTGATTTGATGCTCCAATTCTGTTAATAACTCTTATGAATATATGTAGTAGCATTCTCCTATTACATTAACTTTCTTCTATACTCGCCAGTGACAATGCTTGCTCCTGGAGTCAGTCAGAATCTAATAAAGGATAAGCTAATAAAGTGCCATGAGTGATTATGATTGGCAAAAAATATCATTACATTCTCATTGTCCATCACCTTGTTAGAAATCATTCTTTAAGCAATCCATCAACCGATACATAACACCACAGTGAAAATATTACTCTGAGTCTTGTACGCTATCGTATATCATGGCTCTAAGTGGTAATAATACGATGACTTACCACTCCTTGGCCTGGATGTTAAGAATATCTCCTGCAGAGTTTATAACAAGATCTATATAATAACACACTCATAAAAAACATGGTAGGTTTTGTTTCAAACATGGAAGAGTGAAATGAGCTTTGGTGGCTCAGGCTGTAAATGCCTGCTCTTAAGATCCAGCTGTCTACAACTACTGTAGGCTCGAATCCCACCAGGCTCAAGGTTGACTCAGCCTTCCATCCTCTCGGGGTAGGTAAATTGAGGACCCAAGATTGTTGGGGGCAATTAGCTGACCTTGTAAAAATGCCGTTTAGTAATAAGCAGGCATATACAATGGAATGAAGGCTATTGCTGAGCACATTGGATTGTGCTCAAAATTGTAACTGAGTCTTGCATATAAATGTAATTAAAAAAAAAATAGACTAGAGCCTACGAGTTGAGCTCAATCTCACAGAGACATCTTTACTTAATTTTGAAGATGACCAACTACTAGAGGAAAGATGAGGCTTAAATATATGTAATTAAAAATAACACCAAAATATAAATTTAGCTTTCCTGAATGGATACAATGCCTTCAATATCTAAGGGCTAGAAAATCAAACGCACAGAAATCAAAACTATTTTTCAAGCATTTCTGTATCATGCACATCTCTCTGGTCTCAAAATATCTACTATATAATTTATTGACATTTACTACAACATCTTTACTGCATCTCATCCTTTCTTCCTTTCACCTCTCCATGACCAATTTTTTTATACTTTGCTCACATGAATGAAGACCAAGTTGAGCCTACCCATTCTTTTTGACAGTACATAAAGCTACAAAACTGACCATCTATACAGGTTGAATAATACGATCTACCATGAAAAAGGGAAAGATGGAATACACAGAGGACATGAAAATAAAACCCAAACTGTCTTCTGTTGGGTAAACAATGTCTATCTGTCTTGTTTTGCAGCTACATACATTTTGTGTTATGACTTTATCTAGCTATCTTGTGGAATATGTTTTGCACATTCACCTTCTGTTTATATTCTATTATTCTCTTTGTCTCATATCTTATCTGATATGTATTTGCACCCTTGATGTATAGAATTTCTTTTAATTGCCAGCTTGTTTGTAGATCATAAAGGGCATCAAAAGTAAATCCAATGGATGCATTGGGTGTGAATTTTAGATTTTGGAAGACGATCATTAATATATTTCAGTATTGACATGTGCAGATACCCTAATATTGTTTTATGTTTTGAAGAACATTTCTAAGCGCACCTTGGGGAAAATCTTACTGAACACTTTGGAATCCTGCTGTGACTCCCAACATGGTAAGAAAGTACAGTAAGTAACCTTTGGTACTCAACCTCATGGTTTGGCTGGCAAGATCACTGGTTATCAGGAAACTTATCCAGATGGAAGAGAATTAGCTCCAATATATTAGATATATTGTTGCTCAGAAATGGTTGATCAAAGATAGTTAGGTAGTAGTTAATGATCCTAAAATTTAGAGATAGAGACAGAAAGAGAGGGAGGGAGGGAGGGAGGGAAAGAGAGCTTCTTGACATCTGATTCATCCTAAACTAAGAAAGGATTTCAGTGAGTCCAGGCATAGATCCAAAAAAGCACTCACTCCTTTGAACCCAGATTATAATTCTCTGATGTGGCAAGAAAATGGCTGAGAAAAAACAACTCTACCAGAGGAATGAATAGCTGCTGATATGGTGATGGTTTGGGGATAGTGTATACAAACCTCTAATGCTACCTTCATCCAGATCAAGGGTGTCAAAGTCACGTCATTACAGCAGCATCACGTGACATATTGGGACTTTTTTCCCCTTTGCTAAACCGGGCATGGGAGTGGCCAATGCATGATGCATCTGGCCCATGGGCAGGGAATTTGACATCCCTGGTCTAGATGGAGGGGTGGGCAGACATTTTGTAATTTATTTAGTTGGTAAAAGAGAAATGAAAGTTAATTTAATTTAAAAAATATATTGCTTAAGTTTGAAAGAAGTAAAAATGTTATTGAAATTTTGAACTTGAAATAATGTTCCAACTTCGGAATTCCCTGAACATATATGGAGGTTAACATATCATTCTGTAGGTAAATGGAGACATCTAGTGTCAAACTGTACCTGATTAGTAACATAAATCTATTCCTAACTGTCCTGGTAGCCTGATCCCGCACAGAGCCTTATGCTGGCAATTTACATTGGTAGAATAAGCTTCTTCATCCCAGCTTCTTTTTCCTGGTGACTTTGTATAGGATTACAGGAAGACAGAATGTATGCCCTCTGGCCCAGCTTTTCTTTCAAATATTTATTCAGCAAACTTAGATTTCCTCTTTTTTCCCTCAATGAAAAGAAAGAAGAAAACAGAAGACAGTGTTGTCCTTTAGCAAAGAAAGTAGGTCAGATCTTCAATATAATAACCATTCATCTTTATACAATACACACATTTCTTGAATTCTCTCTTCTCCCCAGGCAGTAGTCCACTGTGCAGATCCCATTGTTATGAGATTTTCAGGCTCCAAAGGTTGTTTGATGGTTTTGTTCTTTAGAGTGAAGTTTGGTATGTGCTTTCTTTTGTTATCCTAGGAGCACAGTGCTCCAGATTCTTCTTGCAACTCCAAACAAAATTACATTTATTTCAGTATGAAGCAAATATATAGATAGATGATAGATAGATAGATAGATAGATAGATAGATATAGATAGATAGATAGATAGATAGATAGATAGATCTATCTATAGAGGGGGGGGAGGGAAATAGGAATCTTTGATTCTACTTTGATCCTATTACACTGCAATTCCACTGAATTTAAGGGAAGCCACCAAAAATAGGATGGGAAATAAAGATCATGGCAATTTTAGCCTAAGAGATTAAATTATTTGTAATAATGAGATAATTATTTCTATTTTTTACATGTAGCATTCAACGACATGAGTGGTAGTCTGCAAAATAGTAACATGTTTCTAAAATGTAAATCTGCTTTAAGAATGAATATAAAAGAAAATGTTAAACCATAAATTACGGATTTCCATTATTGAATGAAATACAGTTAGTTGCTTGAATCCATTAGTGATAAATACTGGCAGTTCTCGAGTTGCAACCATTTGTTTAGTGACTGAAGTTGCAACAGCACTAAAACCCCATGGTTACGTGACCAAAATTTGGGTGCTTCAAATCAAATCAAATGTTTATTGACAATGCACAACATGTGTACAATGGAATTGAAATGAGCCTCCCTTGGCCCCACAAGTCTATCATATTGAACCTAATTGTGGTGTTACGTTGCGTTCAGAAGTCTGACAGCCCATGGATAAAAGTTATTTTTCAGCCTATTTGTTCGGCTAGCTATGCTTCTATATCTCCTGCCCGATGGTAGGAAAGCAAAGAAGTACTGACCAGGATGTGAAACATCCTTGACAACTGACATGTATTTATGATGGTTGTAGCATCCCAGGGTCATGTGATCATCATTTGCAAAGTTCCCAACTGGCTTCCGACAGGCAATGGGGAAAGCCAGATTTGCTTAACAACTGTGTATTTCACTTAACAACTATGGTGATTTGCATAATGGCCACAGCAAAAAAGGCTGTAAGCTTGGATGCAACACATTTAACCTCTGTATTGTTTAGCAACAGAATTTCCGCAGCCAATTGTGGTTGCACGTTGGGGACTTCCTGTACCATTTCCTTAGGTACAGGTAGTCCACAACTTATGACTACAATTGAGCCCAAAATTTATGTTGCTAAATGAGACATTTGTTAAGTGAGTTTTGCCCCATTTTATGACTTTTCTTGCCATGTTTGTTAAGCGAATCACTGCAGTTGTTAAATTAGTAACCCGGTCGTTCAGTGAATCTGGCTTCCCCATTGACTTTGCTTGACAGAAGTTCGCAAAAGGTGATCACATGACCCTGGGACACTGCAACCATCATAAATGTGAGTCAGTTGTCAAGCATCTGAATGTAAATCACATGACCATGGGGGTGGTGCAACAGTTGTAAGTGTGAAAAATGATCATAAGTCACTTTTTCAGTGCCATTGTAACTTCAAACGGTCACTAAATGAACTTTTGTAAGTCGAGGACTTTAATTTGAAAAATTAAATTACTATGCTCTAATGTTCCTTCTAACACATGCTTACATCACATGTTTATAAGAGATTTAGAAATATTTGTTCCTTTGGGACTTCTTGATCAAGTATGAAAATATAGTATGTTTTAAAGGAATTGATTTTGCATGCTTATTTGCATAGTAATCTCATATTTTTATATAATATGTTGCATATTGACCTCATATTTTTATCGTTTGGAATTTTTTTTTCTAAAGTGGCAGTTAAATTTTACAGTCTGGGAACAATCATATTCATTTATGCGTAATTTTCCTGTCTGCCTTTTCATAAAAAATCAGGCTAGGGGGAGGGGGGGAAATGCACATTCTTGGTAGCATCCTTTGTAACTGTGCTTTGAACTAGAAATAGAAAGGGATATATTGCTCCCAGCCCTGCCCTTTTACACAACTGTCTCATCCCGAGCTTAAAGTGCTGCTCCATCGATATTTGTGTGGTACGCTTCTTCATTTGATTTTTCAGTCAGAATTACTTACATCTCAAAATGTGTAGAAGCTGAGCTCAGAAGCAGGGCAGCCTGCTAACCATTTGTAAACTGCACAAGGGTGCTGCATAAAGAGGAAAGTGCCAATTGCAAGGTAAAAATTGTTTTTAATCAGCTGCTGGAATTTTTTAGAATGTTTTTAACATTGGACGACTGTGCAAACTTTGTGCACAAGGACTCCCTATGCTCCAGTAGTTCCCTGCTCACAAGCTTTTTCCTTAAGGCTGCTTTTCTTTTCATGCATTTTTACTTCCTGAAATGTTCATAAAATGTTGCCTGTTTGGCAGAACAAAAACTGTGACTACCATAGATTATCAGTGCGGTAGAATCCAAATATGATTTGAGGTATGAGGTTATTTTTATATCTGCATTCCAACACATTCTGTTCTGCTTTACAAGGACAAATACTTTTCCATTCTCTTTTCAAAGATCAGTGAATCGTAATCACCCCAAAGTTTCTAAGGCAGAGCAACATGCAAGATTACTTCACTTTGGGATTACTTTGATCTGAAGAAAAATATAGAACAGTGGTTCTTAAACTGTTTGATTCAATTACCTCTTCTTTGGGTCTCAAATACTGTCATTACCCCCACAAAAACCACAAGAATCTTAATAGCTGCAGTGTTAAACTGGAGCCTTGGTCATACGCAAGCAATTGCAAATCACACTGTTACCTCCAGGATATACCCAAATTACTGCTTTGGGTAACAATATGGGCAGCATATAAATTTAATAAATAAATACATAAATAAATAAATAAAATTATCCCCAGTTTAAAAACTACATTGTCTTCCTTACAAATAGATTATCACCTCCCATAAGTAGGATATGAACAGTCCTATGCTCCTGTTGCCATATTCCAAAGCATGTTGCTTCTGATACACATGGTTCTTCATCTTCTTTTCCTTCTCCTTCTTTAAGCTTTGACATACACTCATAGAGTTGCAATTGCATAATTTTGATTTTGTTAATTTAAACGGTTTTTTTTTCTCTTTATCTTAAAGGAAAACCACCTATTGTTGAAGTCTTGGATGCTCTCTACCATGAACTGGCTGCCTGCAAACTCACCGGAAGCAAGTCTCTTGAGAAAACACCAGGACACCAGTCTTTGTCAAGCTCTTTGGTTATCTCCTGTTGAGCAATAATGCCTCTACGTTTTTTTAATATATATATATATTTTTGTGAATATCACCATGGAGTTAAAATTTGCAGTGCAAAATCATGGAGGGTTCTTCCATCTATGTAATGATCTCTAATGCAAGAGATGGAATGATAAAATAAAATAAATAAATGGCATAAAGAGATGGGCAAATGGAACAGAAAGTCCAGGATTATCTATAAGGACTGGCAATGGGTCTTGAATAGCTTTTGAAGGTAGATCTCTCCTCCTTTCTTATGGGCCTTTATACAATTGGATATATGATTTGAGATTTGAGAACTGTGCAAATACAGCCTATATCCGAAACCTGAAATTATGTTCAATATTTCCAAAGTCCCCCAAACTCTCATTTAATGTACAAATAAATTTTATCCAATAGTTACTCCTCATAGCATTAAATGTCATCTAAAATCTCTATTTTACCAGTATCATTCATACACTACTAGTTAAACTGTGCTTTAATGACCTTAATTGGGACCTATTGTCTCTATCACTAAGCAAAAAAAAAATCACATAAACAATCTGCTTATGGTTATTAAGCAAATGGTCATTGAGTAAGATATTATGTGAATGTGACTTTTGACTTCCTACCAGCTTCCCCATTGGCTTTGCTTGTTAAAGCCAGCTGGGAAGGTAGCAAATGGTAATCACATGACTACAGGTATGCTGAAATAATTATACATTCAAGAACCAGTCATAAATCAATTTTTCAGCACTGTCATAACTTCCGACAGTTGCTAAACAAATATTTGTTAAGCAAGGGCTGGCTATAATTTATCATGCACAAAATAATGTAGTACTCTTATTGTCCTCTAGAACTTTACTTTTCTGAATATAGCAAAGAATATTAATTTACATTTTTAGATATTATTCCAGTATAGTTCTTTGCCTTTTCTTGAGCATTTCCTTGGTGACCCAATGCTAGGCATGAAGAAAATAAAATTAAAAAATACCTAGAAGGATTATACATTAAAGGAGGAATAAAGGTGACCTGAAGTCTGGCAGAATTACTGTAAACTATCAGTTCTGGACTGCAACATTTAGACAATGGCACCAAAAAGATTACATATATGCAATAATTGTAGCTGTAAAATGGGATCAGGAAAACAAGGAACAGGGTACTTTGGGCAAGGATGTCAAAGAAGCAGACTGTAATTCTTTCACACACAAGAATCTACTCTTTGTTTTGTTTTCCGTTAGTTATGGTATGAAGAGAGAAACGCTGTTCATCTACCACAAACCATTTGCATCCATCTCTACCAGTACCTCCTGTTCTTCCATCTGTCCATTCTTGCCTTACAACAATCTGTAAAATAAAATAAGACCTATAGGTAGCACTGTTTCACCTGCTAATATAAGTAAGACCTAGTGTAAATCTCCAGTTGTGTGAACTATTTGGCACCATAAATATATGAAGTATAAGACCTAGTGTGTTTTACTTATAAGACAGTTTATTTGACTCTTAGAGGAACTGCTTAGAGGAACTATGTGTATTAAAATAATATGGCTGAATGAAGTATGTATGGCTACTTGTAAACATAGTTTATTTGTCTGCATTTTTTACTGGAAATTTATAAATGTAGTATATCTTGGTAAAACCTTTTAACTATTATCTTCAACCCTAGTTAAAATGTAGGTGGTTATACTAAAAGTCACCTTGATTCTTTTAAAATAATGCCAGCTCAGGGGAAAAAGTGGGGCTAATAGGAGCCAGATGGAATCATGAGAAATATCTGATTATATATTTGAGGGTATATAAAGTACTTGGATTATTTATGTTGCATTCCTTCCCATTATGAATCTAAAGAGCTGTGGTGGCACAATGGTTAGAATGCAATACTGCAGGCTACTGCTGCTGACTTGCGGCTGACTGCAATTTGGCAGTCGAATCTCACCCGGCTCAAGGTTGACTCAGCCTTCCGTCCTTCCGAGGTCAGTAAAACAAGGACCCAGATTGTTGGGGGCAATAGGCTGACTCTGCAAACCGCTTAGAGAGGGCTGTAAAGCACTATATAAGTCTAAATGCTATTGCTATTGCTATTATCTACTTTGTAAAGTAGCCTGGTCTATATCCTGGCCTAACTTTTCAGGCAGCTCAGAGCAGACACTAGCTCTAAGTCAAGTCATTCTTCCCTGTGCAGTTTCATTGATTTTTCAAGGATTCTAGATCCTTGATATTAATCAAGGTGCTATCAGCTGCCTCCTGATTTTTTAGTTCATGAGAAATCTACTTTAAAACATAATTTCTGCTGCAGAAGTTCAGGTGATTGGTGGCAATCAGATGTAGGAGAGAGGCCAGTAAAGCTGGTACATGATTCCCTTGGCCTGTTATATAGTCAGAATTTATGAAAATGGCTTATCTCCAAAACACATGACAGATGACTCAATTCACCATTCATAACTGAATGCTTGATTATTTCAATACGAAACTATTGATCTGATTTGAAGATCATGCTGCCCCTGGCTTAACCATGATACTAACTTGGCTGAGTTTGATCGGTGTACTATCCTTAGACAACTTTCAGTGGCTGAATCACAATCACACAACTCAACCCAACATTACAGTTTAGCACTCCTTGACTTTTTTCCCTCTTCCAGGTACCCCTGCCAATCATTGGATAGTGATGTGACTTATAAGACATGTGCCAGATAAATATTTTCCATCTCCCTGTTCTCCTCCTTATTTTTATTCCGTATATTTTAACCATCTTCCTTCATGACTTGTTTCTGGAAATTACATTGTGTGCTACAATATATAAGCTTTCAGACAGACTAATAAAATATTCTCTCAATATGGGTTTGGATATTTTTTCTCATGGCTAACATAACTATTATTTAGCTTTTCACCATCCTTTAATTTATATCTTAAGGCAAGATATTTCAAAGCACCGTTTGGTTAAAACAGTATTGCAGCCTTAAGCATGCTTACTTAAGAGATTGAGTTTCTTTAAAACGTTAGAATAAATGATTACATTTTCAGGATAGCTGGGTCTTTGTGTGTGTCTTCATGTGTTTTTTGTGACATTATTCTCTATTTGATAGGCTCAGAGGGAAAGTACTAGAGCTGTTCTGATAAATGCTACTGATGCTAATAATCAAAAGACATTGTGCATCTGTTCCACCTTCTCAATTGATTTTTTTTAGTATGAAAAAAGAGGAATGCATTTGAAAAACATAGGAGATGTCAACATCTGGACCACCCATAGAATTTTATGAATGAGAAAAACCTGATTTGCACAGTGAAAGCTTCTCTGGAAGCATTTTCGATATGTCTATTACTTTGTTTTGCTCTCAGCTCATGGTTTAAAATGCAAGATGCTGATTTGCAGTGGGAGAATGCCATAGCCATTAGCCTGGTAACATGTTTCTTTTTGCTTGTTGCACTGTGTGGGAAATTGGGCTACAGTCCTTACAGAAATTGTTCTTAGATTTATGCTGGCAAATGGACTCCTGAATTATCACACTAAGCCACAGATTAAGTAGCCATATTTGTCCAACACCCTGGGCAGAATGAGTTGGGGTCAATGCTGATCCTTGTGCTCCAGCACAGACCAAAAGGAATGGTGATTTTTTGATATCTTTTCAGCAATTGCAGAAAAAGATTAGGAAGCATTTTTAAAAAAAATTAATGAAAAAATAAATCTGCAGTAATGTGCTATCAAGCAATTGCAGAAAAAGATTAGGAAGCATTTTTTTAAAAAAAATTAATGAAAATTAATTTTCAGGCAGCTTATTCATCCACTTTTCCCTTCCCATTTTCTAACCCCTGTGTTTGTGTATGTGGAGAGAGGGAGGGAGGGAGCAGTGGTGGGATTCAAAAAAATTTACTACCAGTTCTGTGGGCGTGGCTTGGTGGGCGTGGTGTGGCTTGGTGGGCATGACAGGGGAAGGTCACTGCAAAATCCCATTCCCTCCACACCCCACTAACCTGATTTCCCGCTCCGTTCTCCTGTGCAGGGCAACAAAAGAAGACCCAGCCGATCAGCTGGGACTCGGGAGGCAGAGAATAGATGCGGGAGGGGCCAGTCAGAGGTGGGATTTGCCGGTTCTCTGAACTACTCCAAATTTCTGCTACCAGTTCTCCAGAAGCAGTCAGAATCTGCTGAATACCACCTCTGGGAGGGAGGGAGGAAGAGAGAGAATTCGTTTTGTCTATCCTGTTGCATGTAATCTCTGTACCTAATGTTTACAGATATAGGATGTTTACAGATATAGAGCTGAAATTTCTCATATTAGTAATTCTCAGGGGTTCCAATCTCTGTGGAGTGTCCATGTGGAAGGAAAATATTCATGCCCCTCATAGAGCTGCTGAAATGATTACTGCTCATATTTTTGTAGCAGGAAGCACTTGTCTTTTGCTCAGGACCAGAAAATGAGGGTGATGATCAGAGTATTAAGAATGTGGTCTCTTTTTTATTGACAGATCACTAATCATTTTTATACTCACTCTGCAGTGGTAGCAGGGCCTAGCAGAATGAATCTGGTTTGTGTGTGTGTGTGTGTGTTTTGTGACTTCAAAACAGTCTGAGGCAGGGAAATGATCCAGACAGTGGATAAAATGGCTTCTGAAGATCTAAAGGAAACAGCTGAGAGCACTGTTCAGGAAGCTCGGGACAACATAACAGCAGGGTTGGCAGCTAGTACAATGATGGAGGAAGTCTTGGAATAAAGACTAGCACAGGCCAGAATCTACAGAATAACAAGAGGTGGAAGGGACCTTGAAGGTCTTCTAGTCCAACCCCCTGCTCAGGCAGGAAACCCTATACCATTTCAGACAAATAGGTGTCCAATCTCTTCTTAAAAACTTCCAGTATTGGAGCATTCACAACTTCTGGAGGCGAGTTGTTCCTCTGATTAAAGTCTACTGTATGTTAAGGTCTCTTGCACAACTTTGAGGAGAGCAAAGAAAATGCATTTGCATCTGAAAATAAGTTGACCCCCCTCTTCTTTGTGGAAGCCCCTCAAATACTGGAAAACTGCTATCATGTCCCCCCAGTCCTTCTTTTCTCTAGACTAGCCAAACCCAATTCCTGCAACCATCCTTAATGTGAACCTGCAGAGTTCTCTTTGGTTAGGCTATATTATTTATGTCTTGATATGCTCCTTAAAAGTATTTTGCTAAAGTCATTCCTTAAGAGTAGTTTAGTTATGACACTGCTTGCTCAAATGAGAAAAAAAAACAGGACTGGCTCCTATTCTAACATACTTTTCATAATGACATGCTGTGAGGAAAATGAGCCACTTAGGGAGTTTCTGATTGCCTTCCCCTCCCCAACCTAATAGACTTGTGTGCTCCCTCATATGGCAGGTGATCCTGTTGGTCTCCAGGAGGAAGACAGAAAAGCTCTTAGAAAAGTTGGTAACAGCAACAGAGCACAAAAATAACAATGTCATACCACCTGCTTGTTCCTTTGTTCCTTTTTAGGCTCTCTGGAGTGGTTCCCATGGCCTCTCTGAGGAGAAAGGGATTCCAAAACATTGATAGAAAGAACAGCATGTGAGATAGTCACGCTTCATGGTGCTGCTTCACTTCCCTGCTTGACAGCTGGTTTTAGCACTTAGCATTTAGACTTATATAAAACTTCATACTGCTTTACAGGCCTCTCTAAGCAGTTTACAGAGTCAGCTATTGTCCCCAACAATCTGGGTCTTCATTTTACTCACCTCAGAACGATGGAAGTCTGAGTCAACCTTGAGCCTGATGAGATTCGAACTTCCAAACTGCTGGTAGCCAGCAGTCAGCAGAAGTAGCCTGCAGTACTGCATTCTTACCACTGCGCCACCATGGTTTCAATGATTAGTACTGGCTGATTTTTTTTTATCAAGTCCACTGAAAAACATTGTCCTCTCTTTTACTTTCAAAATAAGAAAAATAGGACCCAAAGTTGATGCACATATCACAACCCAGCTGATGTAGTCCCCATATTTCCCATCAAATGTCAAGATGGTTACATAAGATCCCAGTCACTCAATGCATATTCTTGATAGCTTGTTTAGTTCTTGTCGCTATAAAGAAAGTTGAAGTAGAGTGAATAATGGGTTTTCAAAAAGGAAATGCTTTTTCACACAGGAAAGTCACACCACATTAATTAAATAAATTGGATATATATCTTGATCTGTGCCTTTTAGCAATGTAGCTTCAAAAAGAAATTGACTTAAACAAGATTGATAAGGTGATGCAAAATTCAAATTGGTTTCCTACAAAAGAAGAGATGTTTGCACTTAGTATATTATTAAGAAAGTGTCCAACTCGATTGAGCTGAAGCAGCATGACTACTTTGTATATCTCTTCACAAATTCTAAGCTGAATTCCTTCTCCAAACTTTTAGAAGAGGCAGATAGCAGCTGATTTGGCAATATATGGTATGTGGAGGAAAAATGTAAGGCCTAATACATTAGTAAAGTGAAGCCAAAACAATTCAGATGAGCAGTGATGATAAAGCAGCACCAAAGCTACACATTTGATAACAGAATAGTAGTAATAAGAAACTAGAACTACAGAAAAACATCTAGTTTGACCAACATTAAATATTCAAGCTCTATATGGAAAAAGAGATGCCAGATGTTTGTGCTGGCTTTAAGAAGGGCTGAAAAACCAGGGTCTTGGTGGTGCAGGCTGCTAAATGCCTAGCACTTAAGTTCCAGCTGCCTGCAATTATTGTAGGCTCGAATCCCACCAGGCTCAAGGTTGACTCAGCCCTCCATCCTCTCGGGGTAGGTAAATTGAGGACCCAAGATTGTTGGGGGCAATAAGCTGACTTTGTAAAAATGCCGCTTAGTAATAAGCAGGCATATACAATGGAATGAAGGCTATTGCTGAGCGCATCGGGTTGTACCCCAAAAATTGTAAGCCGCCCTGAGTCTTCGGAGAAGGGTGGCATATAAATGTAATTTTAAAAAAAACACAAGACATTCTTGCTGATGCACACTGAGCACCAAGAAAGCCAAAGAATACTAAAAAGAAGTTAGTATGTGTTTCATTGATTATAGAAGTGCCTTTGGTCTTGTCAATCATGTCAAGCTATGGAATGTTCTCAAAAAAAATGGGAATTTTCTGCTTTCTAGGTAATTTAAATCTCCCAGTATAGCTAATAGTCAGAACAGTTGATGGTCGGGGGGGGGGGAGGAAAAGTAGCAATTTAGCAGGCAAGTTGGATGGCACACATGCCAGGTAAGGAGTGAATGGGCGGGGAGGGATGGGACCAGCCAGTGGTGCACTTTGTCGGTTCTCCGAACTGCACAGAATTGTAACAACCGGTTCTATAGAACCAGTGCGACCAGGTAGAATCCCACCCCTGATTATGTTCTGATCCAGGCTTAGCAGAACCAAGAAACAGACTCCTTGTCCCGAAAAACCCCTCTTTATTTAGTTACTGTGAATTCATGGCATACACACAGAGAAAATTTCCAGCAACAATCCTCCCAAAAGTTAATTGCAAGAACAGACCTTATCAGTCCTTTGATAATTGTCAAGCCGAGAGCTTCCAGACTCAAAGTTGTAAATTAAATATCTGGCAAGAAGTCTCTATGAGGCACAAACTCTGATAATCAAATTTTCCAAAAGAAATATGAACTAATTGTCTCCTTCAAGCATTTATTCCCTAGAGAGGGGTTATTCAGTGTCCACATGTGCCTTTCCTTCTGAGTTGGCCTGTGTTCCTTAATCTGCTCTCCTGACAGCTTTGTGCATACATGCACTTGGAACAGGCTCCAGCTGTGCTTCCTCACTTATCTCCAACTCTGTAGGCAATTGGGAAATGTCAGGTGGCCCTGGCCCTATCTCTGCTTCCACGTGGAGCATTCATAAGAGCCTTCCCCATGTCAGGCTCCGGGCACACTGTTCCAGAGCCCGACATCAGTGGCAGGAGGACCTACCATCCACCTCGTTGGAGGCCACCCCACCAGCCACCGCTGCTGTGAGCTGCCAGGAGCCTGGCGCCATTTCACCGGACTCCACAGCTTCTCCGAGATCCCGCAGCGAGGGTTCTGACTGCCAGCTGAGTCCTGACAGCCAGCTGACAGTCACTCTGGGGTGTGGAGAGGCCATGCTGATGTCATCAGAAGACAACACGGGGACTGTAGAGGGCTAGAGACGGGTGGCAGCTAACGGGATGCAATGGAGATGAGCGGAGGATGGAGACCAGAGTGGGATAGGCATGGTGATGAGCAAACACAGGGCTGAGCACACTCACGGGGCAGTAAAGGAAGAAGTAGGTAGGCATCTATAGGGGATGAGGAGGGCCGGATGTTAGTGTAAGGATGGAGTGGATGTTAGGTGGCTCGGATGAATGGGAGGGGCAGAGCTAGGATATTTAAAGTGCTCAGAGGCAGTAGCTCTCAGCGCTGGCTTTACTTGGAAGTATCCATACTCACTGTTGCATATATCTTGGTTACTGGAATAAAGTGAAGATTATTCCAAACTCTCAGAGTCTGCTGCCAGCTCCACTGGCTGCTGGCAGGCCACAAAAGGTTATTCTTCTATGATAATAACTGATATTATAGTTTACAGTTATTATAGTTTAACAGGGCAAACACAAAACTAAATTTTGGACACATCTGAGTCACTTTTGCATTTTCTACCTGTGCATTGTACTACCATCTGGGAAATAATGCATTGCAGTCCTGTGGGAAATTCCCATCTAGTTCATCCCTTGGTATAATGACTGATATTATACCCATACAAGGTTTCAGAGACAATTATTCCCCAGTCCTACCTGATGATTCAGTTGAAGGTGGCAAAATTTATCTTCTGCTATTGATCGCTAAATCTTCCAGGAAGAGTTTTCATCTGGTTGACTTTAAGTCACCATTATGCTAAACAGAATTAATAAAAAGAAGAATTAAAGGTGTTTCTGCAGGAACATGTGAGGAATGTTGTTGATAGATAACATTGCTCAACTTTGCTTGGAGTTGAATTAGGTCTGAACAGATCCTTTAGAGATGATCAAGGCGAGAATGAGCCCTGTTATTTGGGTGGAGATTGATCTTGAGGAAGTAGACAAAGGTGCTCATGGTTGTAAGCTTGATCATCTGTGTTTTGGACTCATGCTCCCAAATTTGTAAAACACAACAACAACAATTCTCTGATACCAGAGAATTGTTCAAATCTGCCATAATCCTCATCTCCGTACACCAACTTTTCCAAACATATATATCACCAAAATTCTCAGCCTGTCCCAAACCTCCATCTGGCCATGATGCCTCAAAATGAGAATGATTAGCCAAGAAAACAAATTGGTTGATTTCAAGAAAGAGCACCACCAATCATAGTGGAACTTAAAGGGAAATGTTATTTACAATGATAATGAAATCTATACATAAATCACTCTCTACCACCAAATTTCTGGACATCCAGTTAAAGATACATTTGAGTCATCATATTGAAAGAATTGTTCTGATTTAAGGATACAGCTGATGATCTCTAAACTTTCCTTCCTCTCTCCACCAAGTTACTCTTCTTGAACAATCAACAAAATGTGCCCCTTCTTTTTCTATTCTATAGCAGCAAGTCCCAGTTTTAAGTTGCATATTGGAAATAGAGCTTCTTATACCATTTTGAAATTTATACTAAGCAAATTAGACATCTATGCCCTATTGTGTTTCATACTATGAAGGAGCATAGCCTTACTCTAATATATGTTAATGAGTCATTTTAGCAGAAGCCTCTATAGCCTTGTTGTAGGCTTATCCCCATTAATGCTTTCCATTGGGTTTCAATCATTCTTAAATGTTCTATTACCTCTTGCTTCATAATTTTCTCCACATTGCCTGTCTGATTTTCTCTTGCTTAAAAAAAAACCTGATGATATTATGTAAAGATTGTAGGGATGAGGTGTTGAGAGCACCAAAAATTTACAAGTTGTCAGAAAGAAAGAAAGAAAGAAAGAAAGAAAGAAAGAAAGAAAGAAAGAAAGAAAGAAAGAAAAAAGAGAGAAAGAAAATCTACTCTACTCCGCCTTTATTTGGGCAGTTACTTCAATGGCCTTTGCTAAAAGGTGTGGGAATAGATTGGCATAGCTACAAAGGTGGTGCTCTCCTCTCCTGCAAATGCATCTATTACCATGCTGGAGCATTTAAGCATTCAAAGTCAACTTGATACCTCTCTTGCCAGCTTGTGTTGCTGCAAAATGTGTGTGGATGAGAGGCGTTCTCATCATGAATATCATTTCATGCATAATCTGCATTTCTATCATTGACTTAAAAGATAATGCTATGATTGTCACAGTGAAGGGCATCTCAGTTGTATTTTACTAGCCACTCCTTCTGGTAAGACATACATTAAAAAAAGGCATTTCCTGCACTAATAGATCAACATGCTATTGTAGGCATAGTGATTTGAATTCAGACTTACGTGTATTTGTAATCAACCTGAAATGAACAGGACAAGTTAGAGACTTAAATTATTTAAATGTCTTTTCTTTATCATTTAAATAACACCAATTCATTTGCTATAAGGCTCCATTACACAGAGTCTTTGGCCATATACATTCTGATTTCGGCACTGGAGGATGGGTGGAGAGAATGATTTTACAATAATAGTACATTACACAGAATTTCTCAGCAGATCCTTATGACATTAAAACTCCTAGCATGTGTATGCATGACAAATCATATTACTACCCACACGGTTTTCCCTAAGAAGAGTAATTTCATGGACATTTCATGCCTATCCTTTCACATTTTGCATCAGCATAGTTGCTGGATAAGCCATAAATAATTTCATTCAATGCGAAAGCATAACAATTGGAGTTTTAACATTTAATTGAACATTGTATTTCTTTCTACGGTATTTGACTTTACCAAGAGGATTTTTCTACTTCTTTTCCCTCCATATTATTGTTATTATTTTTGCTCTTTGTCCAACTGTAACTTATAGTATCTTTCTGTGTTTTGAAATGTAATTTCTTCTGAAAGAAAAGTCAATAAAGATGGATAGAAGGCAGAAGAGCAGGCAGATAGGCAGGAAAGAAGAAAGAAGGAAAGGAGCTGGGCTCTGGTAGAAGAACTATGAAAGAAGAGGAGGAGGGGGCGAGCTGGCATTGCAGCAGTACAATGTGTGATCTTGATCCTCCAAGATCTCTCTCGATATCTCAGCTGCGGACGGTCCTGATGGACCTAAACCATCCCATAGAGGCGGTGATCGATAAGGGCACATCCTGCTGATCCCAGGGACATCGCAAAATCCCTAGTTGATCCAGGAAAAGCCCTTTTGCGGTGGGAGAGGCAGCCATTCAAGCTGCTGAAGCTGGGACAGCTCCAGAACAGAAGAGATTGAAAGAAAGTGTGTCAGTTTGGTGAGATGAACTTTTACTTACTATTTCTTGAAGAGAACACCCTGAAAGACTTAAAGTGGAATTAAAAGAGAAGAGAAAAGAGTTTAAGCGGCAAGATTAAGTTAGTTAAAGTGAAAGTTTTTCTTTTTCTTTTCCCTTTTTATTGGAATTTTGAACTTGGTAAAGCTTCTTAATTTTAAACTGGACTGGTCCTTTTTAAATATTTTTTATTCCTGTTTTTATTTCTTTTTTTTAACAATCCTCTTGAAAGTTTGTTTTTGATTAAGACTCTTATTTCTGATTTGAGATTTATTTCTTTTTAAAAGAAAAGATTTTACTTTTTTTTTTAATGTTCCTGGCTTTGGATGTATGAGGGGAAAGTGAAAGTGAAGGAAAATAAGTAGCACTGCTGCCTAGAGGCTTGGATACATTGTTTTCTTTTTTTTCTTTTACTTGTTATTAAATTCGTGTTATACTCAAGGACTCTGAGCTTTGCACTGAAAAAGATAGTGGGATGAGCATGGCAGTTTGTTTACATAGGTATTCATCTGTGAAACTATAGATAGCTGGAGTCTGGATTTGAAGGTGAAAGAAGATTGAAGTGACCTTGAAAACACTGAACTGGAAACTTTGAGCTGATTTATCAAAGAGCCTTGGATATTTAGTGGCAGCGGCTTGCTTTACATTAGAACTGTTTGTTGCTTTTTGCCTTCTTTTCTACTTCCCCTCTAGTTGGGTTTTTTTAAATTTGGATTTTGATTTTTCAAACCAGAAACTAGAATGTAATTTTTTTCTTTTTTTCCTTTTGATTTTTATTTTTCCTTTCTTTATCCTCTTTTTCTTTTAAAGAAAAATCCTTTTTATCCCTTTTTCCATATCTTCCCTTGCGTGCACACACACACACACACACACACACACACACATATATATATATATATTCGTAGATTTTCACGGGTAAAGGTATGTAGGTCTTGGTGTATTCGGGTCTTGTCCCGTGTAAAATTGAGAATACCTTGGCAACGTTTCAATGAAATCTCATCCGTCATCTTCAGGCTGGTGTCTTCAGCTTCGTTCTTCTGGGAGAAGTGTGTGATAGTGGCTGTTTTTCCCTTTTAAACTCCAGAGTTGACTGTGTTGTTACTTCTTGATTGGTTGATGGAGTTGATGTATGTAGATTGGATGGCTTTTTCCTGAGACCCTGTGTGGCTGAGGTGCTGGCTGTGTGTTTCTCAGCCTTTTGTGTTGTAATGACCTGGGTAATGGGCTGTGTGATGACCTTCTGAGTTCTATTGTTGTGACATCCTGGGTGTGGTGCTGTAATCTCCTGGGTCGTTGTCTGTGTTGCAACCTCCTGATGTTTTGTGTTGTAATCTCCTGAGTTCTGTGATGTAGTATCCTGGGTGGAAGGCTGTGATGTGACATTCCGGGCCTTGGTTTGGCTCCGAGTTTGAGGTCTGGCTATGTGTTTATAGCGTGTGTCAGTTTGCTTAGTGATGAAGAAGATATACAAAGAGATAAGAAAATTGGAGATATTGAGTGATGTCAAGAAGGGCAGGAGTGAACCATTGGGATGGGAAATTGATAGATCAGAATTTTATTTGAGATTTCAAAACGTGGAAGAAGGAAAAGATGAAAATCTTTCTGAAATAATGACAGAAATACTGGCAGAAGCGTTAGAGATAACCAAAGAGAAGATGATGGATGGGATGGATGAAGTGTTCCATGTCTATACAAGATATGCAATGAGAAACAAGTTACCAAGAGAAGTACATATTAGATTTACCAAGAAGATAATCAAACACAGATACTACAGGTGGCAAGAGAGAAAACATTAAGGTATAAAGACAAAGAAATTGTGGTGCTGAAACAAGTACCAAGAAGTGTAAGAGAGATGAGAAGAGAATATACATTTTTGACTAAAGAGCTACTTAAAACAGGAATAAACTATAGATGGTTGATGCCAGAAGGCCTCTTGTTCACTTGGCAGGAACAAAGACACAGAATTGATACAGTCGGAAAAGCGGAGTTATTCTACTTAGAATATTTTAGAGGAAAGGAGAAAGAAGAAAGAAAAGAAGAGTCACTAATTGAATTTGAATTTGAAGAGTCACTAATTGAAAAAGAAAAAGAAGAAGGTGCAGTAGGTGGTATACCCAGAGAGCAATGAGAATTAAGATCTACTAGAGCAATAAAACCCTCTTATAAAGCTTAATATGGATGAAAGGAAACTGATTACAATTAACATAAATGGACTTAATTTGGCTGCTAAAAGAAGAAAAGTATTTCATAAATTAGAGAAATTAAAATTTGGTATAATTTGTTTACAAGAAGTATATATTAAAAAACAACATGAATATATATTGAAACAAAAAAATTAGGGAAATTATCCACGTCGCTGACACAATAAAAAAGAGGCGTGGTCTTATATATTAGAGATACAATTGCGGCAGAATTATTTTATACAGATGATGATGGAAGGATTTTGATGGTGGAAATAATGGATAATAATGTTAAAACACTTTTAATTGCAATTTATGCTCCAAATGATAATCAAGAAGAATTCTACAGGAAATTACATATGAAAATAATTGAACTGGACTATGTTAATATTTGTATCATGGGAGACCTTAATGGAATAATTAATGATCGGTTGGACTACATAATGCAGAAATCAACAAAGAAAGCTAGAAAGATATTACCAAAATCTTTTTTTTGAATGATAGAAGAATTAAACTTAAAAGATGCACGGAGAGAGAGAAATGTGGAAAGTAAGCAATATACTTTTAGCTCAAACAGACATGCATCGTGGTCTAGAATAGATATGATATGGATGTCAGCAGAACTACTTACTAACATACAAGAAATTGAAATAGAAACAAGCACTTGGGCAGACCATAATCCAATGACAGTTATTTGGAAAGGACATAAGAGGAGATCTAGATGGACTTTAAATAATCTGATACTAAAGGAAAAAGACTTTAAACAGAAAATAGAGAAAGAATTGGTTTTCTTTTTTTAAAGAAAATAGAAAAGAGGATACTTCTTTACAGAATCTCTGGGACATGATGAAGGCCTACACAAAAGGTTTGATAATTGACTATACAAGGAAAAGAAATATAAAACAGAAAAAGACTTTTAAAACTTTGGAGGATGACTACAAAAGACTGGAAAAAGAGTTACAGAAGTCCCAAAAAAGACATTAAAATAAAATGGATATAATCAAACATAAAATGGGACTAATGGAAAAAGAGGAACTAGCACAAAAAATTAAAAATGCTAAACAGAATTAATTTGAAGATGCAAACAAACCAGGCAGATGGCTAGCCTATAAACTGAGAAAGGAAAGAGAATCAAGAAGGATTAATCAATTAATAAATGAAGAAGGACATGTTTGCTATGGAAATGAGGAGAAGAAAAAAATTATACAAGATTACTATGGAAAACTGTATTTTCAAGAGAATATTCAAGAAGAAAAAGTTAAGCAATACTTACAGAAAGCAAATTTACCGCAGATACCTAAAGACATTGAAATAATGCTAGAAGGGAACATAACGATGATGGAACTAACAGAAGCCTTAAAAAAACAGAATGTTTGAAAAGCATCAGGTCCAGATGGATTGCCAGTGGAATTTTACAAGACTTTCCAGGAAATACTGAATCTCCATCTGTTAGAAGTCATGAATGAAGTTATATTAAAGAAAAGAATACCCAAAACATGGTCAGAAGCATATATTACACTTATAACGAAGGAAGATACAGACCTGCAACAAGTTAAAAATTATAGACCTATATCCCTATTAAATTCAGATTATAAAATCTTTGCCTCAATTTTGGCAGAAAGACTGAAAAGATATTTAAATAACTTTATACATGTTGACCAAGTTGGATTTCTGCCAAAGAAACAAATTAAAAATAATGTGAGAATAATTCTGGACACTTTGGAATATTATGAGGCACATTGGAAAAAGCAAATGGCTTTGATGTTTCTAGATGCACAAAAAGCCTTTGACAACGTGAGTTGGCAATTTATGTTATTGCAATTGGAACAAATGGGCTTTGGTAAAAAATTTATTCAAGCCATTGAAACATTATATTATGAACAAACTGCAAAGATTATGGTAAATGGAGAATTAACAGAATCCATAGATATAAGAAAAGGGACAAGACAAGGTTGTCCACTGTCACCTCTGCTGTTTGTGTTAACTTTGGAAGTGCTGAATAGGAATATTAGAGAAGATAAAGAAATAAAAGGAATGAAAATTAAAAAGGAAGAGTATAAATTGCAAGCTTTTGCAGATGATCTGGCATTTATATTAGAGGATCCATTGGAAACAGCACCTACATTAATAGAAAAGATAGAAGAATATGGAAAAGTAGCAGGTTTAAAAATAAATAAAGATATTAACAAAAATATGTTAGCAAGATGAAAGAAAGAGTTGGAAGAAGTTTTAGAAATACAGGTCACAAATAAGGTTAAGTATTTAGGGATACACATTACACCAAGATGTAGCACACTGAAGGAGGACAGTTATATTAAACTCAAACAGCAGATTGTGACAGATTTGGCAAAATGGGAAAATTTACAAATATCATTGATTGGGAGAATATCTACAGTTAAGATGAAAGTATTGCCTAGAATTCTGTATTTATTCCAGACAATTCCAGTCTGAATACGGAAAGAGTTTTTTGAAGACTTAAACAGAATTGTGTTGAAATATATTTGGCAGGGAAAGAAAGCAAGAATAAAACTTAAACTGTTACAAGATGCAAGAATAAGAGGAGGATTTGCCTTGCCCAGTTGGGAGCTATATTATCGGGCGACAAGTTTGATGTGGGTAAAGGAATGGATAACATTAAGAAATACTGGATTATTGACTTTAGAAGGGCATGACTTGCTCTCAGGATGGCATGCTTTCCTTTGGTATAAGGGGACTAAAACACAGAACATTTTAGAAGACATTATATTCGAGAGGCACTGTTTTTGAACTGGGAGAAGACAAAAAGACAATATTATTTAAAAATTACATTATGGATGTCTAATATTGAAGCTTTTTCCTATTTAGTAATATATAAAAAGGAACAAACAGTTAGATATGGTGAGATACTGAATGAAAAGGGTGAACTTAAATCTATGCAAACATTGGAAGAATAAGGTGTAAAAATGAATTGGTGTTCATATTTGCAAGTACAATCTAGATTTGATAAAGATTTTAAAACAGAAGGTATTTATGATAAGTTGACTGATTTAGATAAAATTTTGATGGGTACTGATGAAAAGAATCTTTGGTCATGGGGGGAGAGGTATTGCCCCCCGTGGACAGGGCGTGGAACCTGGGCATCCTCCTGGATTCACAGCTCAGTTTGGAGGAGCATGTGGGAGCTGTGGCCAGGGGGGCCTTTGCCCAGGTTCGGCTGGTTCACCAGCTCCGCCCTTACCTGAGCCGAGATGCCCTACGAACAGTCACTCATGTGCTCATCACCTCCCGAATTAACTACTGCAACACTCTCTACATGGGACTGCCCTTGCGGACCACCCAGAGGTTGCAGCTGGTGCAGAATGCAGCTGCGCGGGCTGTGATGGGGGTGTCCCAATACTCCCATGCTACACCCCTCCTGCGCGACTTGCATTGGTTGCCGGTTGCCTTCCGGGTCAGTTTCAAGGTGTTAGTAACAACTTATAAAGTCCTAAATGGCTTGGGTCCAGGGTACTTGCGGGAATGCCTCCTGCCAGCATCACATTCTGATCGCCCGGTATGCTCCCATAGGCAGGGCATCCTTGGGGTACTGTCGGTTAGGCATTGTTGACTGGCGGTGCCCAGGGGTAGGGCCTTCTCTATGGGAGCACCCGCCCTATGGAACCAATTCCCCATAGACCTCAGTTTGGCCCCTGATCTCCGCTCCTTCCGCCGGGACCTGAAGACCTGGTTGTTTCAACAGGCTGGTCTGGACTGACTTTGGGGGTGTGGGTTGATTTTTTAGTCTTTGTTTTAATTTTTTAAATTTTATAGTCACTGATTAGGCTTGTATTTGTTTAATGGCTTTTTACTGTAATTTGTATTGCCGCCCTCAGTCCTTAGGGAGAGAGGGCAGCATACAAGTCTAATAAAATAATAATAATAATAAAAGGTAATTAAAAAAACTTTATGGACATTTATTAGAATTTAAATTGGAAGAAGAACAAGTTAAAGAAATGATGATTGCTTGGGGGGAAATTTTGGATATGGGATTGACTTAGAGAAGTGGCAAAAATTGTGATCTCAAAATTATAAAATGACAATGTCAACTGCATATAAAGAAGATGTGTATAAGATGTTTTACAGGTGACATCTACCCCTGACGAGAATTGCAAGAACGTTTAAGAACAAATTGGATAAATGTTGGAAATGTCATCAGATACCTGGTTCATATTACCATATGTGGTGGACATGTTCGGATGCAAAAAAATATTGGACTAAAATCCACACATGGTTGAAAAAAATGATAAAACAACATACAGACTTTAAACACAGATCTTTTTATTGGGAATTATACCAGAAATATACAATAAAGAGTTGAAATATTTGATTGTAAATGTTTTAACAGCAGCTAGAATTGTATTTGCTAAGAATTGGAAAAATGATAAAATACCTATGCAGGAGGATAATAATTTTAAGAAAATTATGGACTGTGCTGAAATTAGTAAATTGACATATGAAATTAGAGAACAAGAAGATAAACAATTTTATATGATATGGGATTTGTTTTATCAATGGTTGGACAAAAAGACTTGGTAATGTAATAGATTAGATAATTTTGTAATAGAAGTTCAATAGATTGATATACAATATAATATAGACATATATAACCATTGGATGAAAGTATAATATAAATTTTAACATAAAATTTGGAATATCTCGTATAAAATGATGGAATAAATAGTTTAGTCATGGATGATTAATAACTGATAAATATATAAGCATATGTTAGCTTGACAATGTGAAAGTTTATATAAATTGTGAGTGATGACTACAAAAGGATAGCACAAAAGATTTGTAACCAATTGACACACTGTATGCATATAAAACGGAAGATGGTTTTATGTTTTTATGTTTTGTTTGTATGTTTGTCTTAAAAATAAAAACTTTTCTTTAAAAAAAAAGAAAGAAGAGGAGGTGAAGTTCAATTGCAATGCCTTTCAGATAGACTTGGATGATTTTAATTATCTTGCTCCATTGTCAATCTATGTTTTAATGTGCATTTGGTCTATCCTAAAAGGATTGCCAACACTAGAAGACAAAGTGAACTCCAACCTGCGGGGCTTCTCAGCAGTTTCAGTACCACTAATTAGGATATTATTCTGAAAAGGCTCTTAAGCAGAGGTGTAAATTTCTTCAGTGGCTTCACTGCTGTGGATGTCCATTTAAAAATGTATTGGTGGGGTTTTATTGCTTGGTTCTGTGCTAATCAACCAAAGGTGAACAGTCTATGTAAAACTGCTGGATGAGGTGGTTGAGGAAGCCATGCTAATTTAAAAAAAAAACCTTTGTGATATTTTTCAGTGGCATTTTCATGTTTTGAAAATTAAGGTTACAAACATTAACATGAATCCCTCACCGCAGTAGAAAGCTCGCAGTGTTAAAAGCAATATAACCTGAACAGCAGTTTTCCATTAGAAAAGGGGTGAACGAGAGAAAGAACCCCGGAGCAAATTCCTGCTATCATAGCAGACATTTAAACATAAGCAGCCAAGTTAGAAATCAAATTCACAGCGTGTTCCATTTATGTCCTGCTAGCATGAAGAAAAGCTGTCTTTTTGTCTTAAGAAGTTTGCAGGGAATAGGCAAGCTGTCAGGCAGCGGAGACAAATTACAATTTAAATGGCCAGCAAAACAGGAAATACATTTGTGATAGCTATTTAATTTTCAACGTTTTTTTCCTAGCAGCTCAAGAGATCAACAAACCTCACACATTTTAAATTAGCAGGATTTTAATTTCATATTGTACAAGCTGTTTTATGAATTCATGCTTTTAAATTCAGAAGGGAAATAATCTCATTTGAAAAGATGACATTTTACATTAAGATTAAAGAGAGCCACTGATTAAATGAAACAGTTTGGGGAATGTGGGGGGAACTGTCATCCAAGATGCACTGATCAAAGCGAGATCAAAGTTCAACCATATACAACAAGCTGCGGTATAACTCAGCAGTGTTCTTGTAAGATGGACTTGATCTAACAGGCATGCTTTAAAGCATAAGTCTTGCATTTTTACTGGACAACTGTTATCCCAGATCAGTATGGCAATTCATCCACCACAGAGGCATTCATTGTGTAAAGAGGGACAAAGGCAAAACCAATCATATCACCTTTGACTGATATGGCGGTCAAAATGCGGCGGCCACAAGAAGTGACAATAAGATGTTCTCTTTTTGAAAAAGTCCTTAAATTGGCAACTTTTTTTGGATCATGACTGCTTGGATATTCCATGTGAAGTGCCACTTTTAATCTTAAGCACTAAACGTTTTGCTGCTGGGTATTTTAAAGAATATTCACTCCAAATCAGTCTTTCTTTCTTTTTTTTTAATTCCAAGTATTTTTATTTTTTTACACATCTCTTCACATGAGCAACATGATTCCAAATTACAATATTTATACATAGTCATAGTTACACTTTCAACTTTCTTAATTAATATCACTTCAAATTATTATCCATTCGACTAATCTTTAGATAAATTTCCCTTTCATATTTCAGTTCATTAATTCAATATCAAAATCATTTCATCCTCACATATATTTTCAATTCTTTATCCCTTATTATTTCCATTTTCAGCTTACCACCTATTTTATGTTACCTTATGTATTGTTATCATCTATAACTTTCTCAAGACCAGTATGTAATTTGACAGTCAATGAAAGAAAAAACAAGTAAAAGTAAAGTAAGATTAATACATTTAGGATCCACATGGTATATCCCTCCATCTACAATATATCTTCTATCTATTCCAGAGATATTCATATAATCATTTCATATTTTTTGTTTCCAAAATTCACCTATAGAATTTTAATAAATTTTCATTTCCCTGCTTTAGATTATAATATAATTCATTCATTATAAATATTTTACATAATCCCTTCTAGTTCATTATATTTTCTATTTTCTCATATCCTTTGTATAATCAATTGTATTTTCTATTTCATGTACATCACAAAGAAAAAAAAATAAGAACAGAGTTAATTTCCCCTTTTACTTCCCTTTGACCAATTTCAACCTATAGCATTTATATAACCCTAAATCATACTTTTAAACATAATTAACACCAGATTTTCACCCAAGTCATCATATTCTCTGTTTTCCTAATGTCATTTAAACTGTCATCCTAGATGCACTGATCAAAGTGAGATCAAAGTTCAATCCCTCTTTTTTCCTCTAATATTACATTTATTTCCATCTGCCAGTCCCCCATCTCCCCCTCTCCTTTTCCTTTTCTCTTTTTTGAAATTTCCTCTTGTGCAGCTTCTTCTTCTTTTGCTTACTCTTGGGAGCTTTTTCTCTTTTATTTATTATCTCTGTCATCAATGTCTTAGTTTTAGTTCCTTTTGTGTCTTTTGGCAATGTCTCTGAATCTTCATGTCCATCTTGGCTGTTTTCCTTTCCTTTGGCTCCTCCTCTCTAGAATTCCTTTGTTCTGCTATAAATTGCATTACTTTTTCTGCCAGTGTGTCCAATAGTCCCCTTCTTTCTTTTATCATTTCTTTCACAGTTTGCAGTTCCAACCTAAATTCTTTGCTTTCTACTTCCATTTTTTAATCAATTGTGTTATTCTTTATTTTATTAAAGTTAATTGTAATCCTTGCCAAGAGACTCCATTTATATCTCTTTTCCTTATTGGTCCTTCTATTTCCTTTGCACAGTCAACCCCCAACAGTCCCAAGATATTGCCTTCCTTTGTCCTCTTGCTGCAATCTCCCCCTTTTTCTTTTAAGCTTCCGGGGTTCTTGTTATGTTAAAGTCTTTCATGTCTTTTCTCATTTACACATTTAACAGACCAGTAATTTTCCATAAAGTCATCCAGGAAAAAAATGTCTTGTGCCATTAGGTGGCGCTCTATATCACTTCCACTTTTCAAAATTCTCTTTTTTCCTTTTTTTCAATTATATTAATGTTAATTTTCAAGCATTTCAACCATTGGCTTTTTTAAGTATAACAAATTCCAAGTAAGTTCAGCATTTTATCCAATGCCTAATTAATGCCAGGTTCTGTATATTATTCCCAATTCCATCCTTAATTTCATTATAGCTCTTTTGTAGTCCAGATTTTTATTTACCCTATATTGTCCTCTTGTTTTCTATTCACGCTGTTGTACTCTCAAGCAAGGAATCTTTCTTTCTGCTTTTCTGGGTTATTAAAACAAAAGTTTCAGCTTCTCTTGTCTGGATACACACTGCTCACCACTTCACCTCTCCAGCACACACTTAGGTCTCAGTAGCTTCCCGTCTTCAGGGCAGCCATTAAAACTGCCGCTTCTCCCTGTCTTCCAGGGAAGTATACAAGCCAGGGAGGGGAGATGCGGCTCCCCTCAACCCAGCTGGTGGTCTCCCCCTCTTCCCCCACCCCTCCGAGGTGGGTCTGATGGTTCAGTCCTGTAGGGAGCCCTCCAACAGGGTAAGCACGGATCGAAGCCATGCACAATTGCGGTCTCCGTCTATTCTCGATGGATGTGCCACCGGAAGTCCCAAATCAGTCTTTCTGTGCCTTCAAATGAATTTTGGAATCTAAGATTTGGGTTTCACATCATCTTGTGTAGCCTCTGGACTATCCTTCCCTGGAAAGAGATTTGCTTTGCCTGTTAATGATTCTTCCAGGATTTGCTGTTTTAACTCTTGTTCTCTTCTTTTTGTTATTGCCTCTCCTGGAGTTAAATGTGGAATAAAATACTTAAACAGACAATGATAAAGAGAGAAATGGTATATGTCAGGGATGCAAAGCCAATATTGATACATTGCATTGCTTGTAAAGCATCAACATTACATTACCCTTCCATTAGATTAAAGCATAACTCTATCCACAGGACAAGTAAATCAATATGGTTAATCATTTTAAAAACTCTGATGTCCACTGAGGTTTTCTTGTTTAAAAGGAATGACTGTTGACAATTGAAAAACAGGCATGCAATTCATTTTCTACTTATTGTGGACATCAATTCTCTTCCTTAGGAGAAATTGCAGCTGGTGTTTCAATGTCTTTTCCAGCCATGTGACATCTCTGCAGTTATCATCTGCTGACCCTTTTGCTCTGAAAACCTACAAGAATTCAGCCTTTCTAAAAGCTGATTGCATTTATGCAAGTGCCAAGCTACACAAGGTTTCTTGCAAAAGTCAATAATTCTTTCTTTGGGGCAATTTCAGAATTTATGCCCCTACATCATTTTTGTGCACACAGAGCTGTTCCTGACAATATGAAAAAGGAAGGTGACAGCACTTGTCAAGAATATCAACACTGGCCTTTCTACAAAGATGTAGGCTAGAGTTACTGTGAATATTCTTCATCTCACTGGTGAAAGGATCTTTCTGTCATATGTCCTGAAAACATCCTCAGGCAGGAATCACTACATCCAGTAAGAAAGTAATTAAATAAATAGCTGGCCAATGTTCTACAAGACTTTATTTAAAATCTATTTATAAATTTTGGGAAAATAGGGTCCCTTTACTATATGCTGAGATAGATCCTTGAAACAACTTCTCTTCCCTTAGGTGGGATTTCAAGTCGGGAAGCTTGAAATTATTTGTGGTCACAACCTCTCTTAATTGTGATTGTAGAGGCACCAAAGTAGACCATTTCAACAGAGTATTTATTTCTACAAATGTATGAAAAATGTGCAGGAAATGGTTCAAACCAGTTGATGGTCACAGACAAGAAACCGGACAAAAACCAAGTAAATACTGAGCAACTAGGGCTATTAGTAGTCACACCAAATCTCCTCTTTGTTCCACAGTTATAAAGTAAGTATTTATATTCTAAACACAATGACTATAGTGTGGTTTTGTTTGTCATGAGGTTAATGAGCAAGTTAATTTTGGAGAAAGGCATCTATATAGTACCTCCGGCATAGATCCTGATCTGATCCTTCTGATCAGAAACCAGGGCAATCTATAGAACTTTAATTCAGAGAGCCTTTCTTTTATCAAGACTGAGCTTTAAGATTTTGGTCTTTACCAGTCCCATCAATACCTCCAGGCATTGGCTCAACCCTGCCATTGAAATGTACAGCAGTCATATGCAAAGGAGTCCACTGAAATAATTAAACTTGATAGCTCTAGATTTAAGCATTTGAGCATAATTTTTTTAAAATATTTCAGATTCAATTGGTTATCCTAAGAGATTGCCTAATGGTATTCCAGTAACTTCTTAACTTTGTGAATATGAATCTTTTTTTCCCCTACAGTGTATGACTTGACAATATATTTGGGACAGAACAGGTTACTAAGTACAGTGAAATGTTGGAAAGAGGCTCTATACCAAGGGTGTCAAACTCGATTTCATTGAGGACCACATCAGGGTTGTGTTTGACCTCGGGGGTGGGGGGACAACTGGAGTGTGTGTGGCCAAGGTGGGCATGGCCAGCTCAACATCACTCATGTCAGGGCACCTGTAGTGGCCTGAGAACTCTGCCAATGAAAACAGGCTCCTGAGCTCTGTTTTTGGCTGCGGCAGCCTCCTGCAGAGGCACCATGGGCTGGTCCTTCACTGTTTCCAGGGTGGCCCTGCAGGCCAGATCTAAGCACCCTGCAGGCTGGATCTGGCCTGCAGGCCTTAACTTTAACACCCTGCTCTATATGAGCAAACCCACCCAAAAATATTGAAACTGTTGTTGAGACTGTTGTTTTGTTTTGTCCTCTTTTCTTTCTTTTCCTGTTCTTTTCTTTTCTTTTCCTTTTCTTTCTTTCTTTCTTTTTTTTTTGTAGCCAACTTAAATTATGCTCCATTGTGGTCATCTTAAAAAAAAGATTGGAAAGCCTTTTGTCTGGGATGGAAGATCTCCTGCCTTGGGCTGGGAATTGGACCAGGTCCCTTTTCAGCTCTATCATTCTATGAACAAACAAAACTGGCTGAGTCATGTTTGCATCATAAAATCAGAGTGAAAGAGACGACCAGTTAGCTGAATCTTCAATAGACAACAAGAGGAACCACAACAGTAACCATAAGAGTTTATCACCTGGCTTCTTTTTCTTTCTTCTTCTTTTTCTCTCTCTCTCCTCTGTCTGCTTTAGAATAATTAATGATTTGGGGCACTTGACATCATTGTTTAATTGAAATCTAAACTGAAACAGCTGCAGTTCCATAAGATAGAAATTCATCTTGTCAAAAATGTCACAATTTACAACTGCAGAACAAATAGCAGCCTTGACCATTGCATGTTTGTAATTTATAAAATGCCATAAGACTTACTGTATATACTCTCAGGTAAGTTTTAGGTGCCAAAATATACCCCCAAATTTCTTTAAAATATCCATATATACTCCTGGATAACCCCACCTGCAAATAAGCCAACCCTCTATTTTTTTAGCCAAAATACCATGAAAAGTGTGATATGCATGGACAAGACAATTGTGAATTTGTTTGTTTATTCATTTATTTATCATATGGTAGCTAAATTTGTAAATGAAAGCATACAAAACTTGAGGGTCAGCTTATTTGCAGTGGTTTTATGGTATTTTGGTTAAAAAGTCAAAGGTCAGCTTATCCATGGATGGGCTTATATGCAAGTATATACATAGTAGTTTAACAATCATTGCTTTTAGTTCTAATAACTAGAATACATGAACTTTCTTAAATATTTTGGATTAAGTCCAATTTGCATTGAGGAAGGACCATGCAGGAAAAAAATAAAAAGTACTTGTATTTGATATTGTATGGAGGGAATAAGGTTTCAGCATAGTTGTTATAAAATATTTGCTATTTTAATAGAGTAATAAATGAGATGTTACAGACAATTAGTATTTTTGCATCATGAAAATTAAATCTATTAAAGAGCAATAATAATATTGATTTAACTAAAATATGAGCGTATTTTTTTTCTTCTGTTGAGTTTGATTCTCAGACATGGTTCAGACAAATACCTGCAGTTTTCTTGGCAACATTTTTCAAACTTCTTTCCTTCCTAGAACTGAAAGTGACTAGTCCAAGATCACCCACCTGGCTTCATGTCCAAAGCAAGACTAGAACTCATGGTCTCCCAGTTTCTAGTCTAATGCCTTAACCACTACCCCAAGCTAGCTCTCATGAAAATATAGTTTTAGAAAAATGTTAAACTCCTCATGATCCACCTGCATTTGTAACCAAACTCCTGTGATTGCACAGATTCTGGTTTTCAGTTCTGGTTTGTCCCTGTTCACCATTCTGGGTGAGGTTGAAAGAAACTACAGTCCAGCAACAATTCAAGTTTTATTTAATTTTATTTATTATGCAATTTACTATATACCAGTTTGCTTCTTGCACATTCTTTATTTTCTGTCATGATTTATGAGATGACAACTTTCTATTCCAGTTTTTTAATTTGAGTTACATATGCCAGAAAGAAAATTCAACATTTTCTTCTTCACCAAGAGAGTCCTGCACTCTTTTTACTAATTATCTCACTGCACAAGTGATCTAGTCACAAGGGTAAGGGGGAGGGGAAACTGAATGATTGATTCTTCCACACAAAAGGAATCCCCTAGAATCCTATGCTGCTTTTCTGTATTGTGTTTTATGGATGTGTAGAAAAGATTGCTGTTTCATATACTACAGTGCATTTAGTTTAAATGTATTCAATGCATTCAATTGCTCTGGCAATTACGTTTGCCAAAAATCACTGGTTAGATATTCTGCCTATCAGTTTTCTTATTATTACATTTTCATTCAAAGTTTTTTGGACAATATTTGGCAATATATGACTTTGAAAGAGAAAGGGAGACCCTTTGTAACCAAACTAACTCCAAGTGATTTCCTGGATATGTTGATGAAGTTTTCTGAAGATTTATATGGAAGTGGTTTGCCATTGCCTTCTTTCAGATTTGCTAGATTTTCAGAATTTTCTGGTAGTTTCCCATTTAATATAAATAAGGAGCCTTGGTGGTGCAGACTGTTAAAGGCCTAGCACTTAGTTCCAGCTGCCTGCAATTAGTGCAGGCTCGAATCCCACCAGGCTCAAGGTTGACTCAGCCTTCCATTCTCTCTGGGTAGGTAAATTGAGGACCCAAGATTGTTGGGGGCAATAAGCTGACTTTGTAAAAATGCCGCTTGCGGGGGCCAAAAAGCCCTAGCAATAAGCAGGCATATACAATGGACTGAAGGCTATCGCTGAGTGCATTGGGTTGTGCTCCAAAAATTGTAAGCCGCCCTGAGTCTCTGGAGAAGGGCGGCATATAAATATGAATTTTAAAAAAAATTAGTCTGACCTTGCTTAGCCTTTGACATCTTTCTAAGTCTACTGAATGCTATCACTTAGCTAGGCTCCATATTTGAACGATGGATAATTAGCCGAAGGCTTTCCACTTTTTCTCAAAATTTTTGCCAGGATTGGACTAATAGGTAGTGGCTGCTCTTCATTCCCACTGAGGACATTTTCCTAAGTCCACCTGCAGCAACTCAAAACTAATTGTGCTTTTTAAAGAAATACATCTCTGAGTCAAATAAATGCTTATGTAGACCTTTGGGCCTCTAGCTTGTTCTTTTGCTATACACTGAATGTAGTTGGTTAATAATTGTTATCTAAACGTATATCTGTCACCTTAATTGAATTTTTCAAAATTAATGGGAATGTTAATGTGAATCATGTTATTTTTCACTCAGAAATCTGAAGTGGGCTCATTAAAGTTGCCCTTGAAAAGCACCCCTTTTCCCTTCAGTTGATCAGCAGGTATTACAATCACTCGTGAAGGGCTCAATAGAAGAGGCAAGCTTTCCTCCCAGCTAGGAAGCATCCCTGGCTGAAACAGAGTTGTATTACTGTTTCTCAGTGGTGCTAAGATCCCAAATCATTGCTTCTACCACTTAATTCAAGGTGGCCTGAAGTACATAACTTATGTGATTCATGGATCCCTCTCTTGTACTAACCCATATCACTGAAGCTCATTCATTTCAAGGAATGGAGCTCAAATGTTATATTTCCCAGATGCCTGTAGGAGATTTTTTTTCTGCTCAGCATGTCTTTCACTATGCAATCATCCTTCCAAAAGGATTTTCCATGCTTCAATTAAGTCTCACAGGGAGATATTATGAGAAAACTCTTCCCCCTGGGCTTTTCAGAGTAGGAAGTGTGGTCATGCAGGGTCCTCCTCAGAGTGGAAAGGCATATCTTAAAGCAGAAAACAACAATAAGTAGCAACACCCTTCACTGGCAAGAACAGAGCATTTTAAAAATATTACCAAGGGAAATTCAAAAATAAATATCCAGGGTCCAGTAAATAAGTCAGAAAAAAAGTTATCCCTTTTTCAATATCAACTCAGCCTTAGTTTAAAATAATAACCCTCCCTCCCTTCCTCCCTCTCTCTCTCCCCCCCTCTCTCTGTCTCTCTCTCCCCTCTCTCTCTCTCTCTCTCTCCCTCTCTCTCTCTGTATCTCTCTCCCTCTCTCTGTATCTCTCTCTCTCTCCCCTCTCTCTCTGTATGTCTCTCTCTCTCTCCCCTCTCTCTCTCTGTATCTCTCTCCCTCTCTGTATCTCTCTCTCTCTCATGTATCTCTCTGTCTGTATGTAGATTAGTATGAAATTCTCTCTCTCTCTCTCTCTCTCCATAATTCTCTCTCTAATATCCTCTCTCTCTCTCTCCCTCTCTTTCTCTCCTCTCTCTCTCTATGTCTCTCTCTCTCTGTATCTCTCTCTCTCTCTCCCCTCTCTCTCTCTGTATGTCTCTCTCCCCTCTCTCTGTATCTCTCTCTCTCTCTCTCTGTATGTCTCTCTCTCTCTCACACACACACACACATACACACACCCCTCCATTAAATATGCTAAAAATTCTTCTCTGTAATTTAATACTGTCAGGAGATGGTTTTAGGCACAGTGCTGATGTTACTCTAAGAAAGTATCGTTACTATCTATATTTATAGGAAAATGAAGACTTGTCTATTTAGCGCTAGGTTTATCTTTATAAAAGGAGCACAATTTATATTAATAAATACTGTCTGCAAAAACATTGAACTTGAATGTTCAATTCTTAATTTAGTTAAAATACCTGGATCCTTAGAAGTAAACAGTTACTATTTCACTGGAATTGCTGAAATTAACCTTCTACTTTATTACCCAGTACAACTAAAACATGCTAAACCTGAGCCTTGCTGATTCCATTTTGGAAGAAATGTTTATTTCTAGCATTCTACTGGCAGATGTGACCAGCAATGAATATTTTAATTTAAATCCATCTCTACACTGAAACCATTTTATATTAAAAAGGTAACATAAAGGGGAAAAAACAGCTGGACTAGATTTGAGTGCTTGTGTCATCAACATTTAACATTTGTTTTATTGCCAAATTGTCAAGGTTGTCCTGCAACCTTTCTATCATCCCATCAAATATTTGGACTTATCCCACCCTCAAATATTTGGACTTCGGTTGTCACAGATATTTGCTAAAACTAGAGTCTGCAGGAATGATTTCATTTTGTCATATTTTTTTTGCCAAGGTGATTATATTATATATCCTATTTCTGACCCTATGTAGTTATTTCAGAAAATAAGTCAGAAGATACATCAAGGCAAGGCAGAAGGATTTTTTCCCCAGAACTTTGTACAGAGATGTGACCCAAATGTGAGTTGCAGAGGGTAAACAGCTTATTAAAAGTACAAGGTGGGAATGGCTGTGAAGGTAGCTTACTATGCAATGATGTTTGAATTTTGCACTGAAACATGACTTGGGAGAACATGGTTCAGTCCAACTTTTTAAAGGAACAGAATCTTCCACTATTATAATAGTGATAATAATAAAACAATACATAATAGGAATAAGAATAAGCTATGTACGTGCATCAAAAAAATCATGATTTCATTACAAAGCATGTACCTTTAAAACCTCATTTTTTCATTTAATTTTATATTTGTATTCCCCAGGCACTGCAGTAAATCTCAAAAAATGAGCAAAGTCAGTGCAAAGTAGTAGGCATTTGCTACAATAAGCAGGAACTTGAGACCTAGGAATCTGGCTGCCCAAGGCTAAATTTGGCAATATATAGAAAAAAAACTTCAGATCTAAAAACAAGTAAGGGGGAAAGAGATGTTAATCGATCACAAAATAAGAGCTTCATCAGATAAAGTGGGTCCTGCAAAGAATTGGGGACCTTCTGAAACAAAGGGAAAAGTCACCTTGAACAGGTGAGGGATGAAACAAAATTTAAGAATTCTGAAAATATATAAGACATGTGAACTTTTAAGGGTGTAAGATCACAGAACAATGGCCTTTGTTTTACACTGTGGTAAGGCAGGATTTCCATGTTACCACTGACTTCCAAACCAGACCATCCCTGAATAGAATAAATGAGCTTTTATGCCCATATCATCACTTGGGCTGCACTGACTAAGTGTTCCATTAGGAAACTGGAAACTATCAGCAACTCAATCAAGACCATAAGAAATCCACTTAGGATGTGGAAATCGTTTATACACACAATACCAGGACCCATCACCCAAAGTCAACCTCTAGACCACCCAAAGAAGTTGAGATTGGCCAAAGGTGGCACAGCCCGTTTAGATAAACATTTCTTTCAGGATACCAGAAACACAACTGTTAATAAACAAAAGATTCTTTCCTCGATATGACTACCACTTTAAGCTGCAATGTTGATTAAGCAGCAAGCCAGCTGATACAGTAAATAAGTGGAAAAACTCTTCAAGTTCAGTAGAGTGCCTAACCAGTTAGCATTTTCTTTTGGCCAGCTAGCTTATTGCAGTTCACAATAAGTCCTAGAGAAATCCTAAATGGGACTCTGAATCTGTCTATATACTACTAAAACTCTTCTTCCCTTTTAACTGAGCAAAATGGTGCATCAGAGGACAAAACGTTTAGAACGAGGTACCTCAAAAGAATGTATCCAAGTACTGGGATCCAGATTGAAATTTGGCAAATTTTATAAAACATTTTATGACATGAAATTATCATAAAACTACAACATATTATGAAACCCTTCCTGTTCTGATGTTTGACTGTGCTATACAGTTCAACTTGGGCTGTTTTCAAGGCAGATACGTGTCTTAATATCCCAACTTTTCAAGTGAAGGCAGTGTTTTAGAAGTTCTGTCACTGTTGAAGGCACTGATGAATCTGGTAAGAAAATGTCTCTGAAAGGATGACCCAGTGGGTCACAAGTTTTCTAGTATGAGGTAAATTCATAGAGCCTCCTGTTTCCCAATCCCTGCTAAACTGTGCTGATCCAGTATATAGAGTGCTGGTGACAGGGTCTCCAGAGCTAATGCTTATTGTCCCTTTAGTTCTAGGGGTAGTCAGTTTTACAAGAAAATAACTCATTTTGTGGGCCGCTGCTGACAGAATACCACTGATAGTAATTTTCACCTGCAGCGCTATCCATAATCATAATTGAGGTCTCCGAACCGGACATGTTCATCACCTCATTCTAACCCCAATCAACTAATGGATTTATGGGTCAAGACCGCTGTATATAATACTCAAATTTATGATTTAATAAAAGCAGAGCTTTCCAGAAGCTAACCTAACTATTTTAATGAGCGATAACAAGCAGCTAAGTGAAGTGTCCATCATGTCCTTTAAAAAGAAAGGGAAGGAAAGCTTAACTATCTTAACTTTTATTTCATATTGCTGTAAGTCAAAAGCTTACACTGAATGCATAAATGTCTGTACACAGAGAGAGAAAATATACCTCAGAAAACTGCAGAGAAGCCATCTGAGATGTGATGATGGATGCTATTACAGCTAGACTTGCAGCAGACACAATGTTCTCCTGAGTGTTAGACTAATTCTGATTTATTTCATTTCCATCCAAAAGAGGTAGTGTTGACAGAAAGGGATAAGGTGGTCTCCTTCCATTCCAAGCATTATTTTTGAGAGCTTATTGCTCTCAAAATCTCAGAGTTATCAACACCAGTATGACTACTATTATAAATAACTTACAAATCAGAAAGTCAGTTTCCTTGAGTTTTCAGCCAGCCCATGAAAGCAGAAGACTTTCACAGCATTCTCAGTGAACCAGAAAATCTATCTGAGAAAAATCTACTTCATTGTTAGGGCATACTGTTAGCAATGCTGTAGAAAAATATAATCAGAGTTATAACCTTGAGTTACATTGGCGATTGTTTTGGGGGATAGTCATCAGTAAACAATGTCGTTGTAAAGCATGATATCATGTGACTGCATAGTTTAGTGATGGCTATCCAGGCAGCCCTGGTTGTTGTTGCAGATCCCTGCAACAGATCTTTAAGTGAGAAGCAGAAGGAGTCCCAGATCAGGGGGCTGCATGGGGGGTGGGAGAAGCCCTGGGAGGTCCAGTGCAGGCTGTGCACAACTTGCATTGCAGCGAAATGCAAGTTTAGGCAGTCAGGGAAAAGAGAATGTGGGGTACATGCACGCATGTGTGTGAGCACACAGAGGCTGGGGAAAGAAGGCCCTGCTGTGTGCAATCAAAGAAAGGCTGGGGGAGGGAGACCTACCCAAGCAACTTGTGACCTTCCCAGCCAGCCTCCTAATTGACTTTGCTTGTGAGAGTCCAGCAGAGAAGGAGAACAACAGTGATACATGTCCATGGGATATTGCAACTGCTCATAAGTGCAAGCTGGTTGCCAAATACCCAAATTTTGCTCACACAACCGTGGGGCACTGCAATGGCTGGAACTTCAAGGACTAGGTGCAGTGCCATCATAATTTGAACAGTCACAGAATGAATGGCCATAACTTAAATACTATTGGTAATCACAATTTTAGAGTTTCCAAGGATATGGTGTAGCAGGCAAACTGCAACGGTAACACCAGACTGCCTAATGAGCATAGGGAACAATTGTTCCTTCCCTTCTGAAAGGAAATCTCATTGGATGTAGTGAGTTTGACATCTAAGAAATTATGTATAGGTTTGCACTGACAGGTTTCTGAAGCACTTCTGGGCAATTAATTAATGTTGTAGGATCATCCCATTTTATTGATTTGCCGTGAGCTCAGAAACATTAGTTTAAATCAAAGTCTTAATTAACTAATGTCAATTTCTCTTAATGAGCTAAGGAGACTTCATTTTTTGATTTATTACCATCATCAACATTATCATCTATTTTATTTTCATCTTTGCAACATAATCCCACTAAAATATGAAAAAAAATAAAGCAATTAATTGATTGAAGTTTCTCATCCTCCTGCAAGAAAATATATTGGCACAATTAAGATATATTTCTTGAGAGACAATTACTAATCATATGGACCAAAGTTAATGGTTCATATAATTGGTACTTTTTGCATTTTGAATATAATATTTATTAAGAATTTTAATTGCAATAGTAAAAAGTAAATTAAACTAAACTTAGAGAAAGAGAAGAGAATGGGGAACAAAAGAATAAAAAGGGCAAGAGAAAAGAAAATGAGGAAAAAGAATATAGTAATAATAATAATAATAATAATAATAGAAATATATAAATAAGTTACATCCAACCTTAGTCACAAGTATAAGCATGTTTAATAACTTCACCCAATCTAAGGTAAAAAACAGATATCTCTTCATTCTATATCCCATCCTTTATCAATATAAAATCATTAAACATAAACTTTTCAATTCTGGTGGCAACAAAAATCCATAAAGGGTTACTAGAACTTTGCAAAAGCATGTTCCTTTGATCAAATAAATCAACTTTATATTTCTTCCTTTACTTCTATTGTAGTAGTCTTAATTTTTAATTCAATCAAACATTGTCATAGGATTTTGTCTCATTCTTATTTATATCATCACATACATTTCTTCAAGGCTTTAACAAGTCACTGTGGATCCAATAAGAAAACATTTTGGCTTATCCCAAAGGTGCTTTTTCAAGAGGCAACTGGACTTTCTGGTTTTTCTTTGAAGACGTTTCGGTTCACTTTTTAGCTTCTTCAGCTCTGAGTCCATTTCAGAGTTTAAGAAGCTTCTTGGATGAGAAGTGAAACATCTTCAAAGAAAAACCAGAAAATCCAGTTGCCTCTTGAAAAAGCATCTTTGGAACGACCATGACCTGGATGACTAAGAATCTCCATAGACATTTTAGCTTATCATTTCACTCTTGCTATATCATTTGTATTTCCTTTTTAATTTTTAAAACTTCAGGCAGTTTCTTTTGTATATCCAGTAAAGCATCCATTAGTGCCCTAAAAATCTTCGGAAGGACTAACTGGGGCAAGTAATGAAATGCATACTATGACATCAAAATACAAAAGGATATAGCTTGGATTATGATATCATGATACAGAATCTGATTATTTCATCCAAAAGACAAGATGAGTATCACAAGTGGAAATGCAAACTCATCCTTTCGTACATGTATGCAACATCACTGAATGCAGCACCACACTTATTTCATCATTTGTTCCATTCTGCAGACATTGCTGGACATGTTTTCTAAATTTTAACTTTTTAAAATTTGGTGTTATCGTGGTTAGGAATGAACTCCTGTATACTTATTGAAGGAATCACCAGAAGTTGAACTGGAATTGATAGTTTTTTACCTAAATGCTGAAAGAAAAAGTAAAACTCCATCCATCATTACAATCTGAAAGAATGTTCTGGGGGGGAAAATCCTGTTTAAATCAAAATAAAGGAAGGATAGCTAGTCAATTAGTTTTTGTTAAGTGACATTCATAACCCTTTGGATATAAAAACAAAATCAAATGGCTTTTAAAAATGACCTGGCTCATCATCAAAACCTTCCAGAGTTCTCAGGTCACATCACAAACCATAACTTTTCTGATTCTCACTCTTTTATATCATCCATAAATTCATCCCTAATTGCTGCAGAGGACAAGAAACTGTCAGCCAATGCCACACAATTCTCTAACTTATAGCTCATCAGGCAGAAATGTCAGCAATGTTTGGTGCCAGGGCAAAGCTACTATTTGTGCCAGGTTTTTTCCACCAAAATCAACAACAATCTGTCCAAGTGCTGTCCATTCTCACTACATCTATAATGTTCTATAATCCAACTGTTAGTACCATTCAATGATAAAATTAATTGACATAACCTTTGGTCCCCTTATTTTCTCCATTCTCAGAACATAAAATGGACTCAGATGTAATTGAAGCAATAACCCAAATCTTAGTGGGTTTCATAATAATTCTTATTTTTAAAATAATTCTATTTGATTAAAAAGGACATTCCTCTCACATATACATATGATTGCACCAAATTTGCTGGATTTCAAACAAAACAAATTTTAATATAATTATCTGATGGGGGAAGCAATTTGGAGGAAAAGTTAGGGAACTAAAATAATATCTCTATCACTATACAGCAGGTATTACAAGGACCGTAGGAGATTTTGCAGGCCTTTAGGTCAGGGCCCCTAATCCCCTGGGCTGTGGCCTATTTGAAATTGGGCTGCACAAGTGGCTGACTAGTCCAGGGGATTCCAAACTTGGCAACTTTAAGACCTGTGGACTTCAACTCCCAGAAATTCTTAAAGCTGCCCTGGACTAGAGTGTGCATGTGCACACAGCTCAACTTGTGTGAGGGGCGGGCCAGCGGGCACTTGGTGTGTGCGCACAACCCCACTGCTCATACAAGTTGAGCTGCAAGCATACATGCTGGCCTGCCACTGTGCATGGGTTGTGTGCACACCTGTGCTGGCCTGCTGCTCACATGGCCCAGTTCCCCTCTCTCCCCCTACCAGCTGGGCTTCCAAGCTGCAAAGGTTGGGGATCGTTGATTTAGGTAGATGAGACAAGGAAAGCAATTCCATATGCAGACTAAAATGACTTTTATTGACACTGGTTATTGTTATGTATGCAGGTTTGAATGTCATTGGTTTAGTTTGAACTGTTCTTGTAAAATGTCAGAAATGATTGGTTTAAAAAGTGCGGGAAAATCCTGCACTCTGATTGGCTGGCAACTGCGGCTGCTGGCTATAAATAGCAGCCGCAGCCCAGCCAAATCGGGTCTGTTATGAGCTGTAGTCACTAATAAACTCTTCACTGAAGCACTCCGCGTCTGACTCTTCATGCAAACTTAACAGTTATAATAACAGAATCTTCCAAATCTGATTGGATTGTATCTTCTTGTCCTTCTTATAGTTCCATTCTTATAGAATTAGAAAAGTATCTATCTGGACTGCTTCTGAATGGTATCTGGATGTTCTGGGCTTTAAAAAGTTCCCTTTGTTTGAACAAGTCCATCTGCATATTTCCATCGAGGTCACATTTCTTTATAGCTCCAGAGACTAATTCAAGAACCAATCCAACCAGGAAATGGATTGCCACAAGTAGCTGGCTTGGATGAATGAAGAGGAAGTATCAGCTCAATATCAGTGGTGTGAATCAAGAGCCTTGGATATGATACCTTAAAATAGGTTGTCGCCTTCACCATATGGGGAATAAAATGCTAGCCATAATCCATGAGACACTAAACAAACCACTAAGTGTGGTTTGCTTTTGCATATAGAAAGCAATGGGTGCCTCTACATCCTATTTTGGACTAACACTTTGCCATTCACCCAAAGTAGCTCCTGTAACAGACTGTCCAAAGCGGAAGTTTTCATTATTATAAACAGAAGAACACTGACACTGACATCCCTAAACTCCACTGAAGATGTTACCTAGCCTGGTAATGAAACGTTCAGAAACCAGCCCACAAGCTCGGAGAGCAAACCTTCACCTTCAGCTTTCATTATTATAGAGAGCTAAGAAGCCATTACCTTATTTGAGAAAAAGTAAAGGTTGAAATATGGAATCTCACTAGGATAATTGGGGTGTTTTTTTCCTTTCATTGAAAGAATATGGAGTTGGTGAAGTGGTTGTGACTGTACTTATGAATTTACTTTAGCTTTCCTTTCGTTTATAGACCTGTGGATGTTCTTAAATGTGAGAATTGGTCACAAAGTTACTCTTTCATCATTCCTGTAAAGGCAAATGGTTGCTAAACAAGGACTACCTATATGTTTATTTAGACTCTTCTGATCTATTCCAAATACGTGGAAGCCCTGCAGTGTGGCTGTCGGGTGCATATTAGCCCTAGGGAGAGAGAAGGGAATATAAGAATACATGCAATGATTAAAGCTTTCAGCTTTATTGGAGAGCACAAAATGGAGAACATGTTTGTTTTAAGGTGAGGACAAAACAGCCCACTCAGAACATTCTTTTGAATTCTTTCAAGTTTATATGGCTTGAGGGTGAAGGTTCATTCTCCAAGCTTGTGGGTTGGTTTCCGAACATTTTGATATCAGGCTAGATAACATCTTCAGCAAAATTTAGGGGATGTCAGTGCCAATTCTTCTGTTTATAAGGGCTTCAGGTGTGAGTGTGTCAAGTGAGGTTCTTGTGATGGATCAGGTATGAGTCATCAGTGAGTCTTGTGAGGGGGTCTTGTGATAAGAAGATTACATCAGGTCAGGGTCATTGGGAGGTGAACTGCTGATTGTGTGGGTTGGTTGAGGGTCAGTGCTGTCTCTGGTTGGCTGTGCGGTTCATTTGGATTCTGAGGGGTTCGTAGGCTGGTTGTAGGTCAACCAGTTGTGTCTGTTGATGGAATTGCTTGTGGAGTGCCAGTCTTCGATGAACTCATGAGCATGGTGGGTGGTAGCATGGCTGATGATTTTTGTGTTGCTCCCATCAAATTGCTGCTTCCTTGTTTTCAGGGCCTTAAAAGTAAATTGCATGGTGAGTCATACTGAAGTTGTTTGCCCAATCTTAGTCCTAAACATTTTGTTGTAGGATGATTTTTAAAACATTTTTGATGGAGACAATGAGAACACATTATTCTCAGCAGCACAAAATAGGAAATAAACAGATAACAGAATTATCTATTTCTGTAAATAACCCAGCTGAGTCAGATCTAGATCTAGAGAAAAGAGAATCATTTTAACATGTCTTTCAATTGGTACATCTCCTTTATAAGTTTTCTCACTGTTTTGGATTCTCTTGTTGAATATATCCATCTATCCACCCATCTATCTATCTATTAGCATGTATCTATCTATCAATCTATCAATCCATCAATCAATCTATCTATCATCTATCTTTCTATCTATCTATCTATCTATCTATCTATCTATCCAGTGGTGGGATTCAAAAATTTTTACTACCAGTTCTGTGGGCGTGGGTTGGTGGGGGTGGCATGGCTTGGTGAGTGTGGCAGGGGAAGGTTACTGTAAAATCCCCATTCCCTCCCCACCCCACTAACCCCCTTCTCCTTCCAGCTCCCTTCTCCTGTGCAGGGCAACCAAAGAAGACCCAGCTGATCAGCTGGGACTCTGGAGGCAGAGAATAGATAGGGGCAGGGCCAGTCAGAGGTGGTATGTGCTGGTTCTCCGAACTACTCAAAATTTCCGCTACCAGTTCTCCAGAACTAGTCAGAACCTGCTAAATACTCTCTCTCTCTCTCTCTCTCTCTCTCTCTCTGTCTCTTTCTCCATTGTTTCATATTTCTGTCAGCACCAACAGCAAGCCTTTTTTAAAAAATCTCCCTGCCAGGTACAAGGTTAGAAAAAAAGAGCTGTGCTGATCTTTTCTGATATTTTTATTCTCAACAGGAATAAATGCTGGCTTAAAAAAAAGAAAGAAATGCTGCTTGTAATTTTTCAATTGCATGATGGATCTTAATATTACAAGAAAATACATGAGCAGTATTATGTATGTAGGTTTGAATGTTATTGGTTTATTTGAACTGTTCTTGTAAAATGTTAAATGGTATTGGTTTAAATAGTGTGGGAAGAAACCCTGCACTCCCATTGGCTGGCAACTACGGCTGCTGGCTATAATAAGCAGCCGTAGCCCAGCCAAGTCGGGTCCATTCGAGCTGTAGTCACTTAATAAACTCTTCACTGAAGCTCTTCGCGTCTGACTCTTCATGCAAACTTAACAAGCAGCAGTAAAAGGATATAAGAATATGCAGAATACATACTGTATCCATACCAAAGCTAAACAATCTAAACCTCATTTATTTCAGTAGTTTCAGTAGTTTTTACATTTACACCTCAACACCCAATAACAAATGCTAGTTGCACCGATAAACACATCATTTTACATTATCTATCTGCACAAAATGGCAGAACACAACACAATGTGACTTTCTATCATTTTTTAAAATTTCCTTAGGGCTTAGTTCCCCCTGCAAATGTGTCTTTATTCCCACAGAGGCAATTTCCAAAACTATCCTTTTACTCTACACAAACCTGAGACCACCCATTTCCTGTGCTGCACACACCATTCCAAGTACTTATTATTATTATTATTATTTTGCCCCTTTTCACACAATCCTTCTTTACTGCATGAACTTTGATGGGACAAAGATGGAGGGAGGAGAGGTTTGAGACAATTAAAAAGCTTTAGAAAGTCCAAATATTATCCTAATCAAAGAAGGACATCCACAATGGCTATATCCTTTACTTGATTTGTATGTGAAATACACCATTTTCTCCAGCTTGATAGGAAAAGTTTAAGAGGCCAAAATAGATAACTTTTCTTTTTTTTAAAAACCCAGACACATCACAACAAGAATACTTTATTTACCGCAACAGAAGGAGAGTTAATCTACTTCCTGGGTACCATGATCGTGATATTGCTACTGGAGGTTATGCTTTAAAATGTTTTAATTGTTTATATGCAATAGCCCCTTCTACCCTATTATTTCAAACTCCTAAAAGAGAAGGAGAAGCATTCACAAGTTCATTACAAAAAAAAAAAAGCAAAATCACCACACACTTACTTTCCAGGGCGTTTTTCTTCATCTCAGCAAATGAACTGTTAAGGACTGCCCCACCACACAATTAAGATAGCAAGTAAAAAAATCCAGCTTCATAAACCAGTAGAAACTCAGGATTGATTATATAAAGAGTTGTACAAAACAATTATTATTGATAAGAAGGAAAATAGGATCTTCTGTCCATTCAGCACAAATCCTCGATGCTTCTCAGTAGGAGACTACTGCCAAAACTTTCAGCTGCAAAAACACACAACGGGAGCACTAAAATTATTGATTTCTTTCTTCAAGATTATTGACTACAACCCAAGAGCTGTAAAACAGAATCTAATTATCTCCCTAAGAGGCACCAGGATTTTTTTCCAAAAAGATAAAATGCTATTATAGGAGAACAGGGGGGTAGGGGGTGGGGGTGAGGCGAAATGATGTCCTTGAAGTCAGATTTAGGGAACACATCCTTGACTACGGACTGTTCAAGGGTGAATTATTATACAGAAATTATCAATCATCCTATCTGAAAGTTGATCTGAACTATCATTCTGTGAACAAGGAGAATTAAAAAAAATCTTTGCCTGAATTTGGATGGTAGCAGTCTATTTTCCAGAGTATACAGAGATAGAAAGATGTTAAGGCACCAAACTAGGAATAGGAAGGTCATAAGTTCTAATCTCACTTTAGGCATGAAAAACTATTGGGTACTTTGGGACAGTCACTCTCTCTCTCAGGCAACCCAACTCTCAGGGTTGTTGTTACAAAGAAAATAGGAGGAGAAAAAGAGTATTAGATAAGTTTGCCATCTTGAGTAATTTATATAAATAATAAATACAGGGTATAAATAAATAAAAATAAAATAGATACTAAAATGAATGTTTCAATGGTGCCAGAAACCTTTTTTTCTGTAGCCACTCCTGTAATATCACAGAGTTGATTGCTGTTTTGTTTTTTCACAATAAGAAGCACAAGAAGGCAATGACTTAAAACATGTTTTTTCGCCAAAAGAAATATTATGTTACCGATTTCTCATTTATACACAATGAAGTGTTGTTCTGGATGGCTCCTTGAGCTTCTCCACCCCAAATGATCTTGGGCCATCTCTTTGCTTGCTGACCCACAGATCATCTATTTTAAAATGAACACGCTGGTTCAGAGAAGATGGATGGGCTCACGGTAGCACAGTTGGGAGAACAGGTTAGAAGAAACTGTCATGGAGAAAATCTATCTATGTGGTCACTAGAAGTTGAAAACAACTTGATGGCACTTAATCAAACCATGAATCTGTCTCAGAGAAGTGCTGAATGGAAGCAGAAAATAGTGGGACTAATATTGTGAGGAAGCAATTCCATGTATTATTTCTATGGATATAGCATTTCTCCAACCTGTATTTTGTTCTGCACTCCACTTCTATTAAATTTTAAAACAACAACTGTTGCTACATACCCACAAGATAATATAGTACCTTGTATCATAGTTCAATGCAGTATAGGTCCTTGTGTGGAGGTTTTTGTTAAGTTTGCATGAAGAGTCAAACGCGAGAAGCTTCAGTAAAGAGTTTATTCAGTGACTACAGCTCGAATGGACCCGAGTTGGCTGGGCTACGGCTGCTTCTTATAGCCAGCAGCCGTAGTTGCCAGCCAACGGGAGTGCAGGGTTTCTTCCCGCACTATTTAAACCAATACCATTTAACATTTTACAAGAACAGTTCAAATAAACCAATAACATTCAAACCTACATACATAACAGTTTTTATAAGAAAAAAGAAATAAAATGCGTGGGTTAAGACAGGGGTGCAAAACATTATGTTTTACATCTATTTTCATCACTCAGAACTAGTCTGGGGACTTCCAGTCCAGATCAGAAAACCTTAATTTACAAACCTATATAGAGTCTACCTTATGCATGATGACCTTAAGTGGTTCAAAATAATGTTCCATAAAATCAAAATAAATATGACCCACAAAACTACATCAATATCATGAGTTGTGTTATTTTCTGTATTTAGTTTTCTGTATAACCTCCACTATCCTCTCCCTACTTCTGCCAATGATGGTCAAGTTTTTCCAAGCTGTCACCAAAGAACTCTACACTTTGTCTCTGCAACCACATCCTGACAGTCCTTTTTACTCTTCTTTCAAGTCAAACCGATCCATCTGAAGGCATTCTTTCAATCTGGGAAAAAACCTGAAACTTACATGTCAGCAAGTCTGCACTGTATGGGGTATGAGGTAAGATAGTGAGATTCAACTTTGCAATTGCCTCTTTGGTAGCCAAATTTTGTTGCGATGCAACAAAATTTCTTTGGGAGGGGGGCTTTCAAATTATGCCTAATTGTTTGTTTTTCTTTCAAAGTTTTGTATGCACATTGTGTTCAATGTGATCAAGGAAATCCATGCAAAGAACACCATCTGCGTTCTAAAGTTATGAATTTTCCTCCTGAAGTCTGGTCCTGCCCCTTAGGTGAAGCTTTGTAATGACATTGCATGGATTGATGCTTCATGTCTTGGTCATAATGATAAGCCCATTTTTCATTAGCTATCAAACTGCTGTGAATAATTTCCTTACCTTCATTCTCATGGAGTGACAACAAATGATGGCAGATGTCAAGCTTTTTTCTTTGTTGTCAGACTGATAGGGACCCAGTTTGCGGAAATTGTTTAATGTTGAAGAACATCAATAACGTGATCCACATGTTCCTGTGAAATACTAAGCGGGACTGCAATTTTCTTTTTGAATGATTTGTCAATGGTCCTTAATCAGTTCACCTATTTTTCTCATGTAAAACTCATTGATTGTATCAATTGTTTTACAGTACTTCATTTGTCTATAAAAAAATAAAGACAGAATAAAAAAAAAATTGGTTCTTCCTGGTTCACCATCTTTACAATTTTTGACCCAGCAATGCACAGTACTTACTTCAACACAGTCATTTCTGTAAACACCTGCATTTGATAAATCAATTGGAAGAACTACCCAGGCAATTAAAAAGTCAATAAATAACAGCACATTGTTTAATGTGCCCTGATGACTATTCACTGCAGGCTTTCATTTCACAAACAATAGCATCCCAATCTTTTCTCAAGCAACTTCCCATTAACTCAACTGAAAAAAAACAGATGCAAAACAATATATCAAAGATACCTATCCAAATCGCCTACTATGACAAAGTAAAGTCTTGAAGACTGTGGTGCAGATCTGCAGCTTAAATCGAACAATAAAAGCTTTATAAATATAGAATTAGAGTCTATATTTTATTTCTTAACATTATGGAAACTAAACTGGTTCTGAAATTCCATTCCATTTCCATTTATTCAAACAAAGGCATATTGGTCTTCTGTATCTCACCTATTCTGAACTCAAGTCTCACTAACCCTAGATCCTGGGACATGTGAGACCTTGTTCAATAATAATTTAATAAGTATAGATTTTCTTTCAATGGATGACAATACTTCTTGGTTGTCAACCCTTTTGTAAAAGCATTAGAAGCAATGTCACAATTTGAAACAGAAGTAAAACTACCATATTATATATATCATAATACGAGATTATAGAAAAGTGCTTTAATATCAGAGTAGTAAGATAGATGCACTGAACTATAAATAGCTAAGAGGAATGAAGGATAACCCAATGTGATTGAATGCCACACAATAGTTGGTGCTCTGGAAGAGTAGTTTACATAGGCTTGTTCTCAGTGAACAGATTCATGTATCTCATTTGGAGGTTTAGTTTTAATCCAAATAGCCTAAATTCCAGCTTCCGAAGAGCAGGAGGATTTCAATCACTGCATCATTTGTATGCATGAATCACTTTACAAGAGAATACAAGTGGAGCTCACACAACTGATGGGATAATCAATTCCCAGAAGAAAATAGTCTGTTGGAAGAAACCTTTGAGAGTGCAAGAAACTGGCGTTTATTAGTCTGCTACATTTTAGCTCTTCCATAAAGAAATGGGAAATTCTGCAAAGGGTCACATTCTCTCAACTTAATATCAAACTAAGTGTACTATGTGAATGTTAGAATGTACTTTAACATTAATGTATCTTGAGCACATCTGGTCAGCCAGGGATAACACTCCACCCAGGACATTTTTAAAGGCCCCACACATGAGGGGGATCTCTTCTGAAAGTTACTTTGTACTTGAAATGATCAAATGGATCTTCTTTTTTATTCAAGACAAAACTAATCAGTTACAATATAATAGCAAGAGTTATTGCTGAATTTCCAAACTTATTATGGACTCCCAACTACTGTAATATTGGCTTCAAAAGCAAACAGATGGAGAAAAGATAGATATAGACTGGGTTATTGGGTCCCATTTTTTCAAATTTATATGCCACTTCTACAATTTCTACCTATGATAAAATTATTCATTGTCTTTTGTCATATTCACAGTTCTCCATGCATCAAACAGACAGGAAGATCATCTACAATAACAACAATGCAAGTAATATATTTATACTGCTATAATGCTAGTTAATCATACTAATTGCAATATTTTCCTATCAAGGACATATAATAGACCTTTGCTAAATTATTAATTTTAGAAGTTAATTTTATTCCAAGATATTTCTTTGCGTTTTATGCATCAAGTCAACTGAACCAATACATGCAACGATTAATTCTCTCTTCTGCTCCCTTTAGGTATGAAGAAGCAAGAACCATAACCAGTTCAAGAAGTGAATGATCTGGGATGCTGTGGAATTCATTCAGACGTGTCCTTCATTTAATGCATTGATGAAATAGCTAATTCTCCATATCTTCCAGCTGCCCTTGTTATGATAATGCAATACAAGATTCATAGACAGTCTCAGCAGGTGTTAGTGTTATGTATGCAGGTTTGAATGTCATTGGTTAAGTTTGAACTGTTCTTGTAAAATGTCAGAAATGATTGGTTTAAAAGTCGGAAAACCCTGCACTCTGATTGGCTGGCAACTGCGGCTGCTGGCTATAAGTAGCAGCGCAGTCCAGCCAAATTGGGTCTGTTATGAGCTGTAGTCACTAATAAACTCTTTACTGAAGCACTCCGTCTGACTCTTCATGCAAATCTAACAGTTAACATCTGGATAGCCTTGTCTGGACTGGAAAGCTAAGGAGAGTTGGACCAGATTAGTACTTAGATGGGAGAGATTTTTAGGACTGTCAGCTAGATTGGGAGGTCTACCATCTTGTAAGTGGTCTACAATCTTAATATTTGCTAATGGTCTCCTATCCAAGTACTAACCAGCTCTCACCTTGTTTTGTTTTTTGAGACTATCCAAGGTTGGCTGTGTTTTGGGAAAGAGAAATGGATGAGAAATAGATTGGGATGTGCTTCATTGTGCATCCAAACTCAAAAAGGTGCTTTAGGGTATGCATGGGTGCATATACACCATATCTGTCACCCACTGTTGTGGCCTGCCAGCAGCCAGCAGAGCTGGCAGCAAATTTGGACAGTGAGGAGGTTGGGGAGGAACATGAGCCAGTCCTGGAGCCTGGGGAAGACTCTGACAAGTGCTCTGCGCTGGAGACAGAGATGGGGCCATGGCTGTCTGACCGTTATCAGCTGCCTTCGGAGTCGGACATCAGTGGGGCAGAAGAACAGCTGGAGCCTGTTCCCAGTGTGCCCATGCACAGAGCTGCCAGGAGAAGGGAACAGCTAAGGAACAAGGATCAACTCGGCAGTAAAGTCACAGGTGGAGGGTGAATGGCCCCTCCCATAGGGAATAAAGAGGAGCAAAAGGGGAGTGGTGCTTGCAGGAGACAATTAGTTCAATTCATTAGGGTGAAGATCTGTTCCTGACTTCTTGCCAAGTATTGTCTGCTACAGAGTGGCATTTAGAAGATATAGGCCTGGCAGCTCTCCAAGCCTGATAAAGATCTATAATTGTGAAATCTCTTTAAAGACTGTTGGCTGGAGAGGAATTCACTTTAAAATAAATAAAAGGGGTTTTATTGGGACGAGGAGTCGGCTTCGTGCTTTTGGGAAGCCTAAGTCAGAACACCCACTTCTTTAAAGAGGTTAAGACATTTCCTGGGCTTATAGTCATGCATGCCTAGGAAAATTAAAGAGATGCTGACTGAGCCACACCTGCAGGGAAGCACCTTTTTGATTTAGATCTAAAATGCTGTGTCTCCCAAGACACCATTTTATTTGCTGTACTGACAGGATTCCTCTTTCTAAATTCCGGAGGATCAGTGGCTGTAGAAGAGAATAACTGAACTACAGCTGAGTGCTAGGTTTTTCTGGACCAATGCTACCAAAAGAAACTAAGCAAAGTGAAATAATTTGATGCTACTCCAGAATTATTTAAGAAGAAATTCACCTTTTTTTTGCCCTTTTTTTTTCTCCTGGGGGGTGAACCTGAATATATGCCAACAGAATTGCCAGAGTGGTGCTGAGGAAAAAAACAATTCTAAAATGGGTTTCAATTCTAAAATGGGACATGTTAAGGGAGAAACAAGCATAAGTCACTTCTAGGTGAGATGGGTGGCACACACACATAATACATTAAATAAACAAATATATAAATAAATAAATAAATAGTGATGAGTGACAGCTTGGAAAAGCAGAAGTAAGGAAGAAAATTGGTTTGGAAAACCTGTCTCTCAATATATTAAAATCAATGAAATAACCAATCATTCAAAATAGGAGAACAGATAACAACCAAGAAATTCCCTGCTTATTAAATGCTCAGCCAATTTTAATCTGGCAGCTATGTTTACACATAGTGGAAGGAAACAGATATTTCTCAGATCAGGGGCATCCCCCGGAGGAAGTATAAAAAATCAAATGGCCACATTCATGTGGTGAAAACCATAGCCCACCTATAATTCAAGTAACACCAGAGGTGGTGTTCAGCAGGTTCTGAATACCATCTCTGGTAATTGTGAAATCTTCACAATTCTATTCAGCAGGTTCTGACCAGTTCTGGAGAACTGGTAGTGGAAATTTTGAGTAGTTCGGAGAACCAGCAAATACCACCTCTGACTGGCCCTGTCCCCATCTATTCTCTGCCTCTCGAGTCCCAGCTGATCGGCTGGGTCTTCTTTTGTTGCCCTGCACAGGAAAACAGAGCTGGAAAGCTGGTTAGTGGGGTGGGGAGGGAATGCCACGCCCACCAAGCCACACCCACAGAACTGGTAGTAAAAAAATTTGAATCCCACCACTGAGTAACACACATGGATGCTCTACCTCAGGTGATTGTTCTTACAGTTTTGTAGCCTCCAGGGAACAGACTATTTTGAAGCTAAGGAGTGCTTTGATGGCAATAATATAGAGTAAAATAAAGTGAAGATGATGAGCGGCACTCGGACTTCATTTAGAAATCCACTTTATGAATATTCTCCGAATCAGAACATCTTCCCTTCTCCTCACACAGTCTGATGAGGTGGACAGGAAATGCAGACAATATGTTTTGGAGGGGGAGAAGAAGAGGGGTGCTGAATTGACTGACTGAATCTTTGCTGGCTGATTCCAGCGCTGCATTCATTAAGAGTGTTTTGAGCAACAGATTGTGGCAACAGAACTGACAAGCTGACAGGGTGTTAATTTTAATGGGAACCATTTCTATTTCCACATGAAGATCATTTTGAAAAAGGTTGAAAAGGTTTATTGTCCTGCTTGTAGCTATTTTTCAAGCAGCTCTTAAATGTTAAGAAACAAATGTGTACTATAAATCATCTTATAAGAAAAGATTACCAATTAATCTTTAGAGTTCTAAGGAATAAACCCAGACACCCTTTAGGCCAGTTTTTCAAAATAAATCTTAAACAAAATCTCAAAACACGTGGTGGAGCATGGCATAATTTTAATGCTGAGATTTCTTTTGACTCCTCGTTTTTCTTTTAAGACAATCGTTTATCATCATTTAAGAGGCAGGGAGCCCAAGTTACAAACATACAAAAGTGTGATTAATTTAAAGTTGCATTGGATATTTTAAAACTTCTGCATAGGCTTTGTGCAGGGGTGTCAAACTCATGATGACACATTGTCATCACATGATATATGGCAACTTTTGTCCCCTGGGGCTGGGAGATGCCAGCACGTGACGCATCTGGCCTATGGGCTGCAAGTTCAACACCCCTGGCTTTGTGGGATAAAGAATCATGGTTATGTGAGGATGATGTGTATAAAAATCTGAGGGAGAGGCGAGCTGGGCTGCAAGTTCCAAAATTTTATATGATAATCATAAAGCATGAAGACTTGGTGGCTGTTTATTAGCCTAGTCAAAAGTAGTGGCATGGGAAAGGAGCCAAAAAAGTCTTTTATGCGGCTCATGCATGTAACACATGTGAAAACAATAACAGGGGTTTCAACTGCATGGTTGCAGATGCCATCCTGATTTTCTTGACCACCCCTGTGTATGCCCCTGCAGAGATAGGCAAATCTCATCCATTAAAAACCAATCTGTTTCAGACTAGGCCTCTGTTCACTTGTGCAATTCACTGACCCTGTTTTTCCAGCCAAAACCACTGGGCCCAAATGTCACTCCTGTCATTCCTAATTCTCTCTGAAGCAGCATTCTATTGAGTGAGACCAGTGGTCCATGTAATCCATGTAACCAAGTTTGTTTCTATCCCTGCAGCCTCTATGTCTCATTATTAGACCAACCAACATTCATAAACCATCAATATGGGTAGAATATTTTGTTGGTGAGCAGTGCATAGAGCAAGGATGAGAGAGAAAGATGTGCATCCTTAAAGGAAGCTCTCCCTCCTCCCATCACCACAGGAAACACCCATCCTGCATCTGAATGGCCCTTGAGTTCAAGAGATAATGATGGAGACTTGTCTTCTGTGAGGAGTTCTTGCTAAACTCATTTCCTTCCTGACTTCAAAAACCACTTATTGCATTTGCTCCATTGGTGCCAGTTAAGAAGCCTCAGTGAAAAGAACGCAGCCTCTATTAAATGAAAAACAAAATAAAAGGTAGGAAATATGGTTGAATTCTCTTTTTAGCTTGCACCTTTCTTTTCCTTTTTTTTGCACCTTTTCTTTTCTTCTTTTACATCGCTTATTTTTCATGTTAAACTACTGAAGGCAACAGCAGATCCATCTTTAAACAGCTGAAACCTGATTTCATGCCAGGGTTTCTTCTTGAATAAACACACCCACAAAAACAAATCACCTTTTTCCTATTGTAAGTACTGTTCCTCTTAATGGACCACCATGCATAAAAAGCAAGATGGTCTGGAGAGCCAGTGGAACGTACTGACCAAAGCAGCCTCTGGGTAAATTCCCAGCCAGCAGGCCATCTTCATGCATCCACAAGAGTCAAGTTGGAGACAAGGCTGGTTGCAGTGTAAACAAGGATGGTGGAGTTCTGAGTTGAAACCCCATTCACCCATGAAGTCATCCAGTCCTTTCCACTTCACAAAGCTACTGCAACTACATTATCTTGCCTGATCTTTTTTGCTGCCCTTTCTTCTTCACAAATTCTGTTTTCCCCTCTTCTGGCATCTTTTTGCTCCTCCGGTCTCCTTATGCCAGTGTCCCACTGGGAAGACCAAGGGAAGCTGAGCAATGCATGTACGCAATCATTTAAAAGGACCTGAAACTCCTTCCAAACTCCCATGAGGAATGGAAACTTGTATGCGATTCATCATGCTGCCTTCTTGTAGCCCTTGTCTACATTTCCAAAACTTGTTAGTAGTTTTTGATATCCATAAGTGGCTCAGCCCTGGCTTAGATAGGCAAATGGAAGCCCATGTCCCCTGAAGATTAATGAAACCCTCCTGCTTATTCCCATTCATTCAACATCTCTGAATTTCAGTTACATGTCTATCAGGCAACTGGCATCCCAGGTCTAAATATTTTACAAATGAAAATTGGTTTACCATTACATTAGCTATTTAAAATTAGCAGGTTAGTTGGTTTATATTCCAGATAAGAAAGTGACTAACAGTTTAATCCATTAAGAGCAAATGTGACTGACCTCAAGACACTTAACTTCCAAATAAATGTGCAGAGAACTGCATTGGAAGTGCTGAGTAATCCTGCAATGCAGAGACATGGGTGTCTCAACTTCATATTCAGTGCTAATCATTTTAATAAATAGCACTTCATACTAAGATAAGGATTAAATATTCCCTTTGGGGAATCATTCATTTTACCCTGACTGATAAATGCATTCTGAGCACCATCTCTCTGTGCTTTAAAAAGTTCTATACACTATACTGAAAGATTCTTAGGGACAATTTATATAATAAAACTGAATGTAGTAATAGGGTGTTATTGTACTTTAAATGAAACATATAAGCCCTTGGTGATTTATCCTAGGCAGTGGTAGAATTCAAAAGGTTTTAGCACCGGTTTGGTGGGTGTGGGTTGGTGGGCACGCTATGCACACGCCAAATGTGCATTTTGTGCAGGCACAGAGGCATTTGCGCAGGCACAGAGGCATTCCAACTCACCTCCTGCAAGCCTGCACTCTCCCGGTCGCTTCAGCAGCTGCCACGCAGCACTCTGCTGTGCCATGCAAAGCAGCTGCACTTCAAAAGCAGATGATAAAGGTGAGTATGGGAGCCTGGGTGGGTGAGCGAGTCCAACAGCAGAATGGCAGAGAGAACCGGTTTGGTCTCTGCTGCTCATCGCCACTACCACCTCTGATCCTAGGCTTCATTAGACGAAACAGTCTGTCAAAATCTTTTTTTTTCCTTCTCTACTTTGCACTTGTGAGATCAGTGGCACACCTAGCACATTTGACACATAGAATGGAACATTTTTAACATCCCCCCTTCATAATTGACAGGTAAAGTTGTTAAGGTGTTAGACTAGAAACCAGTAAACCGTTTTAGACCTCCCTTAGGCACAAGCCTACCTATGTGTTCTTAGGTTAGTCATTTCTCTCAGCCCTAAGACAAAGGAACTGTCTCAAGCCACTTCCATTCTGCCTATTATGGATTCTCTATTTCTAGAAGATTTTAAGAAGAGGCTGGTCAGCCACCTCTTGCAAACAGTTCAATTGGTTTTCTTGCACACTACAGGAGGTTGGATTATCTGAATCTTGTGATCTCTTCCAACTCCACAGTTCTGCGATTTATGAATGATAAAGCTAATCAGAGTCACATGTTGAAATGGGTGGCTACAGAAATCAAATAAATTTAAAAAAGTTAATGCACATCCAACATATACAAGAATAACTATCCGCTTGGCTTTTATTTATACTGCCTTAGAAAAGTTGTCATCTACATACCATTACAACTATTCAAAGACGCATTTAAAACATCAGATCACTGTCTATTTTATGTAGGGTGTCATTTCTCAAGAAAAAGAACACAAACATAAGAGGCATAGAACTCAAAGCCTCAAACGCCTGTGCGTCATTGGCTTATTTAGTACTTCATCTCAACTGAATGCATGCATTGACTCTATTGAAAAGCAAAGCTTTTATGATAACATCAGATTATGAATGATGCATCGATGTTTGCTGTATAATGTACCCACAACAATGCAAGCTGTAGTTTCAGAAAATGAGCAGCTGAATGAGCCATCAAAGACAGAACAGAAAAATAAGAGGGAGGGAGAGAAGGAGGGAAGGGTAAAGGAGCGGGGAGAGATGTGATTTTAAAAGAGCTTGATTTTTTAGTGGTGTGATCCTGTGTGTGAATATAGAAAACTACTGCAAGGTAGAAAAGTCCTCCTTATCACTTAGCAGTGGTGATTCCTCGGAGAGAGAGAGAGCTACCCTAATGTAGTGGGGGATCTGTATCAATTCTGAAAGTTAGTGCGGTAAACTACTAAATGACTACTATGACAGGTTATCACTCAAAGCAGCGTTTCATAGCCACAGCAAGCTTGAAGATGTATGAACCTGACTTCTGGGAGTTCAAGTCCACACATCTTGCAGAGCTTGAGAAACATTGGCCTGAAGGAAGAAGTTAAAACAATATAGGTAATGAGGGCCTTATGACTCTCCAGAACCTCTTGAAGGCCTCCCCCACAAATTATAGTCTCTGCAGAACTCCTCAGAATGAGTAGGCAGGAAACTCATATTCAGTTTTTAGACATTTCCAGAGTTGACTAAATTTGAATAGACCAGCCTTTCTCAATTATTTTGCCCTGGTGGAATCCTTGAAATAATGTTCAGGTCAGAGGTGGTATTCAGCAGGTTCTGACCAGTTCTGGAGAACCGGTAGTGGAAATTTTGAGTAGTTCAGAGAACCGGCAAATACCACCTCTGACTGGAGATTTTACAGTATCCTTCCCCTGCCACGCCCACCAAGCCACGCCCACAGAACCGGTAGTAAAAAATTTTGAATCCCACCACTAGTTCAGGTCCCAAGGAACCTTCGCTAAAAACAACAAAATGTACAAAAATTCCACAATACAACTCATTTCTAACCTACAGTCCACATTTTACCATGTTTACAAAAACAGCAAACATGAGTTGCAGTGCATAAACATTCTTACCACTGAATGCTAGCATTAGGTGGCATGCAAAGTTTTCTTTCTCAGTCACAATCTCTCATACAACCTCAGCTGAGAAAGGCTGGAATTGGAATATGGGGTTAATGTATTCAAAGGCCAAATATTATTGTTGAAATAAAAAAGCATCAGCATCCAAAAAAATATGAATACTTGTGCTGTTAAGCAGGCTAACTGAGGTGAAAAGAGAAATCTAAAGCAAGATGGAAGAAGAGAAAAGGGATCATCTAAGAGATATAGCCAATGGAGAATCCATATTTGTTCTTCAGTCATTGTCTGATCATGACATTTTGGGGATCAAACTTCTGTCCATGTAGAAGACTTAGGAAGTCTAACTAAGAATATAAAATGGCTTTAACAAGGATTACCTTCTGGGTCCAAATTTAACCACACGGTTTGGGCAGCACCACTATCACCTCCTGATGTTCTTGGATATAACTCCAATCTTCTAGTTAAACAGGAGAGACATGAGCTCACACGTATTATGTTGTATATTTTTTTTATTGTTCCACAGGTACAAGTAACACAGCTACAATAATCTCAATGATCAAAGGGCTAATTATGTTGTTGTTCTTAAACACAACCCAAGCTTGGATCTGTACGCTCTGTCCTTGCAAGACTCTTGATTCCTGGGGTTGGGCAGCAAACTGCAATTTGATGGAACTCAAGGAGATGCCTCACGTGAACTCGAGCATCAAAATTCTTCATCTGCAAAACAACAATTTGACTACTGTTCCTCTTGGTGCTCTGGATAGCTTGACCAACTTGGAGGAAATTAATTTTTCCAACAACCCTTGGCACTGTGACTGCTCTATTTTATATCTCAAGGAGTGGCTGGCAGACTTCAATAAAAGTTCTCTTGCAAAGGCTATCTGTGCAACTCCAGCTTCTCTCAATATGAAAGCCTTGAGCCAGCTGAAAGGGAATGAACTGGAGGGATGTAGAAAACCCCTGCCAATCAGTTGCCATGATTTTTTTTTGAGGGACTTTGGTCTGATTATTTTGGCAATCATTGTCTTAATTTTAGCAGCATGTGTTTTGCAACGTTCAAAGCAGTTAGTTTTCCAAGCCAGCAGAAAGCAGCATTCTTCTGAAGTCCCATTGCTATGGTTCCATGACCAGGAAAATCAGAAGTCCAAATGAAATGCTGCAGTTGGCAGTAAGATGCTGTAAGAATAAAACCATCCATGTAATATTGTATTTTTCTGAACTGAAAGTATCTATAGTCACAACTAAAGGCCTCTTTTGATGAAGATATCACACTTTTTCACTCATTTCCATGTGTGAATGTCAATAATCCCTATCATTGATATTAAGCCAATAATTCTTGCAGATGTATAAGTTGTTTTGCTATGTAATTGTACTATACTTATTAATGCTCCAATATGCATAATTGAAATGTGTTTCCATGCCTCACAGGTTCTGTTGCTATGGTACTCAGTCACTCAGCCATATAATCATTTACAAAGAGAATAAATAATCCTGATGTTATGCAAACTTTGTTCAGTGTGGTAGTAAAGCTTATTCTTTCACATAAAATGGAGTTAGTCACATATTCACTGAATACAGAGAATTTAGAGCTTTCATCTCTTTTCATCCAAAAACAATTTGAATTAGAAAGTTATATTCTATAAATTATGGTTTTGTTAGTAAAATATTTTATGGTCAGAATATTTAGGATTGGAAAATAGTTTATTTTTGTGGCATTGCAATCCCTATCCATTTAGAAATTGGAAGTTACCAATCCATTTACTGAAGGGATTATTATTATTATTATTATTTAAATATGGGCACTTAATTATTCAGCAATTTGATGAATGAGTTTGGTGGTTGTGTCACAGATACATCCGTATTTCCTTCACAGGGTTCAACTTGGGCTTTTTGCCAAGCTCTGCTTCAGATGATTCTTTTAATGTGAAATTGCACTACTATATTCTAGATATCTATAGTATATGGGGGGGTACAATGGTTTCCATTTATGATCTTTTTGTATTTTCCCATTATTTATTTCCCAATATCTATTTATTATTTATCATCTTGCTCGCTCTAAGAAGAATTAAGGGAGGAAAAATGGACAAATTGCACAGTTTTCATATTGCTAGTGAACGTCGAGAGCTATCTAGAATATGGAAGTATCAAGGACTTCAATTTGTTTCAAACAACTTTGGTCTTGATTGTATAAGCTGAGTAGTCCTAGTCCATAACTGGTGTGATAATCATTTCAGAATAATGCACTGTCATGGCTTTTATTATTTAATAAGCACTATATCACTGAAAATTGTATTGGATTTATTCATTTAACATTTAAGTGAAGCAAGTTGATAGTTTACCCTCCACTAATTCTAGTACAGAGTTCCAAATTTCCAGGTTTTTCTTTATTTTATTCCACAAATATACTTCAATAAATTATTGATGAGTTGTCAGTTATGCTCAGAAGACACCTGTCCTCATGATCTATATTCTATATGAATGATATCATGTCTGAATTTAAGGATTTTTCATCAAAAATCATTTTTATGCTAGAGAAGGCATGCCAGAAATAAATGAATTTGCATGAAATTACAATTATCTAACTAGCATTGGATCAAAATTTCATTATTGTAACATGTTGCAAATATGTAATTTAAGTTAAATTTAAATGAAACTGCTCTAAGCATGGCAAACCCCAGATTTATCAAGGATTATCATTATCTCCTTAAGCACTTTTACAAATGATAAAATGTTTTACTTAATTTATTTCATCAACCTGGACTTAATACTGCCATTTTTCTCATGGGTTATATGAGATATAACTCATGCAGTATGCAGTCTTTCTAGCATGGCTCTCTACTGGTAAGAGGAACTACAATTGCCAGAATTCCCAAGCAAACATATCACTGTGTAAATGTTAGCTGGTTGCTCAGGGACGTATAGTCCCAATATATTTATAGAATTCCCAGTGGGGAAAGTTTACTATCCTGCTATATTACAGAAAGGGTCTGGCTTTGCAAATGTCAGAGATCTACCCTCTCAGCAGCCATTGCAAGCCTAACTAAGGATAAAGAATGGTAATACCACACCTGATTCTACAACAAACCATAATTTTATTAAACTTTTATGTTAGCTGATTCCTAACAACCCTAAGTAGCTCACAAAAGTCAAAGAAATTACCATCAAATCAATAAAACATAAAGATAAAACAAGGAAAGCAAGACAAAGTGAAGGGTCTTACTGTTTCTTGCCATAGGCCAGGGAAAAAACCAGGTGTTGATGTTCTTCTAAACAACAACAGAAGAGTGGAGGTCTATCCAGATCTCTGAGAGAACCTTGTCTCAAAGGGCAGCTGCCACCTAGAGAAGGCACCCTTCAGGAGTCCCAATAGTTTAATCGAAGGAACACAGTGCATGCCAACCCTACCAGATCCAATTGGCTGCAGCAGATACAGAGGCAGCCGGTCCCTCAAGTAACCAAAGTGTATGCCATGTAGAACTTTACAGGTAATCAGCATCTTGAATCACACCAGGAAGCAAACCAGCAACCAGTGTAGCTCATGAAACAAAGGTGCCACATGGTCATATGGAACCATGCCCATGACTTGTGTGAAGCTTCTGGGCGATCCTCAATGGCAGCTCCATGTAAATAGTGTTGCAGTAGACAAGATGCAGTACAACTAGGATATAAGTGGCTGTCTGAAGGGCTTCCTGACCTAGGAAAGGATACAGTTGGCATACCAGATAAGAATAAGCCAATTAGTCAAGGAAGCCTTAATCCAGAAATTCACAATGAAGGGGCAACTATTGCCCTTGAACTCTTGTGCTTCGCAGCTGTGTTTCAAGCCAGTATTATGTCACTTATATTAATCAATAGATAACATGGGAAGAACAAACAGATAGTCAACATTTTTAGTTTTTGGATCATTCTTTTTTTAAAAGGGAGGCCAACATTGTCCAAATTCATAAAAAGAAATGAAAAAGAGTAGAGAAATTAGTAACTGGCTGTTCCACAAAGAAAACTGGCCTGGTTTGGGGGATTTTCCCTATTGGAAACCCCAGGATTGGATTCCTAAGTCTTCAAAACCACAAGTAATCTCTTATGCTTTATAGAACACTGTTCTTTGCTGAAAATATTATGATTTGCTATTTTATGATAACTGTCTGAAAAACCCCTAAGCAATGAAAACAAATCCTTCACTAATGATGTGCAAAGAAATGTAACTGCATTGTAAGCTTTGCATCATTTACAAATTAATGAGTTGCAATTCCATTATGTATGTGGTGTTTAAATTCCATCATTTTTGCTGTTTAACTATGTATGATCATTGTTAAGTTTGCATGAAGAGTCAGACACGAGGAGTTCCAGCAAAGACTTTATTAGTGACTACAGCTCGAATGGACCCGTTCTGGCTTGGCTACGGCTGTTTATAGCCTGCAGCCGTAGCTGCCAGCCAATGGGAGTGCAGGGTTTCTTCCCGCACTATTTAAACCAATACCATTTGACATTTTACAAGAACAGTTCAAATAAACCAATAACATTCAAACCTACATACATTACACCCCTCCCCACTAGGTTCAGTCCATACCAAACCCCAACCTATCTAATGTATTCCTTTAAATAGGTGGGGCTCTTACGTGTACGTTGAGACCTTCGTGGTTCAGAAGTTTTAACGTTCTCACCCAGTGAGAGAGGAAATGTGTCTGCTGACATTTCCCTGTTGGGACTTCCTGTGAAAGAAGACCCTGTTAGACTGTTAGAATCTGGTCTCTCCTCCCAACCCATCTCCATTCCAATGTCAGCACCCAAGTCAGGTAGTGATGTGCAATCTTCCACTTCAGGTGGTGGATCTTGGCATTGTGACAGGGTTCGGGATGGTTCCTGTCGCAATGGCTCGTTACACATGGGGTTGATTCCTGTTTGCTGATTTTCCTCCTGTTCCCCCTTCCCCTAGAAGAAACATCAGGTGAGGGACCTAGAGGGAGACAGGGGCGATGTTCCTGAGGGAACCTGGATCTAAGTTGGTCAATGTGCCTGCTCCAGAGGAGGCCATCCTCTGTTTGTACCCTGTAAGAACGAGGGCCAGTGATGTGAGTTATTTCAGCAGGAATCCACAAAGGTTCACCTATAAGGTTCCTAGCATAGACAGAATCTCCCACACTAAAAGAACGAACTTTGGAAGTGGAATCCAGTGGTGCTGGGTGCGTAAGTGGGATGAAGGCGGTCAAGGGAAGACCTAAGTTTCCTGCCCATCAACAACTCTGCTGGGGACAAGTTAGTTGATGGGCTAGGAGTGATGTGTTGAACACTAAGAAGCTTTTCAAGCTTCTCAGTGATGTCCCCAGGACCCAGCTGCTGAAGCTCTCTTTGGTAAAGCGCACCATGCGTTCAGCCCGGCCGTTGGTCAAGGGTGCCCAGGGGCAGTGAGGGCATGTCTGATGCCCTGTTGAGCTAGAAAGGATTCAAAAATGTTAGATGTGAATTGAGGGCCATTGTCAGAGACAAGGACATCTGGTAACCCATGGGTTACAAACAATTTTCTGAGCTGCTTGATAACAGCCTCAGTGTAGTGGATGTCATGGGAATTACCTCTAGCCATTTGGAGTATGCATCTACTATAACTAGAAAAGTGTGCCCTCTTGTAGGGCCTGCAAAATCAATGTGGATTCTAGACCATGGGCCCCTAGGACATTCCCATTCCTGTGTGGGGCGTGAGGTGGGGCAGGTCTGACTACCTGGCAATTGGGACAAGAGGCTACCCAGTTTTCAACCATTTTGTCAATACCTGGCCACCATACATAACTCCTGGCCAAACCTTTCATCCTTACAATCCCAGGATGACCCTCATGTAACATTTCCAAAACCTCCCTTTGCAGTTTTGCAGGAATAACCACCCTGTTACCCCACAAAATACATCCTCTTAATACAGATAATTCAGTTTGCCTGGACTTAAAAGGTTGGGCAAGGTGAGGTAGATCTTGAAGAGGCCAACCTTTCTTAATCCAGCCCATAACAGGTGCCAACACAGCATCTTTGGCAGTTTCTTTGGCAATCTCAGCAGCATGGACTGGAAGCTTAGCAACGGTCTCCAGGAAAAAGGTGTGAGTTTCAAGTTCAAAGTCCTCCTTGTGGCAAGGTAGTGGGCAACGACTCAGTGCATCAGCATGTCCAATGTCCTTGCCAGGCCTGTGAATCAGTTTGTAGGAATAGGCTGCAAGAAATTCAGTCCACCTCAGCATTCTTGGTGACAGGATATTAGGTGTAGGTTTGTCTCCTGCCACAATGCCTAGTAAAGGTTTGTGATCTGTAACAATGGTGAATGACCTGCCATACAGATATTCATGAAATTTCTTAACAGCTGCAACAACTGCTAAAGCCTCCTTGTCCAATTGGCTATAATTCCTCTCTGCTTTGGACAGCGAGAGTAAAATGCAATTGGGGCTTCCCGTCCATTGGGAAGCCTGTGACTCAAACCCCCACTCCAAAAGGGGATGCATCACAAGTCAGAACAACAGGTAAATTCTCAGAGAATTGTATCAACACAGCATCAGACGTGATTAGTCTCTTAATACTGTTAAATGCTGACTGTTCCTTCCGCCCCAGATCCAAACAGCATTCTTATCAAGTAGGCGATGTAAGGGCTCAGCAATAGATGCTTTGTGAGGTAGAAACATGTGGTAAAAGTTAATAAGTCCAAGGAAGGCTTGCAAATCTGCCTTGCATCGAGGTTTAGGGGCTTCCTTGATTGCTTTAACCTTGGCATCAGTAGGATGGATGCCATGCTTGTCAATCATATACCCCAGGAACTCAACTCTGTCTGTTTTGAGTGTACATTTGTCTTCCTTGACTTTTAACCCACTTTTCTGAATCTGGTAAGGACTTCTCTGAGTCTTTCTTGAAGCTGAGTGTCATTTTCAGCAGAGATTAATACATCATCAAAATAAGGCACTACCCCTGGCAGTCCTTGCAACATTCTTTCCATAAGGCTCTGAAAATGCCAGGCGCCTTACTCCAAATTGTAGTCTTTACATTTGAAGGCACCTCTATGGGTCACAATTGTTTGTGCCTCTGCAGTGGCATCATCAACTGTTAATTGTTGATATGCCTGAGCCAAATCCAGTTTAGCAAATACTGTACCCCTGCCAAGGGAATGGAGCAGATGATGCACAACTGGTACAGGATATGCACTCTGTTGCAGCATGGTTAAGTGTCCCCTTGTAGTCACCACAGATTCTCACTGACCCATCAGCCTTGACTGGTGTGACTATGGGTGTTTCCCATCTGGAGTGGTCAGTAGGCTCTAAAACCCCTTGAGCAATGAGTTTATCTAATTGTGCATCAATTTTTTCCTTTAAAGCAAATGGGACCCTCCTGGGCTTTAAACGAATTGGGGCACCTTGGGGTCTAGGCTGAAAGCAATAGGGGTCCCCATATACTTGCCCAGTCCTTCGCTGAAGACCTCTGGAAACTCAGACTTCAAGGATTCTTCCCAGTCAGAACTGCTCACGTGATGGATGCCAGTCACCTCGAGGCCAAGTGGCTTGAACCACTCAAGTCCCAGCAAACTTGGGCGATCCTTGTCCACGATGGTCAGGGGCAAACGTTTGGTGTGGCCTTTAAACTGCACGTTGAAATCTCTCGCTCCAACTACTGGAATCTTGTTCCCTTGGTAGTCTTTGAGAGTCAGTGCTTGCTTCTGGAAATGCTTTTTCTGAATTTTGGGAAAAGTCTGTGGATAGTGTCCCATGACACCATAGATAAATAAGAGCCTGAGTCCACTTCCATTTGGCAAGGCCTTCCTTCAATAAACACCTTCACATGTACTTTTCTGCTTTTTAAGGGTGAAGAATGACCAATAGTGATTGTTTGGTGAGTTTCATTCTTGCCATTTGCTTCTAAATTTCCCCATTTTTCAAGGAAATTGTTGGGCTTAAAGTCTCTATCAGGAAATTTCTTCCTAGCTGGTGGAGTTCTGGATGATTTGCAGACTCTGGCTATGTGACCCGTTTCTCACAACGTAGGCAAATGGAGTCAAAGAACTTGCAATCAGTGCGGGGTGGCCCCCCACAGCCTCTGCAATAGAACCCTTGCCTGTTCTTCCCAGAGTCTTTTCTTTTCTTCTCCATTCTGAGTTTTAAAATCCCTCCTCTGCCTCACTGCCATCAGAATCAGAGTCTATTTGTTCAATGAGTAGATGTGGATTTTTCCCCATCAGAATGGCTTGAGGCCTGGCTTGAGGCCTTGTTAATCTTTTCATGGCCGCTGCTGAGGACTTGGTGGCTTCCGCTGAAACAGCTCTTCAATGGCCTCTTTAAACGTGATCTTAGGTTTCATTAATAGTTTGCTTTGTAAGACCTTATCTTTAAGGCCTAAAACAAACCGATCACGCATGGCCTCTTCTAAGTTGGTAAAGTCACAAGCACCCCAATGTCCCTTAAACTTGCCACGAAGTCATTAACATTCTCGCTATCCCCTTGATCCCGGCGGTAAAATTCGTGTCTCTTAATGAGGCACGATACTTGTGGGCGAATGGGCTCTCAAAAGTTTCTCTAAATCGGGCCATTCCATTACCTTCAGCTCTGCTGCTCCCGCCAACGCCTTCGCCATTTTGAAGACTGCCGGACGCAGTGCGTGAGAAAGACCGCCTCTTCCGTCTCTCGGGATGCCGGCGAGATCGTTCCCCTCCAGGAACATGTGGAAACGATCCGCATACGATTCCCAGTCTTCCGTCGCTGGATCGAACGGTGCTGGGGGTGTTCAGCGCAGCCATCTCGCTCAGTTGCTTGTTCGTTGCATCGTCTTCTCTTCAGGGAAATCCCATCCTCGTCGCCAGTGTTAAGTTTGCATGAAGAGTCAGACGCGAGGAGTTCCAGCAAAGACTTTATTAGTGACTACAGCTCGAATGGACCCGTTCTGGCTTGGCTACGGCTGCTTCTTATAGCCTGCAGCCGTAGCTGCCAGCCAATGGGAGTGCAGGGTTTCTTCCCGCACTATTTAAACCAATACCATTTGACATTTTACAAGAACAGTTCAAATAAACCAATAACATTCAAACCTACATACATAACAATAATTGGTTTTTGTGCAAAGGTAAACCTAGGTCATTATCCTTCATGGATAACACGAAAATATTTTCTGCTCTAGAAAGTTCATTAGGAATATGACAATTTCATGTAGCAGGCAAAATGGAAAGACACGTGTCCTACCAATCTATGCTTTAAGTTGGAGAAATGTCTATAAACGTATGAAATATCTGAAATAAAGTCCTTGATTCTTATTCATTGAATTCATATATCAATGTAGACATGTACAAATGTTTACTTTCCATATTTTAAAACAGCTTCTTTATTTTAAAGATATTTTCAGAAATCAAAACTGAAGTTAGTTATAGCAGAGAATGTAAAAATGTTGCTCTGGGAAACATAAACTTTAGAGGTTTTGGAGAATTGTTGAAGGAGTGCAGCTTTTCTAATAAGCAGAGCTCTCCTTATCAGAAGAAACCAGGGTGTTGTTATCAGGGGAATTCTTCCAGAGACAGAGTGAGTTAAGCTGCAATGGCGAATGAGGGAGTATCACAAGCTTATCTTCCCCGGCCACTTCTTTCATAAGCTTCGGGACACTTCCTACATAGCCAATCAAATGGATTTCCATAGGGTGTGCTGTTGGTTACAGTTCTCATTGTAACAACCCACAGAGAGATGGAATAATTATGCCACCCACCGAAAATGGATCATGTGCAAAACATTTCCTGGAGAACTTTGGAAGGGTGCCGTGGTCTGTGAATCAGCTCTATCTTTTCTGCATTGAAAAATGCACAGGGTTGAAAGCTGAGATATTGAAAATCAATGTAAAGATTTACAAACAAAATTAAGAGAATGCAAATGTGTGCAGAAGACGTTCTCATGTATCTTTGGCTTGAGGTAAGTTCTTTTTCTGGTATCAAAGGTGTTTATTATGTCTTTTTATATTTCTAAAAGAGAAAAAAAGCAAGAAACTGCAAAAAAAGCCCCCATGGTAATAAAAACAAATTCTTATTTTTGTTGGTTGTACAGTCAGCCAGTTGTCTAGACTGGATTTGGCATTTTTATCCATCTATCAAATGTTTCCCAAGGACATGGCATAGGCAGATATCACTTGATGGAGTTAAAAGTATCATTGCAGAATGTATTAAAGCTGCCTTTTGCAATTGACTAATGGTGATTTTGTCAATGCCAATGATGTTCAAGTGATGCTCCAGCTATTTTGGGCCCAAGGTGCCTATTACTATTGGTACTATATTTGCTTTCTTTTGTCATAGTCATTCCATTCTATTTGGAAGTCTCTGTGTTTTGGGATTTTCTCCAGTTCTTTCTCTTCTCTTCTGCTGTCTCTAGGCACTGCAACATTAATTATAGTTATTTTCTCAAACTATTCCATTTTATATTGTAGGGTTTCTAAATCTTTTAAATGATTTCTATTTTACTGCTAACTTAATAAAATAAGTGGTCTTCCATCATAAGAAAACACAATCTATCATAAACCTTCCATTTCCATTGTTCAGATTATTGCTTATTATCCATATGTGAAAGCAAGATAGGGAGTACCTAAGGATTTGTAGAAATTGAAATTGAAATTGAAATTGAAATTATCCACTACTCTTGGACCAGTCAAGACTAGTGAAGGGCAGTAGTGGGAAAGGGAGAAAGAGAGAACAAAGAGATCAATCTGTAACTGACAGTGAACAATCAATTGAAATAGAAATATTTTAATAACAACAACAACAACAATAATAAAGATAGAAATGGAACCCCCAGTGCCTAAAATAAAACCACAGAGAGGAGAAACCCCAAAAGAGAACTTGGGGCTACAGAACTTGGGGCTACAGAACATTAAGTGAAAGCTATATGGAGAAATAGAAAAGCAGATTCACATGTGGAACAACTGAATTTGGAAGGTCCTCACTTAAATACAGAGGACCTACTTTTTAAAATGAAAATAGATTTTTAAAAATAAACATTTTATCTTTTCAGAGCATATATGAATGATATAAAAGAGTAATTTTACATGAATGGCTTTAATTGCTTTAAATACTTGCTTTTACCCTATGATGTGTAATTAAGTTTTTTGTAAGGGTTGTTTGAAAAATTGCATGCCTTACATTTTTTTTACAGGCATTTTGCCTTGTTTTGAGAATACAGCCGAATTTGTAACTACATGCAAAACAACAGCAGCTGCTGCAAAGGGGGAAGGGCCAAAACAGGGCCCCACCCACAGCTCTCCCCTGTCTTCACTTAGCTCATGGTGGGATATTCAGCTATTTCTTTAAAGTTCCTTGAATTCTATACATTTCTCTCCAGACATAAGGGCCAGAAAGTTATTTGCTTTTATTTGTTTTATCAAATTTAGAGACAGAACACTTTGCACCGCTAATGTTATAAAAGAGAATAAAAGCAGAAAGAAAAACCATAAATATCCTGAATGTCTAGAAAGATCAATAAATAAATAACCCCCTCTCAAAAAAACCCAACAACCAATAGGGTCTCAGTGATCACAGCAGACCTGAGAGCACTTCTAGGTAAGGATGGGAAAACTTTTCCTAGTTAGGTTTTTTAATATGGCTTGGGGCTGAAATTTTTTGGTCTTTCCAACCAGCTTGGAAATGAGCAATGCCTGAGATAACAGCTTCAGATTATTTTCTGCTCTTCATTCAGCTCCACCTATCTGCTCCTTGACTAAGCAGATGATTCCACTGACCTACATCTTCAGCCTTTCAAAAAGAGTGCCACCAGCATGCAGGTAGTCCTCGACTTACAACAGTTCATTTAGTGACCCTTTGAAGTTACAACAACACTGGAAAAGTGACTTATGGCCATTTTTCACACGGCCATGGCAGCAATTTTGATCATGTGATCAAAATTCAAAACCTTGAGAACCTTAGTTCATATTTAAGGTGGTTGCAGTGTCCCGGGGTCATGTTATTCCTCTTTTACGACCTTCTGAGAAGCAAAGTCAGTGGGGAAGTAAAATGGGTCAAAACTCATTTAACAAGTGTCTCACTTAGCAACAGCAATTTTGAGCTCAATTGTGTTCATAAGTCGAGAACTATCTGCAAATAGAGGCAGGATATGCTGGAACCGGATGCTGTTGTGATATTCCTATCCTTCCTCCATTGAGATAATAAATGTCCACTTACTTTCTTCTTATTCTATAACACAGAAAGGGTTCAGATAATGGCTTTCTTGTGATTACCCAATAAATTCCTGCTGATCACAGATGTGAATTAAATTTAATAATCTGTCCATTCCTCCCGCTTTGGCAAATCCCTCTTTTATGACTGTCCAAGTGAAATCTAATAAGTTTATGTTATACTATATACTGAGCTTTGGTGGCACAGTGGTTAGAGTGCTGTATTGCAGGCTACTTCTGCTGACTATCGGCTGCCTGCAATTTGGCAGTTCAAATCCCATCAGGCTCAAGGTTGACTCAGCCTTCCATCCTTCCGTGGTGGGTAAAATGAGGACCCGGATTGTTGGGGGCAAGATGCTGACTGCTTAGAGAGGGCTGGAAAGCACTGTAAAGAGGTATATAAGTCTAAGTGCTGTATAACAACTCTTTAAATTTTGCATAGGCATAGCAGACCAATAAAATTTCCTCGAGTTTGGGGTTGTTGTTGTTTTTGGATACCATGAAAAAGATTAAATCCTCCACTTCAAAACCCACTAGAATCCACTTTCCCATAATTTCAAAACAACATCCTTTAGGGCTGAATATGTTTAATTTATTCTGTTAAAAAAATGTTGCATTCTGTTGAAATCCTAATGCATTTCTCTGTAAATAGGTTGTGCCCACAATTCCATTTAGGCACTGAAAAGATTCAGACCTGAACATACAGAACTGAGAAAAACGTTTCTATGCATAAGCCTTCATAAAAATCAGTGCTTACCTCTGAAGGAAAACATTCATCTTGTGCTTTACAGATGGTCTAACACAATGTGAAATAAATTGTTTGTACGAAAATTAACTTCCCTTTCCTGCTGGCTGCTTACAAAATTATTGATTTCTTATTTGAAAGGGGCAGTCAGGAGAAGATTCAACTTAGATATAGATTATCATATACTGCAAAAGCTAAATTCATTCTGTGTCTGATATGAAAATATTTTTAACTACAATATTAAAGTAAACCTCAACTCCAAGGGGGATCTTTGATAAGCAGCACAAAATATTAAAATATTAAATCATCTATTCAAATATACCATAACCATGAGATATTAATTTATATCAGGGGTGTCCAAAGACCTGTGGACTTCAATTCCCCAGCCAGCCATGTTGGATGGAGATTTCTGGGAGTTGAAATGCACAAGTCTTAAAGTTGCCAAGGTTGGATACTCCTGAGTTATTTCAACATATTTTACAGGTTTATTGTGGAGAATGTTGAGCAAAACTAAATGTTCATAAACTTACACTAATTTATTTCTTTACATGGTTATTCTTGTTTAAATTTTCAGAATGATCCCATGTCAAGGCTTATTGATTCTTCTGTTTCTTGAAGCTGCCTTTGCAAGCCACTGTCCACACCACTGTACATGCTCTCCACCAGGAAACAGTCCACTGAAACTGAACTGTAGCTTCATGGGAATGATGGTGCTTCCACTTTTGCCAAGTCAAACACAAGAGTTGTATCTCCAGGGCAATAAGCTAGCCACGATACCCGCAGGAGCATTTGACCATCTTCAGGTGTTGAAGATCATCAATCTATCTAGGAATCCATGGCATTGTGATTGTGGGATTTTGTATCTGAAAAACTGGTTGGAAGACCAAGAGGGAAGCTTAGCTTCTAAAGAGGTTAGGTGTTTTTCTCCTCCTGCACTTCACAAAAAAATGCTATCTGAGCTCAAGAGGAACGAACTGCAGTTTTGTTTCACTTCCCGTACACTTTGTTCAGATTTCTTGTTCAATGATGCATTCATCTTCTTTTTTATTCTTATTCTTTTTATTATCAACTGTTTCTTGATAACAAAAAGGACTAAGTTTAAAGTGGATGTTTATGACAAGAATTTATGACCAAAAAAACCCTCCCAGACCCAGGAACACTGCCTGCTATTTCTGATCAACTGAAAAGAAGAACAGGGAAAGAGTACTAAGCCATTCATCATTGCTTCTGACGGCTGTGCATTAGGTTGCAGAACAAAGAGAAAGGTCAAACAAATTATTTCTGTTTATCATTAAAAGTCAAACAGTCAATTGAAAAGCATGACTATTTAGATTATTCATCTTAAAGAACAGAAACTAATTAAGAATATCTACACTGAACAAAAACCATAATTTGCAGTTTCTAAGGTAAAATTCAAACCAAAGAATTAGTGTCTCATTTTAAACACACTTTTGATTTTCATAACATGTTGGAAATCATCTGATGAAAGCACCTCCCATATTTTTGTACTATAATTCAAGTCAAAGATCAGGTGGCCAAGTTATGGCATTTGATTAATAAATCAATATAGTGAATTATTTAGCATCTGTTGACCTGGATTCTGTCCTGGTTGTGGTTATTTTAATTTAATCCATAAACAGTTTTTGGCAGGCAGAGTCCAGATGCTCCAGATGCTGATTAGTATATGCCACAATTAGGAATTATTTAAAGACTTTCTATTTACATTTACTATTTCTGTTTACATGCAGTGAGTAGTGTATGTGGAGCTCCCTTTGTATATGTACTTGTCTATGTTTGCTGCTGTTTTTGTTGTTATTAATATATCTATCAACAACACAAAAAAAGCAGTTAGCAGCAAATGTGATTTGTTGCCGAGATTGCATGGGAAACTTATTATCAAGTTCAAAGATATGTGTGTTGGTTTACAGTAATAGTTTTTTTCTGAATTCAATTCAAGATAATTGTACTGACCTCAAAGACCCTAGTTTGAGAAAATACATTCTAAAGTTAACACTTTGTGCCAACCTACTTATAGAGTATATGTCTTCCAGATGACCCACAAATAGAAGATGTTTGCAATCAGGCAAAGAACATTTTAGGATTGGGCACCCTATTCCTTTCCAGGAATCCTCACTTGATGTTTATGGAAGTATTTCATGAATATCTTTGTATTCTGGATTTTTAAAAATGTGCAAATTCCTGTCTACAGATGCTTATTGTTCTCTAATATTTCTGCAGCAACTTATTGTTTTAAACTGTCTTTAACCATCTGAAGGAGGAGGCAAGGGCAAACCATTTGTTACCAAGAAAACTGTGGGGATTTATCCAGGCATTTGCCAGGAATCAACACTGCTTAAAGGCAAATACACACCAAAAAGAAGAATTTAAGATAACTTTTATCAACCTGGTAGTTCCACATTACTTGGATTACTCCCATCACCATGGCCAAAATAACTGTGGATGGTGAGAATTGTAGCTCTAAATGAACATAATTTTCTTGCAGTTTAGGAAAAATCATACATTCAAGAAGATTGCAAAACATACAAATAGAAACATGCAATAGTAAGAATGATTTTCACTAACAAAACCAGTGAAAATAATCTAATAAATTATTTCCTTGGATAACAAGAATTTTACCATAATGACTATTCAAAAAATAATGCTCCTCATATCAGGGAGTGTTATTCTGAATGTGTCACACAATACTCTTCTCATCAAATATCAGTACCGTGAAATTAGAAGATGGTATCAATAAGCATCACTCTGTAGATGATACTTTAGAAGGTTTCTCTAAGAATGGGACTCTCACTCAACAAAATAACAAAATTCAAACCCAAGTTTTCAGATTAAAGGAGTTTGAAATGAATCCTAATAAGAATCAATCAAATACTGCCACATAAATCATGATAAAAGCTTATCTATCTACATGAATTGGCATACAAGTCATGGGATTTACAAAGTAGATTGGTGAAAGCATTTGAACTGAATTGTTTCTGTCCTTCTAAGGTAAGTCTCACAAACTTTTTCCCCCAAAGGTTTTCATCTGCTTTCAGCAAACAAACATTTCAGTATAAATAGACAAAACAAGAAGACCTATCTTTCTGTATACTTTTAACTGCACTCTTTTAACATAATTAGTCAAATGGAGCCTTCATGTAGCACATACATTTCATACATTTAAGCCTTTCTTTGATTCTCCCACTGAAATCAGTGGAATTCAGCTGCTTGATTTTATTTGGGATGGGCTCCTCCTCTTAAAAATAAAAATGACTTGTTCTGTTCTCAGAAGCATAAACATACTCTTTTCTATAAAGGGATCCAGATGCAAGCTGCACTACAAGCTGGAGTGAATGTCCCTGTTTTGTGTAGAAAGAAGAAATAAAGCTTGAATGAAGCTTGACAAAAATATTTCAGGAAAAAAAGGGAATGCCAAAAGTTCGTCTGCTGCCAGTGCTTTTTTCTGCCCACATTATTTATGTACCTGGAGCAGCTGCAAACCATGAGGCACTTTATTCCACTTCACGCTTTCTCCTTGATCTCTAGAAAGAATTAGACAAGCCCTTTGCAATTTTCACAGTCACAGTTCTTAAGTTTGTGAGATACAGCTCCCTAAGAGAATACAGGCAGATGATAAAGGAGATACCACCAGAGGTCTTGGCATGAGACAGAAAGAGAAAAGAGGTTCTTTAGAAGAGAGGTGGTGGGAAAAGGAATTAGAAATCAGAACCACTGCAGGAACAAATGAAACATATATTCTCCTAATGCAAACAAGCATTTTAAAATTTTAGTTTTTAGTTGGGTGCTAATAGTTTGATTATAATTGCAATAGAACCAATTGCCTTGTGCATGTAAAAAGAGTTACATCTGTGGAACATCTGTTGTTTGTGAATAGCAACATGGATACTGTGCACTCAGTAACTATTATTCAACATATTAGCTTGTGGTACCACAAGTTTAATAGCCCTATGATGAATGCCTAAGTGTCAGTACTGACATATACTTCAGCTGCAGCTCTACCGGCAACATGTGGAGCCATTCTAAAACATGTGTGAACTCAGAAGTAAAGATTATTCAAGGTTCTTGGTTTGGAAAAGGATCTTTTTGCATATACACTTGAACTTGCATGGCTCCATTTTAGGCTGATGTCAATTACAGGTGAGCCAAGGTTGTAAGTTGTGATAGTCACATAGCAGGTCATCATATGACTGACCTGATTGATGACTTTTTGTGGCAGTTGTTAAGAGAAAACAATAGTCATAAAGCAAACTCCACAGCCATTTGGTGAATGCCATTTGTATTTTATATCTACCTTAACAGGCCAATAGGTCCAGTATGGTTCATATACTGATGGGTATAATTATCATTAATACATATATGCCATGGAACAAAATATATCAATTTTACTGGCAGCCTGCTCTTACAGAAATCTACGTGGACCTGATGTAACCAAAGACTATTATGGCTGTCTACAAGTATTGTGGATTTTAGGAACAGGGAGAGATGCTCAGGCAAATTGTATCTATTATCTACCTAATCTTTTGCCAAACCATCATTTATGATGCAGCTAGATACTGGTAGTAATAAATAGTCTAACCTCTGCTATAAAAATCTACCCTCTCCTCTGTAGGAAAGATGGATGACTGTGATGATGATACATTTGCTAAGTACAAACAACCAAGTTAAAAAAAACTCACTGCATGCATGTACATACATATTTATTTGCTTTATACAGTCCTTCTTTTGGTCAAAAGCTCAAAGGAGCATACCCAGGACTCCCTCCTCTTATTTTCTCCACAACAGCCCTATGAGATAAGTTAGGATGAGAGAGGGAGAGTTTTTGTTCTGCTGACATGTATTAGATTTGGGGTTATGGTTAAAGTTAGAGCTCAGAAGTCTCTAACTGCCTGTATCTGTGCAAAGCTTTGCAACACTTATTCCCCTGCTTCAAATACTATTAAGTCATAATGATACGCTAGTTCAGAGGTCTCTCTATGTGGATGAAGGCCCTAGATTTCTCTCTATATATGTCAGCTCCTCACTAGGAAGATCATACCTGAAATCAATTCCATAAAAAGGCAAGCCACCTGTATTAAATGGCTACAATAACAGAATATTGCCATTCTAATTGTGATATTCTTCCCCCCTTCCTCCCCTCCCCCTCCTCCTCTTCCTTATAGTTCAGTGAATTAGGGAGGCCTCTGTCTGGATTGCTTCTGAATGTTATCTGGCTGTTGTCAATTTAAAAAAAATGCTTCAGCCCCCTTTGCCTAGGGGTTGCCTGGAGATATGCCAGTTCAAGATCATAGCCTTACTGTCTACTATATAGGACTTTAAAACTTCAGTTCATACAGTTAATGAATACATGCATAAATCTTTGGAAGTATAACCCTTGCTGTTTGTAGATCCAAATTCTAAGCTGTAATAGAAAGTGTCTGACAGGCAAACATTAATTCTACCATTACATTTAAGCCCTGGGAACTAAAAGGCTCATCTGAGTACTCAAACACCCATTCCAGACATGTCTTCTTTTTCTTCTTCTTTTTCTTCTCCCTCTCTCTCTCTCTTTCTTATCTGGGGAAATCAGGGTGGCTTAGGAAAAAAATCCCATACAATGGTCATAGTATAATAAAATAATAAGGAAGGAGCAATCATTCAACAGAAAATAGAGATAATAATTATAGATGGCAAAAAAAAATCAATCTCCAAATGTTCTCCAGAAGAGCTACAACTTAATCAAATTATAGAAGGCAACCAGAAAGAGGTCAGGCTAGTTCCAGGACAAGATTTTTCCATATCATAATTGAGAAACAACCATTTGTTGCCTCAGTCTCCTTTACCTCATGAAGATGGGGTCTCATCAGCAGTTTCTCCTAGGAGAATTGTCTCATGCCGGTCAATTCACATATAGATTGGGTGAAACTGGCTTAATAGCAGTAACTTTGAGAGCGATCTTGGAGTATTAGTGGACAATCAATTAAATGTGAGCCAGCAGTGTGCAGCAGCAGCCAAAAAAAGCCAATGCAATCCTAAATTGCATTAACAGAGGGATTCAATCATATATGGTTTTATAGTTTAAAAACAGCATTTTGGATTGCACTGGGAATCTATGGACACCCAATGTAGGGTCTGCAGATATAATATGTATACTAATTGGCCAAACTACTGCATTTATTGATGATCAATATGCCCATAGTCAACTCTAGAAAATTTGACATGCCTTCTAATTGAATTATTACATAGTAACTCAATATTTTGATAAGTTCTAATTATGTTTTTATAATATAGAAGAAAATTTGGATTATATGTAAATTTAAAAAATTGTAAATTTAGATATGCTTCAGAATTTAGCTGCCATTACCCCACTTTTATTCCTTAAAAGAGGCCTTGCTTACACAGAAGAGACTTTATGGCTAGTATTTGGTAATAGGGATAAGCCATCCAGAAGTAAGGTGCTGATAGGAGACCCAGTTGCCGAACATTTGGAAAGTCACAGGGAGAGAATATATTTACTACAGGACCAGATGTTGGTTGGAACAGTAATAAAACATGAAGCAGCCTCTTCTGCCTGAGTAACAGATCCCAGATAGAAAAGATCAAACAATAACTTTCTTTCCTCTAGATAGCTCTAAAATGGACTGTCAAATTCTAACCAACTTAGTATTTTGCAATAGAAAAGAATATATGCAGTTCAGAGCTGAAACTATGAGTCCTTGATGGGCTCTGTGCCTGTGTTTGCTTGCAGATGTTTCATTACTCAACTAGGTAATAATGCGATGGGGAGGTTCCTATTTATAGACAGTAGCTTGTCCTACTAGTTTGGTAGGGGGCCGGTTTTCTCCTTGGTAGTTCCTTGATTAGGGTATTGTTTTCTGCTTGATTGTTTGACTGGTTTGCCTTGATTGTTTGCCTACTTTACACACAATTACATGCCATTCAAAGGAGACAATAAAAAAAAGTTAAGCAGGAAATAAAAAATCCAGAAGTCAACACCTAGATAGGCAAAGTTGATCTCTTAGGACATGTTAAGAAACTTGCTCTTTCTTTCAAACTTACTTGCCAATCTTAAATCACAATGTTTAGGCCTGCTGCTTAGGAACTGGCTGTTCTCAGAGCACTCCTGAATGAGTGGAAATGAAAGCGCATCTTTTTTGGAAAAAAAAAAGGTCCTTGTTACTTTTAGTTTTATTTTAAAAGTTTCAAAGACTAGAAAACAGGAATTGTAGTATCATGCAAGTTGCTGAACCATGGATACAAGAGAACAGATGATGAGTTAGAATACCCAGTGTTACATATAAGATTATGCTCAGTGGGATTTCAATACTGAAAGAATACAAACGGATTTGGAGATGTGAAAAACATTGAGATTGTAATGTGTCCCCCTACACAGCAAGATGTGTCAGCCCCGAATAATCTGTGGTTACAAGATCTTGTCCCCTGGCAATTTCTGCGGACTAGCAAGAACATTAAACAGCCATATGAAATTGAAAGTACCAAATGTGGATAAATGCGAGTGGTTAATGTGCCTAAACATATTGCATAAAATATACACTCTGAAAAAAACAGAAATTTTAAGTTTAATCTAACAAAGAGAAATAGAAGAATCTGTCATTTAGCTAATACAGGGCTAGGCTTACATATCACATTAAACCAAAAGGTTTTTGACTTTAATTGAATATCAAGGTCTGTAAATTATAGCTTATCATTATGTTATGCAAGCCCAGCCAGTTATGTGAACTAAATCAGGAATAAACCAAATTGCAAAATAAATCATGGCATAGAGTAACATCCAGAACAAAGCAAGATCATACTAAAGTCAGGCTTTGGCAGTATAAAATGCATACCAAAAGCAGATTGAAATAAGCAAAGCCTTGAGATAACAGTAAAAGATCAAGACACTCTTATGGCAACAGGTGCCTGGCAAAATAATGATATGGTTTATGTGAATCATAAAGTCTTTAGGTAGCACCTTTTAATGTAAAACAGGTAACTGTGGCAGGGCAGGACAATGTGTGGAGGAAGAAATGTGTACAGTATATAGACAACAATTGGAATGATAAAAGTGATTGAAAACCATTGCTTTCTATAGTTATTATTGCTTTCCAGGACTAATGAATTACAGCTGTTGAAAGACAGGTTCCCCCCCACTGCAGTACCAGTGCAACAAAATATCACTAGACCTGTGGTGGCACAGTGAATAAAATGTACTATTGAAGACTAACTCTGCCCACAGCCTGGAGTTTGATCTTGATGGGCTCAAGGTTGACTCAGCCTTCCATCCTTCCCAGGTTGGTAAAATGAGGACCCAGATTGCTAGGGGCAATATGCTGACTCTGTAAGCCTCTCAGAGTGCTTAAATCACTAGAGGGAATTGCTATTGCTATTATCATGGAATCTGCAAAGGCTAAGTTAGGGCTACTATATCTGGACTGCAAAAATGGATAATAATGGTATATCAAAAAGAAAACAGAGGAAAAAACTAATTGTGGATTTTTTTCAAACTAGCTACGAAAAGAAATACTAGTAAGGACTTCAAGTTACCATCAAGTTATTTGTGAAAAAGGTTCCAGAAGAGGCTACCTTGGAAAGACTTGCTTCTGTTTGAAAAAGTGCTTCTACTCTAGTAAAATTTTCAGGACTGCTGATTTACACATAGTGAAATGCCCGTCCCACAAAAGCATGAGGCTAAAGCAGAAGAATATACTAATATGATATGTATCCACTCAGAAATATCAGTGTAATTGAAATAAAAATATATCATGTCTGGGGAACTGGGGAAGGATGGATCAGCTGTGCTTGCTAAATCTGGTGTCTAGTGTCAGTAATCAGTTTCCACATTCTGCTTGTCCTTTTTATAGAGTCCTGTATTGTTATTTATTATTAAATAAGCATACGTACCTTAAGTTGCTACTGAAAGTAATTTAACCAGGTAACAGCAGCAATCTCTCCTGAATAAGTGTTAGCTTAGCTGGATCATTTATTTTATTTTTCAAAACAGAAAGATACAAAGTATAGAATTGAAAGGTATGAAAATGATCTTCCAGATCTGACCTACAAAAATCTGGAGTTTTTCAGGCCTATATGAAAGATTCTTAATTAACACTAGTATTCAGCAAAGGTTTTAATGTTTAGATTCATTGCAGCAGTCTTTTCTGCTGAAAATATCAAAAGCATCTTTTGAAATAAACCTTTATACTGAACATTGCATATTGTTAAAAACAAATAGATTCATTTCTTGTTATAATTAAATTAGCATTTAACAGATTGTGCTCAATCCAATCCTGCCTTGGGTCACGACAATCTGTAAGGATTTCAGTATAGGCTCTCCTAAAATATATGTATGCATGCCTCTCCCTTCTGCTTAAGATTTTGACAAAGTAATTATATATTACTTTCCTCGTGGAAGGGCCTATTCTATTGCGGCCCCCGCCTTGTGGAACCAACTCCCTTTGGAGCTCCGTTTGGCTCCTGATCTTCGCTCCTTCCGCCGTGATCTGAAGACCTGGTTGTTTGAACAGGCCGGGCTAGACTGACCTCCTGGGGTTTTTTAAATTATTTTAACGGTTTTTAGTGATTGGGCTTGTTAGATTTAATCTTTTTAAAAAATATTTATTGTTGAATTGTGTTTGAATTGTGTTTGAATTGTGAGCCACCCCGAGTCCTCGCGAAGAGGGGGCAGCATACAAGTCCAATAAATAAATAAATAATAAATAAATATATTATATATTGTGAATTTGGTCAGTTGTAACTTCATGATGTCACAGGAACAGGATGGCACAGAAAAGCACAGCCAGGTTCAAAGCACTGAAAAGACAGCAGCATGAGTATTGTTTGGGCAACTACGTGCAAACTCCTGATATCAGAGCAATGGAGCAGGCAGCTTTTCAAAGCGGGATCTGCATCAGAGAATTCCACATGGTTCAAAAGCCACATGGCATAATTAGAGCCTAAATGCCGAGGGAAGGCCATCTGTTTTGTGCAAAATAAAGTTATTCCCAAAATTTGCCAAATCATACATCATTAGCTAAATCACATATGCACAGATCACCCAAAAGATCCTTACCAAATGACCATGTTATGACCTTAAAATGGTAATGGTAATCACTGGAAAATCTGCTCCACATACTTTTGTAGAGCAAGCTAGGCTGCACCCTGTACCTTATCACTATTTTTCTCAGTGCTCCCTGAATCAACATGTCCTGAAATCTGTCTTAATTAGCTCTGTATTGTGCCAGCTTGACAAATAACACAGAATACTAAGTAACCAGTGTTATGTATGCAGGTTTAAAGTCATTGGTTTAGTTTGAACTGTTCTTGTAAAATGTAAGAAATGATTGGTTTAAAAAGTGCGAGAAAACCCTGCACTCTGATTCGCTGGCAACTGCGGCTGCTGGCTATAAGTAGCAGCCACAGCCCAGCCAAAGTGGGTTCATTCTGAGCTGTAGTCACTAATAAACAAAGAGCTTGAAGCACTCCGCGTCTGTTTCTTCATGCAAACTTAACAACCAGGACTACTTAATGCTCATAGGCAAACTGCACACACGCCTAGCATCAAAATTCATTCGTTAGACATCCTGAAGTTTAAGTCTCCACATGATTAGTTGAGGCAGAAATAAAATAAACATAAAGACAACAGAAGAATAAAAGAATAAAAGACTTCAACTGTGTAAACAAGTCTAAAAATCTATAGGGGGGATAAAAGCATTAGATAAATACAAAAAATAATATGTGGCTATCACAATACAATACAAAATAAAATCTTCTTAACTAACAATTTAAATACTCATAAAGATTAGTTTGAGGTCATCATCTGACAAGTTTTAAACACTGCTGAGCAGAACTTGAAAACATTGTATGTTGTGATATAATTACAAGCAGAAGAGAAATATAAAATTGTTCTGTGCAACCAGGATATTCATATAGTATTGGTGAAATAGCACAAATGTTTCTGTAATACAGGCATTGAAAAAACATATGCTCTATTATTTCTGTGTCCAAAAATCACACTATCTCTCTGGGTAGGGAATTTTCCTGTATCAGGACAGCTGTGTGGTGGGCATGAAATCATGCCAGTGGAAAGGTCCTCTGGTAGTTAGGTATTTCAAGTTTGGTTAAGTGTGTGAGGGGAAAAGAAGAGTGCCTGTTGGATTTCACTGGGAATAAAGGTTGGGGACCTGGCTGGGTGCATTTGGCGCTCTGTGTCTGCCATATGTTTAATAAAAGCTTTGGCCTGATCATATCCCATGCTGAAGACACAGACAGAGGCCAAGGATGAGAGAATATCACACTGTACTACGTGAAATTTATGGTAGTCCCCAGTAAATATGAATAGTCCTTCAGGGTGTTGTTTTTTTTTCATCCAGTCAGTGGTGTCCAATTCTTGAAGATTGCCTAGACAATTCCCTGCAGTTTTCTCGGCAAAATTTTTCAGAAGTGGTTTGCCCTTGCCTCCTTCTTAGACAAAAATAAACTAAATAAAAATAAACAGTTACCTAACTGGATTTATGCCAAAATTGGACCTAGAACTTACAGTCTCCCAGTTTCTAGCCCGATGCCTTATCCACTACACCAGACTGACTCTCCATCATATTGATATTTAAAAAAAACAATCCTGTACAAAGTAGACTGAATATCATTGTCTTGGGCTGAACTTCAGTTTATCTTCCTTCTCTAGTCTATTGCTGGTTCCTTTGTATGGTATCCATAGCTACAACTGGTTCATATGTTGTGAAATAAACATGTTAGCAAGGTTTTGCTGCAGCATTGAATAATTGAACTAGTGCTGTCCCTTAGACCTAGACAGTCCCACTTTTTCATTCTGAGTGTGGACTGTAGTTTTTTTTTAAATATTAGGTAAAGTTAAGCTGTTTGTAAAACCAGCTGACTTTAACTGATCTCAGAAAAGCTAAATAAGGTTCATAAGACTCAATTAGTATTTGATGGGAAACAACCAGGTCTGGGCTGAACAAGGAAGTTGAAAAAACATCTCCAAAGAAGCCGCATCAAACAACTAATCATGAAGTCAGTAGGAATCAAACTCAAGTTTCTACATTTAATATCATTGTAGGCATACACCACAATTTTGGTACATTTCCTCAAAATTGTAAGAAATAAATGTTCAGTTACAGGGGTGTTAGGAAGGTACAACACAGCTTGGAGATCACATGTATCCTTTGGGCTATGAGTTGGATTGATTGGGGGAAAATATTTTAGCTCAGCGTAGAGTACATTATTTGAAACAAAAACTAAGTGTGATGTTTGGCAACTCCTCTGTAAAATCATGGAGAATTGCTGCCAATCTGTGTAAAGAATTATGAGTAATTTCTGGACTATGGAACTAATTTCAATGCTTTCTGGAAGCAATCAGTTCAGACTTGTGGCAAGTAAGAGCATCCTATTTCCAGTGATCTGCTGCACAAAGAAAGATGACTGTGCCAATAAGAAAAAGAAGTGGGATTCTGCAAAAATCCCACTTCAACTAAGATTTATTTAAGTTCCACCTATAATTGGCATATGGCTCCTGAAAGATTATTCCTATAGGAGCTCTCAACAGAAAAAGTATTGTCTACTCCAACTCAGACTTTTCAGTTTCTATAAATTTGATAGATGAAAATTAATCAGACTTCATATTTGTGAAAAATGATACTATTAAGATTATTTTTGTATGTTTATTGAGAATCTGAAAATATGCTTTTCATTATGGAAAGAAAGTTCCAATAATTAAATCAAGATTTTATCCTGAGAGTCTCTGAGAATCAGGCTTATGATGATGATATTATATGGCTAACTGGCTATATCTCATCTTGTTTAAACCATTTGAAAGCTTGGAGCTTTTTTCAGTTATTAAAGATGACTAGAAATTATACTTCTTTCCACCTGGCATCCAAATAGCTGAAAAATTCATATCCCATATTTAATTTGCATCTCATTTTAGAAAAATGTCATTTTTACCTATCTTTTTCTCTGGGCCAAGGATATGAATTGCCCTGTTACGAATAAGCACTATCCAAAGCAAATTTTTACAAGAAACTAAACTGCTCTAAAAGTATACTGCAGAACTTATGCAGCATGCAGTAATTTATTTCTATTATACTTAAATGGAAAGTAACTGGACCTCCGGTTTGGGATTCTTTGGAGACAGACCGAAATCTGCAACTGTGCGCAGTTTCGATCTGTGCTCGTCGCCGGAGCGCCCCAAGCCGGCTGGCTTCAGGGCTAAGCTGCCCCGTAGAAGTGGTAAAGAGTGGGGAGCTGCCAGCAGGGTCGAGGAGAGCCGCATCTCCCCTCCCCAGCTGGTTTTTTTCCCTTTCCTGAAGGCAGTTGCAGCAGTGGCCAGAAATGGCCACCTCAAAGAAGAACTCTACCGGACAAGATCATGCAGGAGGAAGTTTGAAAGAGAAAGTCTGACAGACCGGGTTTGAAACTGAAAACATCTATCTAAGGTACCTGGTTGAACAGTAAAAATACTAATTTTAAAATATTTTTAAAGCAGCGAAGAAAAGTGAAAGGAAAAAGAATTGGTGTTTTTTTTCTTCTCCTCTAATATTGGCAGCCTTAAATATCTTGGCATAAGAAACGGATATCAACCCACTTTGACATTAACAGGCTTTTGTCAGCTGAAAATAAAGTGTCAAAGGGATAAAGATCTGTGAATAATTTTAAAGAATTTTTCTTTTTAAAAAGAGAGAGAGAAAGAAAGAAAATAGAGGAAGAAGAGTAAAAAGAGGGTGGAGTCTGGAAACGGAGGATACCACCTGGACTTAAATAGCACTGAGAGTGAAATTATGACAGGACTTGAAAAGAATATATTGTAACTGAAACTTTGTTGCAAGCCGATAAAGCCCCTGAAAAGTGAAAGTGAGAAAAGAAGTAAGAAATAGCTTTGGATTTTTGGAGGACTCCTGGAATCTTGGACAGTGGATTTTAAAACGAACTGGGGGTTGCTTTTAAAAACAAAAATCCCTTTCAAAACGTCATCACCTTTTGATGAATTAAAAATGCTACTTAAAAGACTTTAAAGAAGAGGCACAATTGATAGAAATGGAGCTCCTGAAATATGCGGAACAACAGGAAGAACTGGCTGAACAAGAAGGGCGAGACAAAGAAGAAGCCATCTTTAAAGATTTAATAACTTTAAGGGTGCTTAAGAAAAAGGGGAAGGAGAAAAAGAGGAAAAGGGGAAAGAAAGTTAAAAATCTAAGATTTGAAGCAGCAACCAAAAAAAGTATAAATTGAAAAGTAACTATAATACTGTAAAGAATCAGAAGGGAGGATTGCAGAAGGGAGAACTAGATAGGAAAGGAAAGTAACTGATTTAGTTAAACAGAAGTGATACAGTATATATATTTAGAAATAGCAATATCACTTAAGACTTATATACCATTTCACAGTGCTTTACAGACATCTCTAAGCAGTCTACAGAGTCAGCACATTGCCCCCAACAATCTGAGTCCTCATTTTATCAATCTCAGAAGGATGGAAGGCTGAGTCAACCTTGAGCTTGGTGAGATTTGAACATGGTCAGATTCAATATCTTTGTTGTGTTTATAAGCTATTAGCATGTGCTGTAGGAAGATTTACTCTACTGCTTATGAGAATAGTGTCATGTTTCTTCATAAAAGTTCCTACTTTCTTTTATTCATAGCTCTTTCAAACTCTCCATAGGTAGCCTTAAGTATGTTGCAGATCTAGTTAATTATTTCAAGTGAGAGATGGAATTAATAAAAATTACCTCTAGCCAAATTTGACTCTTGAAAAATAAAAAAAATAGTAATATTTATCCATGGGTGGGGGATCCACCAGTGATGTCTTTCATATTATAAGGAAATTTAAACGCATTTTAAATAAATAACTTAGAACTGCAAAAAAACATTTTATATTACTTGATAAGGTAGATAATAGAGCATGTGAAATGTAGCTTTGAAGATGTTGCTCCCTTTATTGTTAGTCAGTCCACCAAGGCACCATTATATACTGTTGATAGGATTCCAAGTGGCCAACAAATGAAATTAAGTATTTCATTTCATCTCTTTAGAAAATATATTTCCTGCGAATCACTAAAGAATTGGTACTCATGAATAAAATCTGAATCAAAATTCCTATGATGGACTCAGAAAAGAAGATAACAGAAAATTTCAGAAAATATCAGAAGTTGGAAGGCACCTTGGAGGTCTTCCAGCCCAACCCTCTTCTCAAACAGGAGACTCTATGCCATTCCAATCTCTTTTTAAAAGCCTCCAGTGATGGAGCCCTCCTAACTTCTGGAGGCAAGTCATTCCACTGGTTAACTGTTCTCACTATCTGGAAATTTCTCCTTAGTTCCAGGTTGGTTCTCTCCTTGATTAGTTTGCATCCATTGTTTCCTGCCTTACCTCCTGGTGCTTTGGAAAATAGGTTGACCCCCTATGCTAGAGTAAGATATTCTATGTCAACAATGCTTCAATTTTTTAATGCATCTCTTCAACTAACAGAATCCCAGTCTGTATAATTTATAATGCACTCTTATCACGCTTACTCCTAAGCATGTGTACTTAAGCATGGACAGAGCTTTAATAAACCATTGATTGGATTTCACCAGTATGATGAGAATTGATGTTTCACTAGAGGATCATACAAATTTGTTTGTCTTTTGAGAAGGTCAAGGAAGGATATAACAACAGCTCCCAAAAACATTACACAAAAGCTATTATCCCAGAGTGCAAGATATGGAATAAAGGATTTCAGTTACAGGAAGACAAATTTTGATTGATTGTTAGAAAAATATCTTCCTAACAGTAAAATCAGTTCAACAATGACAAAGACCATCCATTGTATTGGTAATCTCTTTCACAAGGTAGGTTCAAGAGGAAGCTAGTTGGAAGGGTACTTTAATTCGCATTCCAGCAATGAGTAGAATATTGGATTCAATGGCCACGTTACCCCTTCTTAGTTTGTGATTCTATAAAATATGATACAATAAAGTAAGTCTGAGTCCAACTTTCATTGTTTGGCTACTATTCATTGCTAGAGTATTTTTCTTCAAGCTGTTCTTGAAAAGGAAGTGCCTAGCAGGATCACACCAAAAATTCCCTCCAAAGGAGGAAAATAACAATAGCTGTTCAAGCTAAAGTCCTCATAGCCATAGCCTCTTCAAGCATAGCCACTTCGTTTGCCATTTCCTATTGCTATCCCTGCCCTCCAAAAATTTGATGCTTTGTCTGTGGTGGGAAAACTGTATAAAAAGAGTCTTTTGACTCCTTTCCAACTGCAACACTATCGTCCCTTGGGCTTTACCCTTCTGAAAATGTTTGTAGCAAATTCTCTGCCATTGTAAATGTACAAAATTCTGATTAACACGAAAACAAATGGGCTCTTTAAAAACAAATGGGAAAGGACAGCTGGAATTTCTCAAGAAAGACAAAATATTGATAATTAAATATGGAGACCTTAAACACATTTGCTTAACTTTTGCTCAAATCCCTGTCAAGGAATGATGGTTCTTAAACTAGATCAACATTGTCATCTAGTGGCCATTTAAGTATTCTGATCAGGAGAAAAATGAGCATTGCTGCTTTTCCCCCTAAAATATAAATAGAAGGAGATCACAAGGATTTTTCCTTTTAACTGTGAATTTTCAAAATATCGATGCATTATTTATTTAGCCAGCATCAATGTTACATAGCTGGGTGCCATGGATAAAAGATAAAGCTAGTCAGTTAACATTTAGACCTGGATATGCAGATTGGAAGAAACTGGAACGGTGATTAACAAGCTTTTTTTTAATAATAAATTTTATTAAGTTTTGAAATTTTAAAAACATAAAATAAAAACTTTATACATAATCAACATCAAGACATCTTTTATATCTCTTTGCATTCTTCAGTATATATATTTACTTATTCCTTTACCATTACATCTTACTCTTGCTATAAATCAATCTTTTAACCTTACACATCAATCTTCTCTATATTTACATATTTACATATTCCCTCATTCTTTTCCTAATTGCCATTTTATTTTATTTTTATTTCTAAACCACTCATACCAGGGATCCCATGCCCTGTAATAAATTGAATCTTCTCTGTCTTTGACTTTCATCATTAGCCTGTCCATCTCTATACAATCTATTATTTTTTTTATAACCATGCCTTCCGGTGGAACCCTTTTTTCCTTCCAGAGTTGTGCATACGAGATCCTTGCAGCTGTTAATATATGTAACATGACATATCTGTTTTATTGCATGTTTGTGTTATTATGCCTAATAAAAACATTTCTGGATTAAGTTCAATTTTCTGCTTCGTAATTTCTTCTAGCCATTGTCTAATTAAATTCCAATATTTTTTCACCTCTTGACATGTCTACCAGGTATGGAAATAGGTGCCTTTTCCCTTTCCACACTTCCAACATTTTGGGTCTGAATTAAACATTTTTGCCAGTCTAGCAGGGGGAAGGTGCCATCTGTAAAACATTTTATATTGATTTTCCCTGTATGCTGTAGATGTAATTAATTTGTAGTTTGATCCCCACATTCTCTCCCAGTTTTCCAGATCTATATTATGGCCAACGTTTTTCACCCATACCACCATTGTCTCTTTGACCACCTCCTCTTCCATTTTAAAATCCAGTAGATAATTAACAAGCATTTTTTTGATCTGATCTGAGAGTGTCTTTTTACTTTTATCCAGCACTTGGAGGACGAAAGGAGGCAAACATCTCCTCTCCTTGGAATGTATGAACAATCAAAAGAAAAGTTTTACCCCTTTGGAGAGATTCAACAGCTTTTACTACATAAACAGGGGCGGAACAAAGAGAATTTTGAAGAGCTACCTTTATCAATTGAATTTTCCTTTCCATTAATAATACATTTATTAAGGGTTATAATTTTAAAAGTTAAAAACTAATACATACATAAAAATACAAGGATAAAAAGAAAAATTAGAAAGTGCATAAAAATAGGAAGATAGAAAAGAAAAAGATTAAGAAATAACTTTTCCCTTCATCACAAAGGTAAACAGATAACAGATAACAGATAATCAGAGTTGGAAGGGACCTTGTAGATCATCTAGTCCAACCCCCACCCAAGGGAGACCCTACACCATTTCTGACAAATGGCAGTCCAATCTCTTCTTGAAAGTCTCAAGTGATGGCTCCCACAACTTCGAGGGCAAGCTGTTCCATTGGTTGATTGTTCTCACTGTCAGAAAGTTTCTTCTTATTTCCAGGTTAAATCTCTCCTTGTTCAGTTTCCATCCATTATTCCTTGTCTGGCCTACAGGCGCTTTAGAAAATAGCTTGACCCCTTCCTCTCTGTGGCAGCCCCTCAAATATTGGAAGACTGCTATCATGTCTCCCCTGGTCCTTCTCTTCACTAGACTAGCCAAGTCCAGTTCCTGTAACCGTTCTTCATATGCCTTAGTCTTCAGTCCCCTAATCATCCTGGTTGCTCTTCTCTGCACTTTTTCTAGAGTCTCAACATCTTTTTTATAATGTGGTGAACAAAACTGGATGCAGTACTCTAGGTGTGGTCTTACTAAGGATTTATAGAGTAGTATTAGTACCTCCCTTGATCTTGATTGTATCCCTGTTAATACAAAGGATTGCATTAGCTTTTTTGGCAGCTGCTGCACACTGCTGGCTCATATTTAGCTCATTGTCCACAAAGACTCCAAGATCCCTCTCACAGTTATTGCTGTTGAGCCTGGTTTCACCCAGTCTATATGTGTACTTTTGGTTTTTCTTGCCTAAGTGTAGGACTTTACTTTTCGCTACATTGAATTTCATTTTGTTAGATATGGCCCAGTGTTCTAGTCTGTCAAGATCCATCTGGATCTTCAGCCTATCTTCTTGGGTGTTAGCTATTCCTGCCAGCTTAGTATCATCCTTCTATTCCCTCATCTAAGTCGTTAATGAAGATATTGAAGAGTACTGGGCCTAAGCCTTGTGGCACCCCACTGCTTACTTCCCTCCATGTAGACTTAGATCCATTTAGGACTACTTGTTGAGTATGGTTTGTCAGCCAGTTGTGAGTCCATCTAATGGTGGTGCTATCTATTCCACATTTTTCTAGCTTATTAAGAAGTAGGTTGTGGTCTACTTTGTTGAATGCCTTGCTGAAATCTAAATATATTATGTCCACAATATTTTGCTGTTCTACTAATTTAGTCACTATGTTGAAGAATGAAATAAGATTGGTTTGGCATGATCTGTTCTTAACAAACCCGTGCTGACTGCTAGTTATTACTTTACTTGTTTCTAGATGTTGGCAGATCTGTTTTTTTATCATCTTTTCCAGTATCTTCCCAGGTATTGATGTTAGGCTGATTGGTCTATAGTTTCCTGGGTCTGTTTTTTTTCCTTTTTTGAAGATGGGAACCACATCTGCTCTTTTCCCATCCTCTGGTAGTTCCCCAGTGCTCCAGGATTTTTGACAGTTATGGTGCAATGGTTCTGAGATGACCTCTGCCAGCTCTTTTAAAACTCTGGGATGTAATCCATCAGGCCCCGGTGATTTGTGTTCATCAAGATCAGACAGGTGAAACAATTTTAGTTAACTGGTCCTTCTCTTATAATACAACAAATGCTGTCTTCTTCCCGTATCTCATCTCTTAACTATAAAATATAAACAGAATCTTTAAAGTCACTCATGCCCTAGTCACTTCCAGGTTGGACTGCTGTTACATGGGGTTACCTTTCAAGACTATCAGGAAGCTTCAGCTTGTACAGAATGCAGCAGCACAGACAATTATTTGAACTCATGAATTGATTGCAAAACCTTTGATTTCTAGAGTTTGTTCATGAGGATCTTCTTTTGGAGTACATGTAAACAATCTCACAATCTCTCCTTTCTCCAGAGTTTCTGACTCTATGGAAAGTGATTTCAGTCTTGGGAAGTAAATTAAATCCAAATTGTTGTGAGAGTATGACAATTTGAACTCCAACAAGCACGGTCAATTGTGAAGATGTATGGGAGCTATCATTCAGCAATTATTAGTACAGTAGTCCATAAGATGGCAAAACGTTGAATTAGGCAGGGGAAATGAGTCTCCCAGATTAATTATCTACATTAATTTTGTATCTCTCTATCCAGAAAAAAAGTGGTGCCACCCATTTACAAAGTCTGAGGTGGAATCTCATACATTTCTATTATGTAGCTTTGAAATATCTGAAATATCTTACTTTAATGCATCTCTTTTTAAAATCCACCAATATAAATTTTCCTCTGTTTTCCGAATGTCTGTAGGGATGCCCCAACTTGTAGCATCAACAGTTATAGGCTTAAAAGTCTTAAAAGCTATTAATTTATACTTTCAGAATTAGCAGACATGCACACTTTTTTAATTGTCTTCTCACATATTGTACTCAGAATAAATGTCACATCATGTTATGAGTGATTTTGCAAACTTCAATAATCCATGGTTTGTTTTAATGATTGTTTAATTGACTATTTGGCTTAGTTCCAACAATGCATTAATCACAAATGGAGATTACACACTGCAATGTCTAGATTCACAATATTCCATGCAATGTTTTAACTGAATCATATTTTAGTATCTACCACTTGCTGGTATCCTGTATCTGTCAGTGCATGCATATACCTTCTAGCTGGTAGGTTGTGGCTAACAATATGTTTCTTTCTTCACACGATATACTAAAAAATGTGGCCTAATTGTGTTGCGATTGGACATTAAATTAAATTAATTATTTTAAAAATCTTCCAAAGTTAGTCTAAAAGAAACTTTTAAAATGCCACATTGGATACTCTTAACATACACAGTAACACAGGGCAACCAATGACTTAGAGAAGGCAGCATTTTTTTGCTTCAGCTCTATTTTATTATACATGCAAATTGTAGTATTGTGCTCAAATTGCATAGCTTCTTATATAGCAACTCATGCTTCTTAAAAGCTACTCATGTAGCTTTTTGCACCTGCAAAGGAGAGATATATTAACCCAGAGAACTATATATGTGCAAAAACAGATAAACAAATCAACAGCACTGCTTACTTGTCAAACGTTTTGTTTGTCTCCCAGCTGGCAACATCACTTTACATAAAAATATGAAAACTTTTTAGTGCTCATACATTTTATAACAGCTGCTCACAAAATGTATATTATAGAAATACGCTGTATACTTTTAGAACTAAAAGGATCTCATTACCTCATTTTGTGAAACAGAACAAATGGGAGAAAGCATAAAAAGTAACTGAGAACATCATTTTCAGGAAATCTAGTATTGGTATGTGACATTTATTTTATTGAAAAACTGTAGCAACAATGCAAAATGTTAGGGTAAGAACTTTGATGAACACTATATTCCAAAATAGGAGATGCATGTTATTATTTATGGTATACTTTCATAACAAATCAAAGATGGATCACTTCTCTATACTAAAATTCAACTTTTTCATTAGATGCTTCTACACAATTAGGGTGGCAATCACTCAGTCCTGCAATAGAAAGTCAGTTTTTTGTTTTTGTTTTTGCTTCAGAATCTAACAGAATCTAACTATTAGTACTTCTCCCTAATTGCTACAGTAAAATACGATATCAAATTAATTGCTTAACAGTTCACTGAGTGAAATAACTGAAGTTGAGAAATATGAAAAATGCCTCTTTCCCCTGACAGATGTCCTTATTAAAGGATATAGTGTTCTATCAGTATATAGGATGTATATAGGAAAAGTATTTACTACATTTAACTGAAGCTACAGATAAAATATTTCATAAAAAGAAAAGCCGGGGGGAAATAAAACATGTTTTAAATAGGAAAAGATCCAGTGACTTTCAAAAACTGTTGTGAAAGAAGAAGAAAGACAAGACTAATCATAAGGAAGTGGGCAATGATCAATTTAGGCAGAGTTTAAATAGAATGGCATTTCAATGACCAAAAGAAAGGAAGAAGAATTAAAACAATAGACTTTCCAGTTACAGCAATGGCTGCAAAACTTGGATACTGACTAAGAGTGAGAGATAAAAGATAGATGCTTTCAAATTATAAATTTGGGGATGGCCATTAGGAATGCTATAGCTAGAAAGGGAAAAAAGTCAATCAGCCCTGAACTAAATAAAACTGACTGCTCCCTTGAGACAATAATCCGGAAGCAGAAACTCACATCTTTGGGGGTATGTGATACAGGCAGATAATGGATGAGGAAAAATTAATATGCTTGGCAAAGCTTCAGGAAATAAAGGAAGGGAACAGACTGCACTGCTTGGGAGAAAGATCTTGTTAGTTAAATTATATAATACTTCACTTATTAGTACAATACAATCCCATCAAATGTTATGATGAAGTCACAGAAAAGCATATAGGTCTGCTTTATTCAAAAAGATAAAACTAATGATATACTGGTTTTCAACAGATTTTTCAATCCAACTAAAATCCATTTAAATGTGCTACATTTTCTTTTGTATTTTAAACCCTTTTTAAAGTATAGGCTCAAAGCACTTAATATTTGAAAATGAAATACTTCAGGAAATATGAGCATTTTTCTGCATATTCTCCAGAGAGTGACAAATTATGTGTATATGAAATATAAAGTCTAAAAGGCAACATTCATCAGCACTGTGAACTGTAGCTGCAATACAAAAGTCACAATATTCTGTCAGAGACAGGTATGTCTTCAGTAATCAAATATTTTCTCAAATCCCAGTACAAATATATGTACTATACCCATACCTATTTTCATTCAATACAATATTTTAGAATGTTAAATAGCCCTCAATTCATAATTTAAATATGCAAAACAGGTGGTCTAGATTTAAACCCTACCACCACCACCATTTCTGACTTTCCTTCAGAGATGTTCATAAATTGTTAAGATCAAAATTCTTGGAGGGTTTTCATTCCATTCAACTACAGTATATGATCACATTCTTATTACAAATCATACTAACCAAACACTCAAGGATTGAAAAGGCAGGCCAAAGCCCATTGTTTTTCTTACATCCATTTTACAAAGCTTGAAGAGAGTTTATACATTTTAATAACTCATCTTACATAATATACAAGTTAACAGTTTATTGACAGTATGCATAAATTGAATACTGTGCATGGAACTGGCATAATTTTATGACCAGATCAATTGTACATGCACTGAATAGAATGTGTGAATGTATTTATTAATGTCTACAGCTATACTTCATGTTTACTTTTAGAGTTAACTGCAAAACATTTGTCATAAACAATAGTGGCAAATGTTCACACTAGGGAAAACTGCAGATTTGTTTTGTTTAATAATGATTAATTTGAAGAATAATCTATAAAAAAACTGACAAAAAATACATCTAACTTTCCAGTCAAGAAAGATTGGCAGCTATAGATATATTTTTGCTGAGTAATCTATTGTGGCTTAGAGATTTGGATATTTTCATTTTACAAGGAAAATGTAAGATAATTTACAGCACAATTTACTGCATAGCAGAATCAGTATTTTTCCCTTTCATTGCCAAATTTGCTTTCTTGGCTAGGCACTGTTTCTGAAATTAGTGTTTTAATCAACTTTGAAGCTCATGGATACTGTATTTCAGCTCAAAATTCAAACTATTTCTAGAGCTATGCAAGAGATACAGAAAAGTCCTGGCTGCTTTCTAGTGGTGGTCCACAGTTTTGTAGTCCAATATGGCCACACACTTATATGTAAACATGCAGATACAGAGGCACACATATCTGGTTTTCCTCAATGGAACTGCATCTACATGGAGGTAGGTATGCAGTGGGGTACCCCATGGCTCTGTTTAAGGCCCAGTACCATTCAACATCTTCATCAATAATTTGGATGAGGGGATAGATGGAGAACTCATCAAATTTGCAGACTACACCAAGCTAGCAGGAATAACCAACACTCCGGAAGATATACAGAAGTAGAGGTGGTATTCAGCAGGTTCTGACCAGTTCTGGAGAACCAGTAGTGGAACTTTTGAGTAGTTCGGAGAACCGGCAAATCCCTCCTCTGACTGGAGATTTTACCATATCCTTCCCTGTCACACCCACCAAGCCACGCCCCCAGAACTGGTAGTAAAAATTTTTGAATCCCACCACTGTACAGAAGGATCTTGACAGACTTGAACATTGGGCACCATCTAACAAAATGAAATTCAATGGGAAAAAGTAAGGTTCTACATTTAGGCAAGAAAAACAAAATGCACAGGTACAGTATATGTGGTACCTTTCTCAATAATGGTGACTGTGAGACAGATCTTGGAGTCCTAGTGGACAGTCACTTAAATATGAGCCAGTAGTGTGCTGCAGCTGCCAAAAAAAGCCAACACAGTTCTAGGCTGCACAAACAGAGGGAATCAAGATCACATGAAGTGTTAACACCACTTTATAATGCTTTGGTAAGGCCATACTTGGAATACTGCATCCAATTTTGGTCATAATGATGTAAAAAGATGTTGAGACTCTAGAAAGAATGCAGAGAACAACAAAGATGATTAGGGGACTGGAGGCTAAAAGATATAAAGAATGGTTGCTGGAATTGGGTATGTCTAGTAGGGGTGACATGATTAGCAGTCTTCCAATATCTCATGGGCTGCCACAAAGAAGAGGGAGTCAAGCTATTCTTCAAAGCACCTGAGGGCAGGACAAGAAGCAATGGATGGAAACTAATCAAGGAGAGAAGCAACTTAGAAGTAAGGAGAAATTTCCTGACAGAACAATTAATCATAGTGGAACAATTTGCCACCAGAAGTTGTCTGAAGTGGTGTAGGGTTTCCTGCTTAAGGAGGGGGTTAGACTAGAAGACCTCCAATGTCCCTTCCAACTCTTGTTATTCTATTCATACTGAAGGATGTGCCCCAATAAACAATAGTAGCAAACAAATAGAGCACAAATCTTGTAAGCCTGCCAAAGGTCCTTTCTGGACAAAAAGAACAGCTAAACAACCTGAAGCAACACAGGCATCTCCTGTGGCAAGCTGGAAGAAACAACCACTAGACCAGGATCTAACCTTAGCAACTTTAAGACTTGTGGACCAACTCCCAGAATGCTGATTGGGAAATTATTGGAGTTGAATTCAAGGTTGGACACTCCTGCACTACAGTAGACTTTTACAAAGAAAGAGCCTAATTTCAGACACTTTTACAGTCCTTCATAGTGTCAACAAGAATACAGAGGACTAGCCCTGAGCTCCCTTATTAAAGCCTTGGAAATAAACATACTTGTAAAGAAAGGTAAAATTATTTAACTATCAGCCTTAGTGATGGAGAGGCATATAGAGAAACACAGATATTATTACCATGTAACATTTTTCCATTGTGTGAGATTTATGACTCTTGGTACAAATTCTGGCTCAGGACTCAACTGACTCTGGAAAAATGTTCTACATTTTAACTCAACCACCTGTTCCTCTTTTCTGTCTTGTGGGATGCTTGCTATCCTTTGTATGAGACCTAACAAGCAAATGCGTTCAGTATTTCCTGCATGCCAGGACAGCTTGTATAAAGCATGTGCTCCTTATTTATTACAAAACAAGAAATAAAGATTAATTATAAATGACTTAACTGAATCTAACAACTAATTGCAGGGTTGTGAGTTTCCTACCAACGTTTCCTGCTGCAGGGAGCTCATTCAGACTATTAGAACTTATTTGATCACTCATTACACACTGGACTGGCCACCCTCACTATGATTACAGTTTTGCTGCATCCTGTTGGAAGTTACGATTCCCCTCTCTTCTAGGAAAACATTAGAAGGGGAAGGAAAAAACACACAAGCAGGGTCAGCTCCATCAGCCCCCCACCTTGTCAAGTAGGGCTATTAAAATAGCCAGCTAAGATCCTTTCCCATAGAAATCAAATAGGTGGCAAGCTATAAAAACTTGTGAAAAGCAAACCAAAAGGCATGGCAGGAAGGAACCATGGTAGCAAACAAGCAGCTACAAAGGATCAGGACCATAAAACCAAGATCCCAGGAAAAGATCTCAATCTCAACACAATGACTTCAAGGGTTCACACTTACAAAATCAAAGGATCTGAAGGGTATAAGAAAGGGGTTTCTCTACTCACAAGGTTAGATTAATCCTAGGAACGCTGTGAGGTTTATTCTTATCTGCCTTCCTATTAATAAACTGATTCTGACTTTCAACGCAGCTGACCAAATCATTTTGCAGTGAAATCTCCCAGCCGGGAAATTTGAATCCACAAAAGGAAAGAACTTTGCCTATTCCTTAAAGGGCAAGGCTTCTTTTTTCCTTTCCTCAATCCTAAAGACCAATACATTTTATCTTTGCCTCCAAGGAGTTTTGTTTATTTCGGGTATTCTTCTGGGAACCGTTCCCGTTCAAAGGGCAATATGTAAACCATTGCATGTAAAACAGACATTGCGTCTAATTCTAGGGAACTCAGCGATCAAGGTTCAAGGTGCACTGCACAGTGTACACACAGTGTACACAACGGGAGGGGGTTTCTCTAGGCGCGCTTCCTGTTTGGGGGCGACCAGAGACACAACGTAACACGGAAATCCGGCCATCGTAATGGGCAAGCTCGCCCTCCAGCCTTTCCTCCGCTAAGCCCGCCCACTAAGCGCGAGGGGAACCCGGCCCTGTACTTTTGCCCCACCCTCGACGCCTGGCGCGGGGGGGTGAAAAGGAGGAAGAAGCACGAAGGCTCCCGTCGCGCATGCCCACTGCTTCGGCCTGGCAGAGGAAGGCGGGCGGGGAAGGATGCTGAGGCCGGCGCTGCTGCTGCCAAACGGGAGCGAGCCGGGGATCTGCGTCGGGCAGCCGCGGGGGGAACAGCGCCGCGGTCATGCCCAGCTCCCCGTTGGCGCCTCCCGGGCCGGACCCGGAGGAGCACTACGACTTCCTCTTCAAGCTGGTGCTGATCGGCGATGCCAGCGTGGGCAAGACATGCCTGGTGCAGCGCTTCAAGACCGGGGCCTTCTCTGAGCGCCAGGGCAACACCATCGGCGTGGACTTCACCATGAAGAGCCTGGAGATCCAGGGCAAGCGGGTCAAGGTGGGCAAGCGGAGGTGGGGAGGGGAGGGAAAGCGGCCTCGCGGCCATCCCGGTCTTATCGCCCTTCGCTTGTGGCGCGGGCCGGGCAGGTAACAGGTGTGCGGACAGAACAACAGCTGCGGTCGCGGGAGAAGAAGCTGGCATGGCAACGTCACTATCCCCCGGGAGACCTAAAGGCACCCAACGTCTTCACCAGCCCATCTGCTAACATCCTGGCTGGGCCGAGAGAATTCATCGCCAAGCCAGAATTTGCCGAAGACTTGGTTCTTGCAGGGTTGCAGCTCGGATACCTTTTTAAATCATTCAAAAAGTAGAATTTGACTCCCACTCTCACTCCCCCACTCCCCCCTTGCTGATTTCTGAAAGTTAAAAAAGCATTTTAGGTACTGCAAGGTAAAAATGCCTCAAGGGATATTCTTTGCCTTTCTGGAAGTGCTTAAGAAATGTTTGAAAAGCCTCTTAAGCTTCTTGGAGAACCTCAGTGGTGATAGTCCAGGCCTATTCAAATGAAACTCCCATAGGAGCTGTGTTGTAATGTTTGAAAATAAGATGAGATTAGGAGTTCTTTTGTAATTGAGTATGTTGATAAGCAGTTCCTGAACTTGGTTTGGAGCCTGTTTGGATATGAAAGAGTCTACCTGGCATTTGATAAGAGTCCACTTTGCTTATCTGATGAGTAATAGTAAGTATAAAAACTCAGGACAAACTTTGAGACAAACTTCTTTACTTAATTTAGGAGAGGGCTCGCATTTCCTAACTTTTAAGATTCGGTTGATACAGAAATTAGGTTGTAATCCCCGTGTGAGTAGTTTTGTCTCATGTAAATATTCTGTTTTTTATCCCTTTTGAGCAGAATGATTTAAGTATCATTCCAGAACAGAATATCAGAGTTGCAAGGGACTTTGGAGGTCATCTAGTCCAGCTCTCTGCTCAGGCAGGAAACCCTACCATTCCAACTCTGTAGAGCCTGGTAAAATTAACTGGGGTAGGCAGTTTTTTGTAATGCTTTTGTAAATCAGGCTAATTTGATTTTTTTTTAAATCTTCCTTTTTCATATCTCTATGTATGTATATATTGTACACATCTAGATCTGAATACACTAAATATACCCCCTTCACTATTAAGGGTAGATTTTATAAAAATACCCACACTTCAGGAAAGTATTAGCATTTACCCTCAGTACAATAAACGTGATTTATTATAGAGAACATGAATGCCTTTAATGTACACTTATTTTTAAAATAATTGTCATGCTTTGTAATCTGGATCAACAACATTTCATGTACACAAATAAAGGGGAGGAACTTAGATATCCCAGTAGGATTTTGTAATTTGACCTGGAAAAGTTATTGGCATTGTGTCAAAGAGTTTTAGGATTTTGATTGACTTTACAGACATGTTGTGCAACTCCTTTATTATATGACACAGCACACCAAAAAGGGCTATAAACCTGTTCACAGTTCAGGAAAATAAATAGAATGCTTTACCAGACCTTGTTTTTGAAAGTAATCAAGAAATTTTCCAAAGACAATGTGTACAATATTTTATAATTAGTTATTGCTAAAGTATAGGTTATTCCTGGTAGATTAAAATTTAGTTATTTATATCCATATGGCAGTTGCTTAATTCTCTTTTATTACAATCCTAACGTTGTAATAAGATATATAAATATTAACATATATTTAAAAGAAAGCCTTTAAATATACTGATTTAATAATAAAATATTGAAAGAATCAGTGTTGAAAAGGCCCATTTAAACCATTGAATCCAATCCCTACTCTGCACAGGAATCCAAACTGAAATATCTGTGACATCTGCTTGAATACATATTTTGAAGGAAAGTTCATCTTTTGGAATTCTGCTTTTGAATTATTTCCAGTAGGATATTTTCCCTAGTATTCAGCCAGAATCTCATTTTGTGTAATTAATTTAAACCATCATTTTTGTACCACCTTTTGGGGTGATAGAGAGTAGCTCTTGGCTTACATCTGTATGACTCAATTCAGAATATAACCCAAAAGTCATGTCCAGAAGGTGCACAAAAAACAGTTCAGTAGGTTCAACTGTTGATTATGAATTGTCTAAAAACAGAGTTTTCTAAGCAAGAAGGGGTTACAGGTAGTCCTTACTTAGTGATCACAATTGCTTCTCCATTGACTCAGCCTGAAGTGGGATGTGAGGCATTTCAATTGCAATTATCATAAATGCCTACCAGTTGTGCCTAAGTGCCCAAATGTCAGTTATGTAACTAGAGGGATGTTGTGACTATCAAAATAGAAAGGCTGGTAGTAAAGTTACTTTTTAAGCATCTTTGAAACCTAAAATGGTCACTAAATGCAAGATGTGCCTGTATACAGACTTGGAAATATCTTAGTCCTACACATCTAAAATAAGCATTCAATGTTATTTGATATAAACCTCTTTATTTGAAGCTCAGTAGTAATCTTGGGTCTTTATCTGGAAGCTGAGAAAATGTGGCAAAAGCCCCTCCAGAATATTCAACAATTACTCTTGAAGCTTTTAGTTTTGGAACTTAATGTCATAGGGAGAGCCGTTTGTGTCTTCTATAGAGACAGCTTCTAAGAAGAAAATAAGTCAGCTTGACCTGCTGTATGGACTTATCATTAGTACCTCTTGAACTACAATACTTTTCGTGCTGATTTTGATAATTGGTTTCAAAGCAAAACATTCAGCCACAACACTTTTATGTCAACATTTGCACACAAAGTTGACAAAATTTCTTTTACTAATGTTATATATCAAAAGAGTGAATTCCATTCTCTAAACTTGCATTGTTTCATCTCATTGTGTGTTTGCTTTTAGCTAAGTTAATAGGCATTATAATATTAGGATAGTTAGCAAGGAGATGGAACTCATTATTATTTCCATATTTGCTATTACAGCATAAAATAGAGCAGATTTAAAAATTATTTTGCATAGCACATTAAGAAATACAAATCATAGAGCAACTCTAATGTTTCCAATATGCATAATTTCAAATATGATATCTGTGCCTGATTTTGTATGTAAGTTATACAAGTTTGTAGTGTGATTTTTGTCAAAACTATTAAAACAGTTACATTTTATTATTTTGAAATCTACGAATACAGAAAAAGCTGTTCACATGTTTGCTTGTAAGAATTGGAACAAGCTGGAGTCTTAATTTTTTTCAAAAGCTTACTGCCCAGAGGCAGAACTTTATTTTTGCCTCAATAATATATTATGGTTTAAGTGATTAAAATTTATTCCTTGAAAGAAGATACCGGAAGAAATACCTATATACAATATCTATATACAAGTGATCCTCACTTACCAACTACCTCATTCAAAGACTGTTCGAAGTTACAACAATGCTGAAACAGTAGGCTTGAGATTGGTTCTCAGACCAGCAGCTGCCACAGCATCCCACAATCACTTAATCGCCATTTGTGATCTTCACAGATGGCTTCCATCAAACAGAGTCAATGGGGAAGTCAGCAGGAAGTTGCAAGTCACGGACACGTATGTCATGCTTAATAATCATAGTAGAGCTGACATAAGCCTGCCATTGTCCCAGTTGCAGTCAGCAAGTGAACACTATCAGTACTTGTAATTATATGGACTGTTATCAGTAAGAAATGTTAAGCAAGACTTTAAATGTAACTGGTTATCAATGTATACAGTCACCATGTATTTATTGTTTTATAACTTTTATAAATCATTCATTCCAGAGGCTTGTCTAGATCATGAGTGTCAAACTCACGGTGTCATGTTGCCATTACGTGAAGTTTTGCAACCTTTTTCCCCTTGGGTGGGGTGTGGCCTGCGCGTGACACATCTGGCCCACGGTTTGCCAGTTTGACACCCCTGCTCTAGATTGATAAGTCAATAATACAATACGAATAATAATAATAATAATAATAATAATAATCCAATAAAATACAAATAAACCTATAATAAATCCAGTATCTCCAGTGGCAAAGATATTACTGCTAATCTTGATTCTTATTCTACAGTATTTCAACACAATCCGCATTTTCAAAATATTTCACTCAATTCATACAAACCAAAGACAGTATTTTCTAATGCCAGTCCTAAGTAAATCATACAAAAATCTAAAGCAGTATTTTTGTTTAAGTTATGCCCTTTTGCTGGACTTGAAGTTAAGTATTATTTCAGAGGTGTGCGGTGGCTCAGAGCTTGTGGAGGTGCACACATAATGTGGCCAACTTTGAAAACAAATGTGTCTTCCAGGTATCATAATAGTACTACAGCAGTGAAGAGCAGCTCTGTGATATAAAAAAGAAATTCAACTGCACTTGTGGTCAGAGGTCAGCTCTCTATACATCACAGTTATAATTGCTCTAACTTTCCTGCCTTTGTGGGAAGAGCCATGGCTGCTTATCCATCATTGCTCTCTTAAACTTGCTGCTACACTTTACCTTGCCAAGGTAAATGTTGGCTGTGGCAACCCAGCGATAATATATTGTAATCCAACTGGGTGTGGAATTATTTTGTACTCTGTTTATATGTTTTTCAGTCAGTATGCATAAGAAAAGGTCATCTGATAAGTACATCCAATAACTTATGATTGAAGAACTTACAGAACTTACTTCTTTTTTACTTCCTTTAGTTACAAATCTGGGACACTGCTGGTCAAGAAAGGTTTCGGACTATAACCCAGAGTTACTATCGAAGCGCCAATGGAGCTATTCTAGCCTATGACATCAGTAAGAGAGGCTCTTTCCAGTCCATTCCTCGCTGGATCGAGGATGTGAGGAAATATGCAGGCTCCAATATAGTACAGTTGCTAATTGGTGAGTGTGGAAAGATCTACTTGGTAAGCCAGAAATAAAAAAGAATTATGCCCATGCATTAGGAGACAATAGCAACTTGTACAAAGGCATTTCCTCATTTCCAAAAATAAAAACATTTCTTCCTCATTTGAATTACTGATTGAATTACTGCATAATAATTGATGAAGCAGGAAAAAAATTACTTTCAAGCTCTTCTACGGTTTACTTTGTTTACTTCAGCCTTTTATTGTTGTCTCCGTATTCCATGCTTTAAGGATCCTTATTTAACAGTATATTTTGAACAAGTCAAGCCACTCTGAGTCTGTGCTTTCTTATCTTTTGGGACCAGGGGTGGGATGCTACAGGTTCTGCCCGGTTCTAAAGAACCGGTAGCTCTGAAGAGCAGCAGACAGTGAACGGGTTCTGTGTTTGCTGCTGTTTGGCCCACCCACCCGCCCGGGCTCTTACCTGTCCTTTATTTCCTGCTTTTTCAACCTCAGCTGCTTTGCGCGGCACAGCTGAGGTTGAAAAAGCAGGAAAAAAGAGGCTTTTCAAACACTGCGCATCTGTGCGCAGCGCTTTTCAGCTGTCCGGGCAGCACAGCTTAAGGTTTTCTTACACGCGCGCACAGCAAACATAGTCACCGAGCCAGTGGTAACACCGGTTGAATCCCATCCCTATTTGGGACGTGTTCCATGCTTATGTCATGATGTCCCACAGAGTATTATGATGTTGAGAAATATGCATCATATTGGCATTCAGATTATTCAGTATGAGATCCTCTTGCCTAGTATGCAAACCGATATCAGATCCTTTTAATTTGAACTTTTTCATCTGTTAGATATCTCTATCCCTTTTGAGCAGGTTTCTGATGTAACAAAAGTGAACAATATAAATATAAGAATTCATTGTCATTAGTTCCAGAGCTAATTAAATACAACATACAGTAAGTAATATCCTGTTAATACAGGAACATATAGGTTGGAAAGGGTTTGTCAACATCAAAGTGGGGTAGAATTATAAATCCAAGATCCAAAAATTACTTTTATACTTTCCAATGGCTTAGATTTATCTATTTATTTATTTTATAGTTTTATCTCTTTATCCTGATATTTCGTTAGTTGTTTTTTCTCATTTCCAAGGTAACTGTAGTATCAGATCTCTAGCCTGGTTATTTGTATCACTTTTGAGATCTTTCAGCACAGTTTTATGTATCCCTACCATTGTCTTTTTCCCTAGGCCTCCCCAACTGAACATTTCCCCTAATCTCCAGAATCCACATTTAAAAACCAATCTTATCAACAATTCTGTTTTCTGCTAGGAAACAAGTCTGACCTAAGTGACCTTCGGGAGGTTCAACTAGAAGAGGCTCAGAACCTGGCTGAACACTATGATATCATCTGTGCCATAGAGACTTCTGCAAAGGATTCCAGCAATGTAGAGGAAGCTTTTGTCAAGATGGCCACAGAGCTAATGATGAGACATGGAGGCCCTGTGTTCAGTGAGAAAAACACAGACAGCATCAAACTTGACAGCAAGGATGTAGTAGAAGGGTGGGGGTGTGGCTGCTGATAATACAAATGGTCTCATTGTTACTGGAATTTAGAGGATACATTCCCTTCTCCTTCACGCTGGGGTCTCTTCTATACATAGACACTTTGCACAAGCTTTGTGTTTTGTAAGTTAAGGGATTAACATTTGCAGCATGTTTTTAATAATGAAGGAACTTCCTTGTGTAAAACTGAAACTGTGTGGCAGTCATTCTGTAGCAATTTTTACTAGATTTTTTTTTTAGAGGAGTTAGTGCAATTTGGCAATAAGTTGCACAGAATGACGCTACTAAAATATCTTCATAGAAAATGGTCTGAGTGAAAACTGCTATTTTACTACCGGTATTCACTGACATCTCAGTAGGGGACTTTATCAACTTGGATGACATTTAATGCTTTTATGGCAGCAGGTTTTCAGGCTGCCTGTTTAAACTCTCCACATTCCAATGGGAAAAAGTATTTAAAACCTACATAGGGTGACGTAAATTTTGTAGGGATATTTCAGGTATGAAATATTCAATTTTCTGCATATGATATAGCAGCTGAACCTCCTAAATTATAAAACTGTGCTTTCCTGGATACTAATATTGCTGGTAAAAGACATGCAAAACAAGCATTTTTCTCTCTTGGTTTTTTTTCAAATGGAGAAAGCAGTAGATACAACACTGAGCAATTGTAGAATACATAGAGGTTTGGTTTTGTTTCATTTCACATTCACCTCAGAAGACTTGTTCCTGAACACATTTCATTGGATATTCCATGGGTTTCAGTGGAACTTTCTTGGAAGTAAATGCCTTTGAAAATGTATAGGGTTTTATTTTAAATAGGCTGAAAATTATAAGTAAAGATAGATTTACTAGTTAATTTTGCACAATTGATATAGATTTCTTTGTTAATACTGTAGATTGGTGATTCTCATCTTCATTAATTTCAATATGGTTAGCATACTTCAGATAAGCAGTTTATTTGAATACCTTTCCCTTCACTCCTAACCTCCTATTCTTTCATTATTATTGAGATATTACAAATTATCCCATCTAGAGGATTCCCCCCCCCCCATTTTTTGGTACTTTCAACAATTATCAAGTTGCTCTTTTTGAACTTTCTCTGATCAGTAATATTAAGTTGTTGATAAGTATATGGTAAATGTTGAATTATGTGCAGGAGATAATTGCAGATAATTGGTCATTTTTCTAAACTGACTGCTCATGGTACAGAGTTCTAAAAATCATCAAACAGTTGCTTTATTTTATAAGACAATGGCTCAGGAATTCTCATTATAAGGCATATTTGCTAATTTTATAAGATATTTCTTTTATATCATAGGCCCTGGGTTTCCCACTGTTAGCTCCTTACCCATTCCTTCTGCCCCTGATTTCTTCCATTATGCTACAACACAATCTTCAAATTACCTTCACACTATTTTTTCAGGACAAATCGATAGCATATACTGTAGAAAAAGTCTGCTATCTATTAGTCAAAAACTGCTGAACTATTTTGACTTTGTTAATTTAAGATAAATATCCTTGTTTACATTGGCTAGTGATTTAGAAGTGCAGATATTATTGACAATTGCCTTTTTAGAGCACCTTAAACTGGGAAATGAAGAATAATTGTAATGACTGCAAATCTTCCAAGCAACTTTTCAGTGTCCAACATTATTTCTAATGGGCCCTATGCACCTGTCTGAGAATCAAAGATTTTGAATGAAATCCTTGCAGTCAGTTATGTTAAAACGGGTTTGATATAATGGTACTATTATGGCCATGAATACCTCCCTCAATACCCATAGGCTTTCTAACCCATCTGGTTTTTTAAAAAAAGATTTCTTACTTTTAAAAGATCAAATGTGAAACTAACATAATATGCTCTCAAACTTGTGAATATGCCCAATGTATTTGTCTAATCTATTTTAGGAAAATACTTAGCTTTTATGATTGGAATCAAGTATCGGTTGTTAGCAGAGATTAGAGTAACACTAGTTTGAGAGAGATCAATATGAGAAAGTTAATATTTGAACCTGTTTAAACTTTTGCAGTATAAAGTGTCTGGCTGTATAATTTACTTTGCTACTCGAATTTTGATTCCAGTGATTATCCTGATGAATGTTTTTTTTTTTTGCAATTTCAGAATAGTAGCTTTAAAGTTGAATGTTTTGTAAGGTGTAGAAGAAAGGGGCCTTAATTTCAGTTAGATGTAGTTTTATAATTATGTTTCCACAGAAAGAAAATAATGCCTGAGATATGCTGCTTCTAAATACTATTTTATACCAGATTTCTTTAGGTTTATTGTATCCAGCCTTTGATTTCTAAGCAGTAATTAACAATGATTATTAACAGAACATTGGCATTAAACAGAAGTGGTTGATTTTGTACTGTGAATCCAATATTTTAAGAATTAATATTACATAATTTCAGAGTCCATGAAAATGAAAGAAAAAAATGAAACTGAATAGTCTCTGCATGGTTGATTGAGCCAAGCACAGGGGTTTCAGCATAGCAAGATCATCAGAAAGTATAAAAAAGAATCCACAAAACAAATAGATATTTTGACAAAAACTGAGTGATTACCAAAGAGGGAAATTCAAACTGACCAATATCTGTGACGATATAGTCATGTTCATTTGGTGAATCCTGCACTTACTAGATTAGTATCAGTCTGACTCCAGGTGGGAAGGAACTCAGCCATGGGTGGATGATTTAATGGACATCTTGGTTTAGAAATGGCAAGTTCTTTCTTCACTGTGGCAGAAAGGGAGAAAAGCTTTGCTTGCCAAGGGCTGCAAAGATCTCGGCCTAACAATGATCTAAGGAATTGATGCTATTGTATTTCAGGCCAATCTGATATAACGGTGTGCCAATAATGATTAAAAAAAGGATTCTGTGAACAGACGTTTCTGTGAACATATAAATATGTTCAAGTGTTATGTGAGCAGACTCCTTTCATGGTGGTTTTGTAGGACTATAGTTCGATATACATTCCCAAAAGTAATTGAGAGCACACAGTTGCTTCAGAATTAACTTGCTGCTTCATATTGCTAATACAGATTTTAGCAGCTAAGATTCTATAGTGTATTATAATGTGATACAAACTGCTTATTTATTCCCAGATTGGAAGGCAATAGCTTTGCTCAAATTGATTTTTATGAGCTGTTACATTGGGGTTGCATAGTACTGACATGGTAGATCTTTCTCCATACATACTGCACTTCAGTAATTATTATACAATAATTGCTTTAATTATTCATTGCAAGCACAAGAAAATTAAAGTCCAGATTTTAGAGAATGTTACAAATCTCTCTTGTATTACTTCTATTGAATTTCTGGTAAAAGTACAAACTAGTAACAGAAAAGTGCAAGACAGTCTGGCCTCCTGCAAACTTTCTGCATTTTTCAGATTTTTGTGAAAAAGATGGCAATGATATTGCAAATTCCAATTAAAAGTTAATCTGCTGGGTTCTTCTTTATGTGAGGAATTGAATAGGATGCCTTTTCAAGGGGTATGGGGTAATATGAATTCATTACAATCTTCTCCTGGGAAAGGTAGGAAAAAGACAATCATCTTCATGCAATGACAAATAAGAACTTAAGTAGTGTACAGTGTAGCAGCCTTGGGGGTATCTTCAGTGGAAATACTGGAGAATGAACCTAGGTGAGGGAGAGGCTTGGAACATAAATTTTAAAAGATGAAATTGTCAAAATATTTAGGAATCCCATTATCAGCAAGAAGAATTCAGTCAACAGCATTCTTTTTCTTTAGACTTTTGAGTAGAATGGAAGTATTGCATGGAGAAATCTGTTTGGAAAAGAGTCATATTTCAAATGGATTTTTCCAGTAAAATATAAAAATTGCTGTATGTCATAAGGAGTGGGAAACATTTATTTATTTGCAGCAAAAATATGAATTTAAACTCCATGCCTGTTTCTTTAAAGACTCAGGGCTCTTCACAGCACCTTTATGTTGTGGAGTGTTGATCACTTTTTGACTGTTCCAGTAATGCTAAAAAAATCTCATTGTTTTGTCATGTGGCTAGATAATAAGCAAAGAAAATTGGCCTTTAATCATAATGTAGATGATCTGTAGAATTAATTATGTTTATAAAGATTCATCATTTTGTCTAAATCTGTTTTTAATGTAATACTATAATATAACCACAAATTAAGAGTAACACAGTTGTCTGTTCTGATATAAATACTACCTATTTACATTCCAAATATACAAGTACACACAAACACACTGGTGTGTGCATACATACACACACACACACCCTTAGATTTACATTTATCTGGCAATGTCTGGCATAAAATAATATGCAAGTTTCAGGTACATACTGTAAAATGAAACACATGAAACATGCCACATTCAGTTTGAGATATTAAATGCCTAACTCTTTTACTGACAACTATTCTCAGATTTTTAAGCATTTCAGATGGACTACGTTTCTTACACAGATAGAAATTTTTATGGTCTTATTATTTGCATAAAATGCAGGGGAATATGCTATAGAAATATGCTTGTAATTAGTATTATATATCATGCAGTTTAGAACAGGTAGCTTTTTGTGACAGTTTGAAAAATAAAGTACACTACATTATGTCTAAAATTCAGCTTTTCCAAAATAATACCTTTGAAGTCTTATGATAGAAATGTGTAGACACAATTTTATGGCTTTAAATTTGTAAAAATTTTCTAACAATCTGAATACTAGGGAAATCCTTTAACACAACTGCTGAGAGAATTGAAAATTATATAGTTTATACCCAGGTTGTTCCAGACTTTAAATGCTATTTATAATTAATGCTTTCATTTTCAATATATTATGATTGATTGGCAGATTAGGTGCCCATTCAATTGGTGTTGAATCTTTGTGACCAAATGGATAGATCTCCCCCGTGTCTCCAACCTAGCCTTTCAGGACTTCCAACTCTGTAGCTCTTGCTGAGTCAATTCACCTTGCCATCATCTGTCTTCTTGTTCCTTTCACCTTTACCACCATTATGGACTTTCAAGGTATCTCAGTCTTTTCATAAGGTGCCCCAGAATGATAAATTGAGCCTGGTCATTTCCGCCTCCAGTGATTTTTGTGATCCATTACTTCTTAATTCTCTCTTGTTTTCTGCAACATCAGAATTCAAAAGGGTTAACATTCTTTCTACTCCGCTTCTTCATCATCTAACTTTTACTTCCACAGAGCATCACCAGAAAAAAGTATTTTTTGCAGGATTCTGATGACATGTCATGTTACCTTTGTAGATATGTGTTGGAATATCTTTTCCAAAGTTTTCATTGCTATTCTACTGTTGCTAGTCTTAGAATATTTCTTAACTGCTGCTTCCAGTACTCTTGATAGTCAATCCTAAAAGGCAGAAGCTACAACTTCATTATCTTCATGATCAATTTTAGCACTGGTTACAGTAGCTGTTCTCATTAGTTTGGCTTCCATTATATTGTATTATTATTATGTCTTTCAGTGTACTTGTTGACTTTCATTGCAGATCGTTTACATTTTTTCCTATCAGAGTAATGTCATCAGCATAGAGCAGGTTTGGGAGATTTCTTCCTCCAGTTTTAAAATCACATTGTAAAATCCAACCTACCTCATTATATATGAAACATACTAGACTGAATGAATACAACGAAAATTGACAACCTTGTATTACTCCTTTGGAAAAACACATACAGTTTGCTTCGCTATATTCTGTCTGGACTGTGGCTTCCCATGTAACATGTAGGTTTTTTTTAATGAGAATGAGATATTCTAAGATTCTCATTTTTTAAAAAAACACAGTTTATGGTTGACGTAAGTGAGAGCCTTTTTATATGAACAATGAATTTCAAATTTATTTCGTTTTGGTATTCTTTGGATTTCTCAACTTCCAGCTTCAGTATCTTGACCAATATCTTTGTAAAACTACTCTTCATCTCTTTGAATGGTTCTCTGAAATTCTTTGTTAAGTTGTCCCAAAGGTGCTTTTTCAAGAGCCAACTGGACTTCTTTGTTTTTCCTTGAAGGCATTTCTCATCCAAAAAACTTTTTCAGTTCACTGGATGAGAAGCAAACATCTTCAAGGAACAACAAAAAAAGCCCAGTTGCCTTTTGAAAAAGCACCTTTGGGACAACCATGACCTGGATGACTGAGAATCTCCATAGACATCTTTGTTAAATTTGTTCCTGAGAATTTGGATTTCTTGGCTTTTGCTTCTCTTCCCTTTTTGACAATTTCCAATGTGCATATTTCCTCCATTGGTGTTTTGGAGACTATGTAAGCAATAAATAAATCACTGGGCTGACTGATAAGTCATTTTTTTGCTTTGTTCAGTTTCCTATATTCCTCATATAGTACAACTACATTTTCCACTTTACTATTTCCATCTTTGGCATCTTAGTTTCCAGCCACAAATGACATATTTTGATTGCATTTTCTATCAATTGATTGAACAATTGAACTTGACCATAACATCCGTCAAACCCCTCCTTTTTTTGCATTAGTGATTGGAGTATAATTTGGATGTCATTTTAAAAGGGTTGTCTACAAATCTGACTGATATTATTTGGTCATTAATTGCATTGTACTGAAGTAACTGATTGAAAAACTGTCCAGTTGCAGTCCATCTTAATTTGCTGATGCCTAAGATGTTAAAGCGTAATTGATTGGTTTCATTTTTCACTGTGCTGAGCTTTCCTGTGTTCATACTTCTTATTTCCATCATTCCTACTGTAATTCTGTCTTTTCAGTTTTATATTTTCTCTTTCTGCACAGATGCACCTACAAATAGATGCCCCAAAGACTTTAATTCTTCCATAAATACCATTAAACATTAGTACTCCTAAACAGCTCTGTATCAGAATCCCATCCAATCTGAAGAGTCCACCATCATTCAGCACTTTACATTGTCTATCCATATGGTTTCTTTGGTAAGGTACAAGACTGGTTCCCATTGCTTTCTCTTGTGCATTGTGAAACTGGTTATGCTCTTGGCACTAAAGTGATCATCCACCTCCAGTATCTTCCTATATCACTGTGGCTTGATATAGGTGCCTTCTCTCATTAGCTGGACAGTTGGGTGGCCTGCATGCCTTGATTGAATTACTCTGCTGGGCGTATCTGCTCTTGGCACCCACCCCAGTGTTCTTCAATCATCCTCCTTGGAATACACCCCCACTACCACCATCACAAGGTCAGGAGAAAATGCATATTACAGAAAATGTACACTTATTTCTTAATTGAATTGTTTGTAGGATGACATTTAGACTTGGCAATACAGAAAAAAATACAATTAACAGGAGTTTTTGGGAGTTTTTGTTCTATGGCAGATAACTCATTTATAAAAATATTAAAATTTCAATTAATTTTTAAAAACCTGCATTTTAAAAAGGATGGTTGCTTTATGTATTTACTTTCCATACTGTACAATGTTTATTTTAATTCATAGTCTATGCAAAATTGTTGAAATTTGAAAAATGTATTTCATTTAGCCCCTTCCCTTTGGGCTTTAGAAAATGTCTGGAATTGAGAAATGTCAGAAGTACATAAGCACATATGTCTAGATATGTCTGCAACATCACTACTGCAACAGATTAAAAGAGAGCATCAGATGGCATAGCAGATGATCTACTCTGCATGCAACCAATTATGCAATCTCAGTTTTATGTTACATATAAGCATGTAGAAGAGACTTTGCACATCTCTCTGCACACCTGTAAAATGTTGAAAGAAATTGTATGCTCATGGAGCAAAGAAAAAGAATTGTCCTATTTCCCCTTTTGTAATGTATAATGTCTTTTCACATCTTTGAAAAAGATTTAAAAATGTAAATATAGTCAGATTATGCACCAGTTTCTCTGAAGTCTTTTCCTTTTAAAACCAAACAACAGCAGAATTTATGTCTGACTCCCTTCAATCTCCCTACTCCATCCTTGGATTTTCTGATCCAATTATGATAATTTTGTGCATTGATTTCTAGCTTACATAATCAGAGAGGTGACATCATCCTTTTTTCTGAGTTTCAGACTTGAAGATCAGTTCCTTTGTAAATCATTTGACTTTTCTGTGAATATAACAGAGCATAAGAATATATCTGCCTTGTCATGGTGCTTGAAACCCTAAACTCCAATTTATCTGTATAGCTAGGATAGACATTTTCAGGGTGTCATAAATAGTGAGGCAATCTGAGATATTTATGGTTACATAAAATGCTTATTAGATCATAACTTACCTCCTTTCATTGCATTTTGGGAAATGAAGTGCATGTATAATTCATAAGCATGCTTTTGTTATATCGATTATAGCAAATGGCTGCACTAAAATTTTAACATGGTATTTTCAGGTATTTGAATTGTGATGAACGAAGTGTAGAGAAGCTCGTCCTATTTCTTCTCCCAAAAATGATGTTTGAGTGATCTTGGGTTTTTAAGATTTGCCCATTTTCTCAAGTTCTCAGATTGTTAGGTTTCTTGTTTCAGTTAATAAATAATCATCACCTGAGGATAACCCCTACCCCAAATTCCATGAATTAGATGTGTGGCTGGATTCCACAGATTTGTTTGTTGAATCAGGAGCTACATGGAGAATTTCATGACCAAATGTGCATCTTCATAGAGATGAATGTTGAAAGCTGAAACTGATGTTGCAGTGCAGATAAAATACATATCTCCATCCACTCTCAGACATGAGAGGACGCATCTGTCTCTTGATTAGGGATAGAATATGTAGACTGTCGGCATTTTTTTATCTGGCCAACATAGTGTATATAATTCAAAAATGCAAATTTGTGATGTGTGGAGAAATGGAGTGAGCTTTATTTTAAATAGGGAGCTTGTGCCTTAGAAATGGTTCTGCCTAAAAGGAAAGGCCAGATGTAAAATATACATTTTTTGCATAGCTACACAGAGAGCTGAGTTTAACAAAGATTGGACACATTATTTGCAATTGATTGATTTCTGTCATGATCAATAAGATACAAGTTCCTTAAGATTAGTATTGTGCATGTTTAAAATAAAGTACTGGCATGACTGGGGCACCTAGTAGCACCCCTAGTTTACATATCCTGGCTAATATGACTTCCAATGCTATCAGACTCTATGAGTGATAAAGGAGAGGAAGAAAGTAACTGGTTTATCTTGCTGTCTCTCTGCTCTGAGATACTTTTCCTTTCTTAATTGCTTTCGTACTTTTGAAAATATGATTTGGAAACATGTTGATGTTGGTTGTTTTACTAAGAATAAGATTTCAGCATTTATGTCTGTATTATCACCTCATTGCTTTTTAGCTATAACCCGATCGATGGCAGAATCTGTGGAAAGGTGTAATAGGACAGGTGCAAGTATTTCTAGGCTAGGTTGTAATGGTAGAGATGTGTGTCGGTAAATATAGCATTGTCTAAAATCTGATAGAGCACCTGCACAATTTTTGAAGTGAGGGCTGTTTTTTAGACAAATTTTTTAGTGGTGTGGGCTAACAAAGGTTCGTCATATGCTCTGTGCAGTAATCGTGCCTAACTAACTGGTATAGCCTGACTTTTAAAATCTCTTGTCCTAAGGACAGGCAGCTTTTCTACTAGCTGGTTCATACACTTAGTAAGATAAAGCACCAATTCATATTGAATTCACTACTTCATTTCCAAAGGGTTTGAGGAATTCTGATGTTATTGAATTGTTCTCCATTTTTTGAAAACAGTTTTATTGCTTGTAATAAGGCTTCTGGGAACAGGCATAGAGGCCCATCTGTCTTGTTTTCCCTTACATAGAGTTTACTAGAAGAGGTGAAAACAACATAACAAGAGAACAGAGTATCAATGTTGACATTTTATTGGCACTTATTTATGGATTTATTAAAAAAAGTTTATTTTTAAAAACTATGAAATTACTTTTTTTGGTAAAATATAGCAAAATCTGTAGCAAATACATTGTACTGTCTATAATTAAAATGCGCATTTGGCTATTACACGGTGTGTTTCTTAATTAACTGATCACTTCATGTTATTCAGTTCAGTCAGGAAAGCAAATAAATATTTATTATTAAATATTTATTATTTAAAAGAATTATGTGAATTCTACCCCCAACTCCCCCCAAAACCCCTCTGTCCATTGGGAAAGAGAATGGATCAAGCTATGGCCACTGTGATAAATTCATCATTTTCCAGCTGATTGCAGCAATAATTACTTCACACATTATACTCAGCCAAGGATCACAGCTGAGATCTGTACTTAATATTTAATAATTTGGAGGAAGACAGAAGCCACATTTTGTATGGCATTTTTATGTTTTATTTTAACAGTAGTAATGTGATTTTCAGCAGTAAAGGAACAAGCAGTCAAGAAATACGCCATGGACTAGCACTTGGTTGAGTAGCAATGAAGACCTTGGAAAAGCTGTTCATGAGGTGTCTATATTATGAAGTTCAGAATGAAACAGGCAGTGGTTTTCCTTGTGACATTCTATGGATGCAAAAGTAGGACTTTGAAGAAACAGGCTAAGAATGAATGTTGACATTTTTGAACTTTGGTACTTGAAAAGACTCCTGACCATCCTGTGCATAGCCAAGAAAATAAACAAATGCTCGTCAAACAGATCAACCCAGAGAACTTACCTCAACATATGCAAAAACGTAGCTTTCTGCAGGAGTCTATAACACAGAAAAGGGATGGCAGCAACAAGGTGGCTGGATTCAATTATAACAGCAATCAATGCACAGTTGAAAGACTGGAAGAATCAGACTGGAGCGAGATTCCCCCCTGGAGAAAATCTATTTAATATGGTCACTAAGAATTGATACCAACTGGATGGCATATAATCAAAACTATTCTACAATTTATAATATACAGTCTTTGTACATGTCCTTTCTTATACTGGAAAATTGCTGCCAGTTTTCAACAGTCACAACTTTAAATTCAGTAATGCAACCAGGAGAGTTTTCAGGAGCTCAGAAGGATGGTGGGATGTCTCTAAACTTAAATAGTTGTACTTAATGCATCTGACATTGTGGGTCAATTGCTTTTTATAGCGGTAGCTGAATCTCAAGCCTTAAAACACTGGAGCTGACTGACAATTGCTGTTCTTGACAACTATTTGCATCTGGGTTTAGTTTATACTCTGTGGAAACTGAGTTCCTTGAGAAATCTACAATGGTTGGAAGAATGGAGTGAAAAGGACTAGAGCAAGAAGGATGGATTCAATTATGAGAGCAATGAGTACCCCACAGAGAAGTCTAAAAGGCTGAGGTGAAGACAGATCATTCTATAAAGAATCTACCAATATTGACCTCTAATGATCAACGCCATCCTGACAGCCCTTAATCAATCAATTAATGTAATAAACTAATGCACACTAAAAGCAAGTTTCTAATATAAAAGCATTGTTTTTAAAAGTCTAAGCATTCAACCAATGCTTATAACGATAAATCTGATCTCTCACACGCTAAAGTAGCTTGCTGGTAGTGGTCCTCTTCAACCACTGAGCCCTTAATATTTAGTGACAATTGTATGAATTCCGCATTACTACGGTGACTATAAGGACGTGGTGGCTCAGTGGCTAAGACACTGAGCTTGTCGATCAGAAAGGTTGGCAAGTTGGCGGTTTCAATCCCTAGCACCACATAATGTAGTGAGCTCCGTTACTTGTCCGAGCTTCTGCCAACCTAGCAGTTTGAAATCCACGATTTCTGAAGGCAAGTTATTCCACTGGTTAACTCTCCTCACTGTTAAGAAGTTTCTCCTTAATTCTAGGTTGCTTCTCTCTTTGATTAGTTTCCAACCATTGTTTTACAATTTTGTGTATTTTCCTTTAGAATTTGATTAATTTCTAGAAAGTGTGAAAATATTCTTGCAAGACTAGAAATAGCCCTGTTTTTCCTGTTTACCTATAATAAATTTTTAAAGAGTAAAATATGCTTAATTCTGTTAAAAATCCCTTAAAAATAGAACATTGTGTCGTTTCCCCACTTCTATAGCCATTGTCTACTCAAAAGTTAAATGTGGACATCCCCCCCTTCAAAAAATTTCCCATTTTATGCATAGTCACTGTGCAATTAAGTCACATTAAATACATTAAATTCTAAATCACTATATAATCATTATCATTATAATTGGGCATCAGTTGTCCCTTACGTTTGGGTTCATTTTTGGCTTTTAGTTCAGATCACAGATTCAGGAATTATCATGTCCCTGTTGGAGTCTGAATCCAAGGTGGAAGACAAACAGCTGACAGGGAGTGGGAGTGTGGCTCCATTGGCTGTGGAGGAAACTGGAGAAGGGCAAAATCTGGCTGGGCAGAGCAGGAGAGAGAACAAAGGAGAGGGAGTTCAGAGAAAGACCCCAGGCCCACCCCCTCTTCATCCTAGGGCACACAGGGAGGAATGGAGAAGAGAGCAACATGGGTTGCATGGCTTATGGAGGAGGAAAGGGCCCTGATTCCCTTCATTAGCCACACCTGGGAATGAGAGTTTAAAAGAATGCATGCTGAGTGCGGCAGCAGTTGGAAGCAAACATGAATTTATCTTGTGTTGACTTTGCTTATCTGTGTTGCTGACAACTTCCCAACCGTGTGGAGTTATTTCCGTGCCTTCATGTCTGGAATTCTTGCTCCTGCCCTGTGGGACCAATTACCTTGTTTTGCCTTGATTGGACTTATAGTTACAGTTTTTGTTGACCATGTTTTGGACTTAATTCTCTGCAACCAAGGCTGTTCCTGGGAGAGTTTTTCTCCAGCCAGAAAGTAACCAGGACATTGGGGGTAAAGTTATTATAAAGGGACTCCTATTGATTATCTGACTGTGTTGCCTTTGTGCCACGCCCCAAGTCATCACAGGGATTGCTTAACTGGTAAGATCATACAACCTGATCTAGCACTAGGTCAGGATAGCTACTGTATTTCAATGCTTTCCCCAGGGATAGTTACTCATTTTCTTAAATTGTCTTGTTGGCTCATAAGAAAAATGATCCGTTTATCTTGTTCATTCAAAAAGAAGGGCAAACATCTTGAAAAATGTTAGTTGAATAAAAATTCTGGTCCTATAAATGATAGGAGGTAGGCTTCTTTCTCTCTTAGTGTTTCACACCAAATTTAATCCTAAATATGATGCTCACAGAGTTGGGTTTGTGACCAATGACTTGTTTGTGATTAATGACAAACAGTAGTAATGGAAGTCTCCTTGAAAGATTCCTCTCTTGATGTTAACCTCTTTCAGACTAGCCAGCAAGTGTGTCTTCCATTGTTCCATTGATCTTTGCATAAAGCCTCTGATGATTGCTGATTCCAGTTATTTCTAGGCACTTGATTATCCAGGTACGTGGTAGAATCAAGTGCCAACTAACAAATACAGGAAGGTAGCAAACTCAGCTACATTCAGGTTGCATTTCCTTCTCTTCCTTTTTTGTTCATTATTATCATCATCATCATACCATCATCATCATCCCTCATCAATCTTATTTGGTCTCAGAAGTTCTGAAGGCCCAAAGCTTTTCTATTCCCTCTAGATGGACTGTTATGTATATAGTCTGTGATTGCTCAGTTCTTATTTCTTAGCCCTGTGTCCATCAAGGTTTGTACGCATCGGTTTCTTTAAAAAAATTTTTTTAAATTTTAAATTACATTTATATGCCGCCCTTCTCCGAAGACTCAGGGCGGCTTACAATTTTTGGGATACAACCCAGTGTGCTCAGCAATAGCGTTCATTCCATTGTATATGCCTGCTTATTACTAAGCGGCATTTTTATAAAGTCAGCTTATTGCCCCCAACAATCTTGGGTCCTCAATTTACCTACCCTGAGAGGATGGAAGGCTGAGTCAACCTTGAGCCTGGTGGGATTCGAGCCTACAGTAATTGTAGGCAGCTGGAACTTAACTGCAGGCATTTAACAGCCTGAGCCACCAAAGCCCATTAAAAAAATGTAGTTGTCTTTTTGATTGCCAGACACCACCAGTCTTACTTTGTTGACATCCGATACCATCAGGTTCTCCACTTGGTTAGTTCTGTACTCCCGCACACAAGATGCGCCATCCCTGTCTCTTCTGTGTACCACTATTTCCAACTCCCAGATCTTCCAAATCAGCATGCCAATTTCTGAAAATTCTGGGAGTTATCTAACTCCCAGAACTCTATATCTAACTCTATAGATATAGTTAGGTAAAACAGATTGCATTTAAGAGGTGAGTGTTGAACTAGAATGAAGTATATTCAGATCAATTTTTGTTCGATAGCTTTATTTAGTCTAGGACTCCATAGACGCAGAGTTTTGTAAAGTTTAATCATCAGAACAGTAATGATTGACCAAGTGATTAGATAATCTTTTCCTTGTAGTCATGTAAACATGCTACTGGTTAATGCAATAGTTTGTGGCAGTAGTCTGCAACAGACCTGGTTGCTTTTTGGGAGAACATAATACCTTTCATAAGGTTGCTCATATGGAGGCCGTCCAGTAGTAGTAATTTCAACTGCCAATTAAAACATTGATTTTTAAAAATTTTAACAAGATTTTGAAAAATTTAGAGATCTGTATAAGCATTTCCCCATTTTGTTTTTAATGAAAAAAGTAAGGGTTAAGAAATGTTAATAGAAAAATTGAAAGTTCAGTTTCCCCAGAATGCCTGAGCATTTTCCATACTGCAAACTCAGATAGTATACATGCTGCAGGTCAGGAAAACTATGCCAGCATGGAAAGCAGGACTCTTTTTTAAAGCTAAGTCTTCCTCAAGGGAAACAAAAAGGACCTGAAGCTTTGACAAAGGAAAGAAAAAAGAAAAGAAACTAATCTGAAAAGCATACAAACAGCTCCATTTATGCCTTAAAATCCCCAGAAAATTGGGGGAATGTCTGAAATAGATTAGATGAATGTGTGAAGAAGAGAAACATGAAGTCCAAATGAAATTCTTTGTATCTGTGTTCTTAGCAAAACACAAATCTTCAGTAGGGAATTTCTGAAAAAGTTATATTCCTTGCTATGCAAAGCAATGTATAAATTGATTAAATACTGATGATATTCAGTAAATAAAGATTTGCATGAAAGAGAAAATGACTGCTGTAACAAAAATATTGAATTAGTTCTGTGTTTGCCCTTCATATTTAATAAGTGGACAAAGACCATTTTAAGAACAAAGTATAAACATTTGAAGTGTGGAAGCTAAGAAATTATAGGGACTGAGGCCATGCTGATGGAAAATGTGCAGAAGAAAAAAAAATGCAGAAAAGGGATTAGCAGGCTTTCCTATTAAAACATGTTAAGAGTGACACATAAAAATGTTTGGGAGAAAAGACAATACGTGCTTGCATTATCAACGTTTTGATAAAGTTCTTTGCTACAGATTCATAACAAAAACTAAACAGGATAAAAAAGGGACTTTAATTGTCCCAAGAACAAAATGAAGAAATTATAGATAAGGGATACCTGCCAACTAAAAAGAGGGATTAGAACACTGAACAAAAATTTGTGCTTTCTAAAATAGAAAATATTTTACTGGACAGACTGCTGCAGTTAACAAAGTTTCATAAAATAAGACATAAAATTTACAGTTTACATTTATGAATACATAGTTCTTAAAAATTAAACATGTAACATTTAGTAGCAAAAGGAAGAGAAAACATCCTATCACTACCTGATTGCCCTTGTGGAGTTTCAAGTTAAAACTAAAAGCTCAAGGAACTACTAAATTCTGCTGTTCAGTGCAGCAAAAACACCAGAATGATTAACAATAAAACCCAAGGGCAAAGTCTGACAGAAACAACTTTAGGCAGCTTATTCAAAGTGGGATTTGAGCAAAATAGTATTTGCTGTCCTGCAAACCCCATTCATTTTAATGGATTCTGCATATACCTACCTTGGCAAAGTCCTTCTGTTCACTTATGAATTCTCTCATTCAATCTCAAATTGAATACAAAAGAAAAGCATCAACATGCAGCTTTTGTGGTTCACACAGAGCATTGATCCAAGGGAAAGTAATGGAATAAAGAAAAAGTTGGATACTATAGACGGGCACATTTTAATTCCTTGGGAATTAAGTGCAATGTATGGAGTTTAATAGCGTGCTTGTATTTGACTGCCAAATACACCTAATATTTGACATTAATAATCAAATCCGGATCAGGGATCTCTGAATTAGGAGTGAAGTCAATATGTACAGTAGAAGAAAATTCATTAAAAAGTACAATTCATAATAGTTTTGGTCATTAAAACAAATCGGCACAGAAAAGAAATATATGGGGTGTACTGTTCTGGGTTTGTTTGTTTGTTTAGAAATATCCTAGAAAAGTTACTTATAAAAACATTGGTATGTTAGAGAGTGTTTGATATTAAGTACCCCTCTTAGTTTTTCAGAAGGAAAAGGAATATAACAGCATCACAAAGTCATTAGGAAGTCCTGCAGTTTTCCTGTGGTACAAAGGTTTCTAGTTGAAATATGAGATCAACAGCAGCTTCAACATCTGGCACTATGTGGTTTGGTTCTACTAAAGCAGGATCAAATCTGAAATCTCTGTGCCCATGAAAGACAGTCTCAGTGATGTTCTCCCTTGTATCAGAAGGCACCTCTGTGTGAGGATTATAAACTCCGGTGCAAACAAGAACAGATGTACATCTTGTGGCAGTAGCTGATGCAAGTTCATTTTCCCAAGAATTCTCAGGCTCCTCTTCCTGAGAAACGGTGGCAGATCTTGTGCCCCCCAGCACTTTGGCCTGGATATGAGCCTTAGAACTTCTTCTTGAGATCCTCTCTTCAAGGTAGCGGTTGTAAAGATTAGCACCATAAATATCTGTCATCAGGTTGTCCCTAGAAACCCAGGAAATTCTATCAGAACCAAAATATAGGAGCTATATGTATAATTATTAGGGCATCAGAGTTCATTTTATTAAATTAGGGTAGCAGAGTTCATTTTATTTTCAATTTCAGACATTTGTCTAACCCCTGCTGCTTGGAATGAGACATAGACTACTCTTTGCATAATGTGCCATCTCCTCTTCATGGGAAACTATATGTGTTAAAGCTCCTTTTGTGGGAATTTTACTCTTGATCCAGCAGTTTTGTAAACTCAAATCCTACTCCGTGGCATTGCACTGGGATTCTTATTCTTTTGGACAAATAAAGTTTAATGGAATATTTAAAGAGTACAGATAGTCCTTGGATAATGGTAGTAATTGGGACTGTAATTGGGAATGTGGGTAGGGGGGTGCTGCAGTTGGGCATGTGCTATGAGAGCTCTGTAGTAACAGCAATAGCACTTAGACTTGTATACTGCTTCACAGTGATTTACAGGTCTCTAAGCAGTTTACAGAGTCGGTATATTGCCCCCAACAATCTGGGTCCTCATTTTATCAACCTCGGAAGGATGGAAGGCTGAGTCAACCTTGAGCTGGTGAGATTCGAACTGCCAAACTGCAGTCAGCAGAAGTAGCCTGCAGTACTGCATTCTAACCACTGTACCACCATGGCTCTTGGTATAGCAGGCTCCTCAGGAGAAAAGTGGCAAAATTGACTTTAAGGAGCAATTTGTGCCTTTCCGTGTCAGCTTCTCATTGACTTTGCTTGTGGGAAGCTAATAGGGAAGATTGCAAATGGTGATCAGATTACTGCAGTCACATGACTACGATGCTGCAACTGTCATATGTGTGAGCTGGTTGCCAAGCATTATAATAGCAATCATGTGACTGGGGGTGCTGTGATGGCCAGAACAATGAAGACTGGTTATAAGCCCCTGTCACAACTTTGAATAGTTGCTGAACAAGTGATAGTTAACTGAGAATTGCCTGTATTATTTTAAGTATTTAAAATAATAAATTTTAAAAACTTGTAATTTTTTTAAGATTGCAAGTGTGAACCTTTTCTAATCTGTTGCCAGTGGAATGTCTTTGAGCTCATCTACCAATTTCCTCAATGGGGGAATAACAGAAACTATAGTTCAATGCAAGCAGAAAACATTATTTTGAAGATGAGCATGTTACAGCCTCACTAGTGTTCTCTCACAGTGCAACCATTTCATGTATATCCCAATGTCAAGTTGACACACTCAAGACTGCCAAAACATACAGATGACAACTAAATTAAAAAATCTGACTTCTCAGAATTTTAACTTTCAACTGAAAAGCTTTTTAAAAACTGTTTCTTGCAAGCATGAATAAAATCTAAAATGCACAAGCAGGATAAGGCACAGGGCAAGCTTCTTTAACTCATCATGCTGCGATTATTATAGCTCTCCGAATTCCCAGTAAGCTGGGATAGGGAAACGGAAGTTAAAGGAAGCTGCTGGATCATTTTAGCACTCTTAGGCTGCCTTTTTATTGGCAGCCATGAATGGCATTTCATGCTAAATAGTCTCAGTTTACAATAGGCAGGATTATATTGCAATGGAATTATTTTCAAAATCAATTTGAAGCTTAGCTGAAGTTGTACAATTACACAAGTAACCAATTATTCAAATGTTTTCGCATATAGCTCTTCCATAGTGAAATCTGTAGCGTTTGAACTGAAATCTCAAGCATGATATCCATGAACTACAAGACAACCTTAGTTGGTGCTGGAGACCAATCAATTCCATTAAGAAAACATGACTGTAATACTTAAGCACACATGAGCAAGTCATATCTTTGCTAGAGGCAGCTTGAGATCTTAAAAGAGGGTTTCAAATTAATTGGCAGATTGGGTAGTGATATGTAGAAGTACGGGGCAGATTTTGTTATTGACTTTCTGTCTCAAAGAGCAAGAGTGAATTGACACCCTGCAAAACAATTAGTTTAGGGATCAACACATTTTCAGGGGGCTATCTAACTACTCTTTTCAATTGTCTACCTCCATTTAACAGTAGCTTGCCTGAAATTTAACTTTTTTTTTCCAGATAGCAAATGAGAGGGAAGAAAAGAAATCTCCTACCCAATGGCATACAATGTTTGAATAGGGCTCTTCCACTGCTTTGCAGATGCTTGAGTCCTAATGAGGTACTCTGCATAGTGATAAGTCACTTCACTAGGCTTCCCCATCAATGCTTCATATTTCAATTCTTTGCCAGTGATCTTCTTATAAATATTTTCCAAACAAACCATAAATGTTCCATGCCCAAACCTGAAACACAGAAATAAAATTTGGTCAATAAAGTTATGTTGCTGGTAAGGATAAAAACAACGTATTACATCAAAAGGAATAATTTTATATATACTATTTATCCAAATCCTTAGCTTCTCCTCTGTGAATTATAAGGCAAGATTGCTTTGACTCACTTTTTCTTCTACCTGCATAATTCTTGGCAGTCACTTAAAGCTGAAGAAACATGGCAAAACATTTTTAAAGGTGTGGGGAAAAACCCCATCTGGGCAAGATGGTGCACCAAGGGCCTTGGTGGTGCAGGCTGCTAAATGCCTAGCACTTAAGTTCCAGCTGCCTGCAATTATTGTAGGCTCGAATCCCACCAGGCTCAAGGTTGACTCAGCCTTCCATCCTCTCAGGGTAGGTAAATTGAGGACCCAAGATTCTTGGGGGCAATAAGCTGACTTTGTAAAAATGCCGCTTAGTAATAAGCAGGCATATACAATGGAATGAAGGCTATTGCTGAGCACATTGGGTTGTATCCCAAAAATTGTAAGCCGCCCTGAGTCTTCGGAGAAGGGCGGCATATAAATCTAATTTAAAAAAAAAAGATAGCCTCCACAAAACATTTACAAGGCTGAATTCATTAAGTTTACTGTGAGATTATCTTGATGCTTTTGGCAGGACCACCAAAAAATAACAACAATGCTATGGTCAGAATCAGACAAAAATAATGGTTTAATTTCAGGAGAGAAAGACATTAATTCAGAAGCACAAGTTACATATACCAGCTGTCAACTACTACAATAGTAATCTAATTGGCAATTCAATTGACAAACCGAGCTATTCATCTATCAATCTTCTATTCTATTCTATTCTATTCTATTCTATTCTATTCTATTCTATTCTATTCTATTCTTTCTAATATACATACATACATATACATATAATATAAATATAATATTATTTATTTTTAATTAGTTTGTCATGTCCCTGGTGGAGACTGACTCTGAGGGAGAGGAGGAACAGCCGACAGGGAGTGGAAGTGTGGCTCCGGAGGTTGTGGAGGAGGCTGGGGAAGGGCAGAGGCCGGCTGAGCAGGCAGAGGAGGACCCAGGCCCATCCCCTATCCATCCTAGGGCACTCAGGGAGGAGAGGATAAGGGAGAGATGTGGTCTCCTCGGGAGGAGAGGGCCTTGATCCTCTTCATGGGATGCAGGTGTGACAACTGCATAAGAGTTTGGACCTGCGTACTGGCAAATTCTGGAAACAAAGCGTGTTTTATTTATTATTTTTATTTATTATTATTTTATTGTAATATATAAATTATATATTATATTATATAATAATTATTGATTTGTTAATTTAATTAATAATTAATATTATATTTATGTAATGTATGTTCCAGCATAACTCTGGAATTCCTAAAGCAATTTCAACCAAACTTGGTACACAGATGCCTTACCCTCTGGGAACAAATACTGTGGGGGTAAGACACCACTAACACCCCTCGGGGAGGGGTATGTGCCTTAAAATGGCTTCTGCCATGGTAACGGCTTCATAGCTCCCACTTGTGGAGGAATAGAAGAACTGCGATGCTGCGCAACAGACAGTACAACAGCATGAGTCCCGACTACAGGATTTTCCTGTCTAATAAAGGATTGGGATAAATAAATACCTGGCAACGCCGGGTTATTGGCTAGTTTACTATAAATAAAGCAATTAACTTTATTCTATGTATACTTGCACCTAAAAACTAGAACTCGTGTGTTTCCAATGATACTAATAATGCATCTGCAAGCAGTACTTCCTTTCCATCAAATTACTGTTCTTATGAAAGACCTCCCTTTTACCTCTTCCTCCAGGATTTACCATGATAGTATCCTAAGCATCAGTTATCATTGGACATGCCAATATGACATTATACATATAAAATGGATTTCTACATTCTTTCAAGTGGCCAACAAAGCAAAAAGTGCATTTTAAATGGGAGGAAAGATGTTGTCATTCACCCAAATATTAATTCAAGCTTTGGTTATATTCATTGAACAGTCACCAATTCTCAAATCAAATCAAGCAATTATGATACCACAGATCTTTGACTATGGTAGTAGCTGAGAATCTATGTTAGAACTTAAAGAAAAATACTCCAGAACAACAAGTATCTTTCCCTTACCTTGGGGATTGAGCTTCAGCTGCCCACATCAAGTCCATATTGCAAGCCAATACAGGAATATGTGGATACGTTCGTTGATAAGGATTTCCAGGATGGCCACTTGTCAAAAGAACATCTATTATCAACTGTAAGTTGGTTTCCCACCTCACTGGCTCACCAAACAAAATAACTGCTGTAAGATAAGCACAATATCCATGTGTTACATGTGCCTGATTATAAGCTATTTCCTAATGCAAAATAACAAGCCCACCACCTTCCATCTTTCATGCACACTATAACAAGAATAGGCAAACCACGGGCCCAGGTTGCATTTAATCATTGAACCTATTTTTAATCAGCTCATAGAGGCTGCTGTGATCATGCCATCAAAATTTAGCAACAAATACATAAAAACATTAGCACATCTTAAAATGCAAAAATCTTTTTTTTAAGTATTACAAAAACCACCTGGGATAGCATTACGTTGGTGTGTCCACTGATATTTAAAAGCAAATAATTACTTTGTATTTAAAGTCCTTTAGTCCTTTTTCTTTTTAGAAATAGAAAAAAAAACAAGAAAAAAAATCAAACTGTACAAAAATCAATTGTTTATGCAAACATGGATGATTCACTGCCAGTGGAGTATAATTACAAACCTCAACAGAACTTCTGTAAAATGAATGAACATAGAATAATGATGAAAATACTACTTTAACATTCATGTTACTAGTTTTTTCATTAGTTTTTAAACCTCAAATGAAATTAAAATTGTAAGAATGAGGTTTGGTAAAGAACTAGAAGTTTCACAGCTTAACATTAATGGTAGATTTATAAAGAACGTAGATACTAGAAAAATAAAAGAAACAAAAATGAACCACCAGTCAATATCACTGTAAAATGTCATATATTGTATATGATGACTGTCACATTCTTATTTAGATATATCACAGCAGCTAGCAAAAAGATAGCAAAATGCTTGCAGAGCTATCACTAGGCAGCCCATTTTACTTGGAGTAAATTTCAGAATTAAACATAAACATCTAGACACACTGACCTTCAATCTTGGGGAAATCCATTGTGGGTAAGTGCTACAAATTAAAAACAAGTTACATTTACTAAGAAAAAGTTTCCTTTATTAGCACAAAGAAGAAACAAAGTAAGCAATCCTCTGAACATTATGGGCACAGCCCATGTTCAGATTAAATTCCCAGCACCTCTAAAAAACTTAAAAGCTGCCATCACAAACATAAGGAGATGAGATACTTCCCATTTATATAACTTGCACACTTGATCTTTAATGTTTTATCCCATAATCTTGCTGTAAAAGAAGTCCATATAATTGCCAATGTGTTTTAGAAACAACTCCTGTGTTTATAACACAGAATCCCCTCTAACATATCACTTATCTTCTTAAGCCTAATTCAACATGTCACCAGAGCTTTTTCCTGCACTCTTCTGATTCTACAGCTGTGATCATCTGAAAGTACTTACTATTAACTTCATGTCATTTTCACACATTCAATTGCAGCTCATTAGAAGTTGTATTATGTTCAACAGCACTATATCAGATGTGAAGATGAAAATCATATTCATGCATTCTTTTGTATTCTATTTTTAATGTTTTATAACATACAAATTAATTGACTTAAGTGTGCTGAATTTCAGCTTCAGAGTTAAAATTTACAATCTAAAAGTATGAGGACACTAATACATGGTCAGGCAGATTGGGGATTATAGAACATCAACATGAAAGGCTATAGGTAACTTCAATTGTTTTACGCGGCAAGCAAACTTAACCAACCTCCCTCAAGATAATGCTTTCAAGTTGGATTTAAATAATCCATCAAAGACTGGGGACACCTGAACTAAACTATATCATAAAATTGGCTGACCAGATCAATTATTTTCAACATTCTACTGAATTAAATTGTTTTTCTCTTGAATTCTCTTTCCTTTAGCTGCACATGTGTTTGCTGCAAAATGGTATACCAGCAACATCTATGTCATAGTGTGCTTACCACTATATAGTAAAAGAGCAAAGAAAAGGAACAAAACAACTGCATCACAAAATAACAAACCATAACCACTCCTTTCTGCAAAACAAGCAAGCCTGCATAGCTAATTAGAGAGCTAACTATACATTGACCTGAACTCCAGATGCCAGGAAAGACTCAATTGAGCAAAGCTGGATCAGCCCAATTCTGCTGCCTCTCTTTACCCTCTTCCCTACTACAATACTTGAGCCTTTGTGTTATTAGTCATTGGTAGCATTTCCTCAGTTGCCCTGTCAGCTGCTATCAAATCTGTTCTATAATAATCAGTCAATATTGAGAAACTCTAAGAACAAAGAGTGCAATCTTTTAAATGTTACGAATGATGTAAAGAAAGATACTTTAAATGCATCCTTTGTGTACATAGTGCATAATATTTGACAATCAAATTAGCAGTACATGTTGCATCAAGGAAACAATAAGACTTGAGCAATCTACACCACTACATTACTGTTTTTAATTTGTGCATATGGGGAAATATTTATCCACTTTATGTTATAACCCGAATTAAAATACACTTTTATTATGTTGCTACTGGCACAAAAGAGAACTGGTAACAAGATGTCAAAGAGTTAATTTATTTATAACATAGAACAACAACTCCTACCTGTTCTGGGTACAAATGTTGGAAATATATCCTTCAGCACATTTTAATGCATGTTTTGTTTTTATTGAATATAGTTTTATATTAACTTACACTTATTTTATTGTACTCCATACTACTGTATGAAAGGTCATCTGCCTAGGTAGAGTTAATTCTTTTAGTCAAGCTTGAGTATTGACAATTGATGTATCCAGGTAGTTTTCTTAACAACATGGAAAGAGTGTTGTTGCTAAATCTTCCTGGCGTTTTTCAACTTCCTGGTCCGATTATATTACTGGTAATTTCCGGTCATATTTTACCCAGTTAGTAATCTGAACTGACACTATTTACTTTCTGAGTCTAGAAAAGGTAAGTGATACTGCCACTTTCTAAAATCTGTTCAGGAAGGTATTTAGCACTTGAAAGGTCACTATTTTTTTCTGTCACACTCAAGCCCCATCTTCAAAACTGGTTAAAGAGTTTCAAGCATTTCTGGTTTGGTTGGGAACAGATAAAGAACTCTGAATCACAGCAATGCGGTATTGTCCATTTTGTGTTCCTGTTCCTCCTATCATCCAGCTCACCTATTACTCTGCTTATTGCTCTGCTACTAAATATCCATAAGAGGAACTGGAACCATCTAGGTGAGAGTGGAAGTAGCCTTGGAATGGAGTGCTGGGTCAGAGGGACAAAGGGGTTTATTAGAAGAGATGGGACTGAAACAGCTTTGCCAGGTAGTATATTACTTCCTTTGATTTGTAGAATGGTGAGGCCCAAAGACAGAGGAAGTGATACTCCCAATATTTCATGCCTGGCCATCACAATTGCTCAGGTGACACTCATTATATCCAGTTCCAAAATTTTGGAATCCTCTAGGTTTGAATCTATCTGTTTGAGTTTATTTTTTAGAAATACCTTTTCTATAAAATTTTATTGACTTTTTATTATATTTTTTAGAAATAACTGAAGGTGGTAAACATATCCAACACAACTCACTCTCCTATTTTCACACCACAACAACCACTCTGTGAGGTGGAGTGGGATGTGACTAGCCAAAAGTACTCAGCTGGCTATCATGGCTAAGGAGGAATGTGCAACTCATGATCTCCTGCTTTTAACCTGGTGCCTTAGCCACAAGACCAAAAAGAATCAACATAAACCTTATTCATCCTTGGAAAGAACATCGTTTACATCAGCAGTCCCCAACCTTTCTAGCACCAGGGCTGGTTCTGTGGAAGACAATTTTTTCACGGGTTTGTGGGGATGGGTTTGCGCACATCCAGATCCCGCACATGCGCAGATGAAGCTTAGCTTGCTTGCCTGCCAGTGCAGCCCAGTTCCTAACAAGCCATGGTTCAATCCACAGTCCAGGGGGTGGGGACCCCTGATTTACATGACAAGCAGCCCAATAGACTACTGTAATTACAATGTAAAAAATGTGAAAGGAATTATTGAAGAGAAAAAGCAGTAAAGTACACTACACTTACCAAAACTTTAGGTCTTCTGTCATGATCCACCATGTCCAATAAGGGATAGGTTTCTCGCAACATGTCAATTGTAATAGGCTGACAAAATCCAAGACTAATGACATACTGGTTATGGATAGCAATGCATCTATGTTTTAATGAAAGGCATATTTGTTTTGCATTCCCCAAACAAATAATACATTTTAAATGGCAGTGACAGACATATTCTAAGTACAGGAAATGTTTCCATATCCTCCAGGAGAATATATACAATACAGGAGAAAGATAAACACAATCCTTGTTCATTGGTTCACTCAGACCTTTACGTTTAGGATTCTTATGAAAGCTAATTTTTATTCAGACGTACAACAATGTCCAAGAACAAGTTTCTTATTAACTCATTATAATTTACAGTACATTCCAATCTGAAACATTTATGAGAGTTCCTAATAAATGGCTTCAAACTGATTTCTAGGAACTTTGCTTTGAAAATCTTTAACTCTGCTCAAAGAAAGAGGAATTTTGAATTAGTGGAATTGATTCAGGGAGTCAGGAGGCAAAGGAGATCTACTCCCCCTTCCTAGTTTGTCTTATTTTTTTGCATTCTGTATCATCCCCTTTGAGATTTCCTAAATTCATGAAGTTGATAGGAGACATTTTCTGCTTTCTCTACAAAATGTATCTTTGAATCTTGGGGAAAAAAACCAATACACACCACATGCTTAACTCTAGCATATTCCCCTATCATGCATCTTCGGCCCAAAATGCAGAATAAACCCAGCATTTCCAAGGATACTGCTTAGCAATGTCAAGGAGTGGGCCTTGTCCTGATACAAGAACACATTTGTCATGGTAATGCCTGAACATTCGCAAAGGACTGTGGGACATCATAACTTGGTCTTTGGAAATCTAGGAGAGAGAAAAAGTGGATAATCTGTTTTAGCACTTGAATTATGACCATTTGTTCAGTGACTGAAATTATACTGGTGCTGGAAAAAAATGGATTTTCAACCCATGCCGAAAGTTATAGCTGTTGCATCACCCTTGTAGCCACATGCTCAAAATTCAGATACTTGGCAGCCTGTCCACACTTATGAACACAGGGGTGCTGCAATTACCCCCACCTGTCTCGATACTCCTGGTCTATGCCCTTTTGGCCACCCTGCACAAAATACAGTGGCAGCAGTGCTGGGGCCAAAGGTAAGTCCTGAAGTGTTCAGCAATGTCAGCTAGCTGCCACCTAAAGCCCCAAACCACACCCTACCACATCAGCACCATTCCACGAAGACCCAATTCCCCCTGCTACCATGTGCTCTACACGACCTGCTACACCACACCTTAGTTTTGCTGTTTTTCTCCAGGTGCTGACAGGCATATCCAGCCTATGTGGCACAGATGCTGGCTGCGCCAGTTCTTCTTACCAAAGCTGCCTTGTGCCATTCTCCAAGCTGACATTTCATTATCATGATGCTTCAGAAGCTTCATTCCCCAAACTGCATGATTTGGAGAATAAGGCTTCCGAAGGTTTGAAAGAATGGAGACCACGCTTGTGGTGCTTTGGAAGCCTCATTCCCTAAATTGCTTCCAAAAGAAATGGAAAATGTTAAACTATTTTAATTAAAAAATGGCAAGATTTGTAATGAAGCTTAAGAAGCTGCCTCTATCAGTTGAAGACAAAATTCTAAGTGTAGATAAATATATGACAATTCCAATTCATGTACTGTAGAGAAGAAAATGACAAGCATTCCAACAGATGGGATAAAGTTACTTACTGGAACTTCAAGAAGATGGGACAGCTGGTCTGCTTTCTTCTGACACAGACAGTTTCCTGCATTAGTAACAAATACTACAGGCACCAAAAGTTGTCCCTGAGAATTAAGTAGTTTTTGAAAGGCTTTTCGGGCAGCAGGAATTGGGGTCCTTCCTCGTACCAATACTCCATCAATATCAAACAGAATGCCAAAGGTAGGTTGTATACCTAGCTGAAATGGAAGAGAGAAACAACACAAAGAAAAATCTTATCAACCAGACATCATGTAGCTTAAATTCATAAAATGCCATGTACAGAGGGTTACTTCTTTGCTTCAAGCAACTTCATATAAATACATAGTTTCTCCTCCCTTTCACTATACGTTCACAACAATCATGTGAATTTGCTAGAAGTGGCTAGTATTATCTTAATTCTGTAAGGGTGTTTACACCAAGGACTTTGCTCAGCTCAAGGCTATATAGTGAGCTTTATTGTCAGTGTTCCAGCAACCCTCCATTCCGCCCAATAACTCTGAGACAAACATCTTCTCAAAAGTTCCTTTTTATTTGGATAGTAACTGGCACAACTGTGGAAACCTGAATCTGAAAGTTCCAAGCTTCCTTACAAAAAGTAAAACTACAAACTCCATCCCCTGCACCCATCATCACATCATATGGCCCAATCACCATCTGTCCCAAGTTAAGACTTCCTCTCAGTTATGTGTAACACAACCTGACCTTGAATCAGAAAAAGCATGTTATTTTGTCTAACTAGATTTACTCCAATAAATTTCCCCCTCCCACTTTCCCAGGCTTGGATGTGGCAGCGAGGGAGCATCTGATCTCAATATGGCTTCCAAAGCTGACATTTGTAACAGAATTGGGATTTTAGTTCTACTATTCCAGGAAACTTATTTTGGCACTTGTACATTTTATATTCACGCCAAGATCATCAACATATTGCCATATTACAAATTATTATTAATATTACAAATTAAGTGTGGCACTGAAACTTAAAAAAAATAAAACTTGGTTCATGAGCAGTATGTCAAGATGGACATTTGGGAAATTTCTTCATAAGAATATTATGTTGTAATTCCCACATTCCTTTGTTGGGTATCTATACAATGTCAATAAACTCAAGGCTATAAAATGTAAGGTCATTAAGTTGTTCTGAGCTTCAGACAGCAAACTCATAGAAGCAATAGGGTATAGACATGTCAGATTTGGAAAGCACAATTTTACCTGTATTTATCTATTTAATAGAACTTGACAAGAAAAGTAAATAATTTTTTTTATATTGAGAAAGTTAATGTTATTTCCAACTATCCATCCAAAATTATTTGTCCATCATGAGACATAAGATATTAACTAAATAACTAGATTAGAAAAAGGGATCATGTAGAGAGGAATTTTAGCAACTGGAAAAACCAAACTCACTTCTTACATTTTTGACTTAGATATATTTGTTAAACCATTATTTCTATACAGTAAGTCTTATCAGGGATTGGATTATATTAACATTTTGGCTTGTTTTAACTTACAAAACTCTTACTTTACTAAAAAGAAATATAGTATTTTAGAGAAAAATAAAAACATTTAAAACATCTGAAAATACATGAGCCGTGGTGGTGCAGTGGTTAGAGTGCAGTACTGCAGCTACTTTTGCTGCCTGCTGGCTGCCTGCCTACAATTTGGCAGTTCAAATCTCACCAGGCTCAAGATTGACTCAACCTTCCATCATTCTGAAGTCTGTAAAATGAGGACCCAGATTGTTGGGGGCAATGTGCTGACTCTGTAAACCACTTAGAGAGGGCTGTAAAAGCATTGAGAAATGGTATACAAGTCTAAGTGCTATTGCTACATATGTTTCAGAAAACATGAATGTGTAATTCAAATATTCCAACTGGAAGCTTATTTCATAGCTAAGATAAGAATCATATTAGATTTTTTTCCAGTGTATAACAGTTCACAAATAGTAAACAATCAGAAACTTCTACTGAGCAAACCTCTCCATGCATACAGGCACATGGTCAAAGAGTATCATTAAAATCATAATTTGCAGCGTACAATATCTGTATTTACATATAAAGGCTGAGTCTTCCCACTGTATTTACAACAGTATTTGTACATGATTAGATATTTAAGTAGTTTGGAGAATTAAAAATTTATGCCAAGTTAGATACTGGCACTTATGTGCCCAATTACTGCATAATTTCACTACATATTTGCCCCCAAGGTGTATGGAGATCGTAATAACATATTAGTCATTTTAGTTTGGCTTTGCCCAGAAACCAGAAAGAAACTGTTGGCATAATATCTGCATTCCATTTGCCATAGCACTGATGGGGAAAAAAATAACAGTAGTTTGAAAGGTAGAATTGATTATGTATCAAGATGGTAGCAAAACCAGGTACTATAGATAATCTCCAGGAGAATATGTCCCCAACCTGGTTCTTCAGGCTTTCAGTGACACACCTATTACTGCTATCAATGAATCCATCACCTTCTGCTCTTTCTTTCCACCTTTCCCAGTGTTACTGACTTCTCCAGATAAGTAGGTCTTAACATGTGTCCATAGTATGATCATTTCAGTCAGCTCATGTGTGCCATCTCTGGTTTGATTTGTTTGATGATCTATTTGTTTCTTGTCTTGGTATTCTCAGGTTTTCTCCAAAGCAAATTTGAAAAGTGTCAGTACAGTGCATCAGGAAAAAAAAACATTTCCTGCACAATTTTGATCTTTTGAAAGGTAGAAACATATTGCTAAAATAAGTAAAATAAAAAAGGAAAATAAAAGAATATAACAAGTCCAGCAATCTAATTTTTAAGTAGTCAGCTTGAATGTGCTAGTAGTGATGGCTCAGATTTGTACATGGCTGCAAGTATAAACACAATCCCACATTTTATCTTTGGGATTACTCTTCGTACACGAAAACAAACTGAATAAACAAATGGCTATTGCAAAATAAACCCATTGCAAAAGCAAACCATATAGCCACCTCATATAGCACTTAGACTTATATACCACTTCACAATGCTTTACAGCGCTCTCTAAGTGGTTTACAGAGTCACATATTGCCCCCAACAATCTGGGTCCTCATTTTACTAACCTTAGAAGGGTGGAAGGCTAAGTCAACCTTGAGTCTGTACCTTATTATGACTAATAATTCAAACAATGTTTCTGAAAAAAGCTGAAAGTTCATGCCTTTTACAATATTGCAACCCATCATCTTCATTAATATCAAAGTTGCAGCCCAAGTTGATTTGCTGTTATTTGTGCCTGCCTTTCAACAGGAGAACAGTGTCTTATTTCAAACATTACTGTATTTTTCATGTATGCTGACTTTCTCTAAAGAAACATAAACATCCCTGGAATCAAAATAATCCAGGAAAAGATATGTAAAGGGACCAGGATCCTCACTGATTGTCAGCAGGATAACTCCATAAAGACAGAATGATACCAAATGTGGTAGTGAAGTTGGCAAAACAAAAAGAACATTAAAAATGGGGAGGATCAAGGCCACAGAAAAAAAATAGTGTTTCCCTATAGAAGCAGTAAGGTAGCAGCTTCTAATGCTGCAGACTGTTCATTCTAACCCCCCCATCATGTGACTGAAAGGAGCAACATATGCAGCTGAGAGCAGAAACAAAGAGATGCAGCATGTTATTTTGTTATTTAGAGGTTAAAACATGTTTCCAATGACCATTGCCTCTAAAAGGGTTTAAATGATTTCCACATTCTGCACATTCTTCTGCATTTGTCTTTATTCTAGTTTTTGCAGCAAATATTTATTGACTGATCATTCTCATCTAACCCCTTCTCATATATGAATGCAAAGATTAATGCTAGTTTATGAATCTTAATATTTAGCACATTGTTAATTCTGAATATGATCCTGTAAACATAAGGTAATACTCATTTATGTACTCTTTCCCCCACCTATGTGGAGGAACCCAGTACACAGTTCCTCACTTAAGGAACTACAGCAGTAGTGATGATGATTACAAAAGGAGCACTACTAGTTCAGACAGGTTACTTGAGCCCAAATAACTCTGCTTAAATTTGTAAGGCGCTTTATATACAACTCCTAGCCTAAAGGTGTTCTCCAACTAGCAAACAACACAGAATTCCTGTTTGGTTAACTCAGGGATGACTAAAAAAGCACGTTTGAAAACCAGGGTGATTAAGAAAACATTAGCAATCTTTATCATTTAAAACAAACTCTTCTCTGTATGAATTGTTTCAAACAAGATAACCCGGCTTAAAATAAACAGAGAATGTACAGCATATATTTTGGAATACAAATCCTTAATCACTCAAATCCCAGCATGCACGTTAACAGTTCGGTGTAACTTCTCAAGAACTCATTAAATGTAAGTTTCACAACTACCCAGGAGTACAATCTAATGTATTTGGTCAGGAATTCAGACTTCTTCTGCAGCAAAAGTCCAGCCAGCCGATGCTGAAGGGACAACAGTTTTAAAAAAAATTGACAGCAGCAGAAGCAATCATCAGTAACCAATTTGACAGGAACCGAATAGCTGCTCCTGAGCAAAAAGAGTAAAACAAAAAACTGGGTCCCCAAAACTCATTGCTGGCTGCTTGAAAAAGGGGTAAAGCCCCGGCATAGTTCTTTTCTGAGAAAGCCACAGCTGGAAAATAACTGCCTTCCTTCGCTGACCAGTTTTCTCCAAAGTGGGGAAAGTGGCAGTAAGAGTGAAATGAAAAGTGCTCTTAACCGGGAAGACCTTCGGTATTTGCTTCCCCAAAAACGCCGGCATTCAGACCCACGAAAACGCGAAGCCTCCCCCTCCCCCCCAAATCAAAGCAGCGCTTTCCCGCGTACGGCAGGGTCTTCCGAAAGCAGATGGCGCCAGGCTTTTCTTCCCCTCCCCTTCTGCTCCAGTTTGAAAGAAATGCCACCCCGGCACGGAGAGAAAGAGCTCCCGCTACACCTTACGCTCTTGGGTCTTGCTCGGGTCGGGGACGTGCGGGGCTCAAGGGAGCGACAGGGGGAAGGGAGCTTCCCAAATCGCTCCCCATCCCCCGCCTCCAGCATCCCGGGGCTAGAAAAAGCGGGCAAGCCCCTCTTTACCTGGGCGCTGCCTTTGCTCCCTCCGGAAGCTGCGGGAGCCGGAGCCTCGTGGCAAAGCCGGAGCCTCCCCGGAGCTCCCGCAGCCGGGACTCGGTGAAGACGCCGGCAGAGGAGGGGCAGCAGGCCCCGCATAGCGCCTGTCCTTTGCTCGGGCTCGCCGGGGACCCAGGCAGCCCTCCTGCCCGAGGGCTCTCAAAAGAGCAACAAGCGCCTCAGCGCCATCGCCCCCACTGCCAGAGAGCCGACGCCGGCTTCTCCCTAATGCTTTTCTCCGGGCCAGCCCCCCTTTGCCTCTACGTCACTCAAGAGGTGGAGCCTGCCAAGCACTGACAGGCTCTTTCACCGCGTAGGTCGCCCTTCGTCGCCTCCGGCGTTTCTGCGCGAATCCTGAAGAGAGAAATCGGCAGGTCGGCCGCCGAGCTCCTCGGCCGCTTCGCTTTGCCGACGGTTAGGCAACTCAAGTTCTTATTCGCCTTTCTTTTTCGGGGGTAGGGTGGGTGGTGAGGTGGACAGCTTGCCTAGGGGGATTGCCATTTTCTCCTTTTTTGCAATTTTGCCCCGTTGGTCGAAAAAGCAAAGGAGTCCTGGAGTTCGGTTAAACAAATGTAGAGAGCCTGTATATGCAAGACTATTTTACCTAAATTAGATAATTAAGTCTACAGAAAGCAGAATCGCTACTCGATAGTAGGAATTTCAGTAAAAAAATATGCTCCTAACTTATTTATTTATTTATTTATTTATTTATTTATTTATTTATTTAATTGGACTTGTATGCTGCCCCCTCTCCGCGAGGGCTCGGGGCGGCTCACAATAAAAAAACTACAACAATAAATATATAAAAAACAATTAAAGCTGACAAGCCCAATCGATAAAACAGTTAAAAATACATTAAAAAACCTCCAGGAGGTCAGCCCAGCCCAGCCTGTTCAAACAGCCAGGTCTTCAGACTGCGGCGGAAGGAGTGAAGATCAGGGACCAAACGGAGCTCCAAAGGGAGTTGATTCCACAAGGCGGGGACCGCAACAGAGTAGGCCCTCCCCCAAGCCACCACCAGCCGACATTGTCTAGCCGACGGCACCCCGAGGAGTCCCCATCTGTGCGCACGCACAGGGCGATCGGTATTTGATGTTGGCAGGAGATGCTCCTGCAAGTACCCCGGACCCAAATCGTAAAGGACTTTGAATGTTAATACAAACACCTTGAATCTCACCTGGAGGGCAACCGGCAACCAATGCAGCTCACACAGGAAGGGTGTAACATGGGAGTATCGGGGGGCTCCCATCACAACCCGCACAGCCGCATTCTGCACCAGCTGAAACCTCCGGATGGTATGTAAGGGCAGTCCTAGATAGAGAGCGTTGCAGTAGTCAAGCCGGGATGTCACAAGTGCATGAGTGATCATGCGAAGGGTATCTCGGTCCAGTTCGCAGCTGGCGAACCAGTCGGACCTGGGCAAAAGCCCATCTGGTCACGGCCCTCACCTGCTCCTCCAAACTAAGCCATGAATCCAGGAGGACTCCCAGGTTCTGAGCCCTGTCCACAGGGGGCAACACCTCTCCCCCTATGACCAAAGATGGAATCGATTGACTGGGCCGAGATGCCTGTACGCACAACCACTCAGTCTTGGCCGGATTGAGCTGTAGTCCGTTCCTGCCCATCCAGATCCATACCGGATCCAGACACCGGGTCATCACGGAGAGGGCATCACTGATTTGGTTTGGGGTGGAGATATACAACTGGGTATCATCAGCGTACTGGTGATACCTCACCCCAAAGCCACAGATGATCTCGCCCAGTGGCTTCATATAGATGTTGAACAGGAGGGGAGAGAGGACCGACCCCTGAGGAACCCCACAAGTGAGTGCCCTCGGGGCGGACCTCTGCCCTCCTGCCAACACCGATTGTGAACTTAATTTCCATTTGGCGAAACGATTTTTATAACTGCAACAATCTGAGAGATTTTCACAAAAGTGTATTTTGTACTGAATCCTTTTTCAGATTCTGAATCAAATTAACAGCAATTGTGGTTTTTTTAATATCACTGGCATTTGTGGAAAATTGGTCCATAATTTTTAATGTCTGGTGTTTTTGTACACACGTTACATTCCCATTAGGCCACTCCTTCTGGTAAACTACAGAAAATGAAAGAAATACTAAGCCAAAGAAACTAAATAAACATGAAATAGTAATTCAGCTAGGTCTAGATCAGGGGTGGGCAAACTTTTTGACTCGAGGGCCACAATGGGTTCTTAAACTGGACCGGAGGGCCGGAACAAAAGCATGGATGGAGTGTTTGTGTGAACTAATATAAATTCAAAGTTAGATTACTTCACGTAGCCTTCTGGGAGAGCAAGAGAACCCTCCGCTGTTTCGGCTCCGCGGGCTGGATAGAACAGCCGAACGGGCCGGATCCGGCCCCCGGGCCATAGTTTGCCCATGGCTGGTCTAGATTGTACAAGTGCCATTTACTTTACCTGCATAACATTCTCTCATTGCAATGCATTCTGACTTCCAGCACTTTTTGGACTTTATACTTTTTTCTGAGGTTCTGATAAACTTCTTCCAACCGCAACTTTCTCAGTTTTTTCCTCCTCTCAGTTCACCCATTCTTCCTTCATACTTTATACACAAACTTCTTGAGTTTTGTGACTCAATCTCCATTCATTCTACGCATGCAGCAACTCAGCATACTTCTTTGGTGCAGAGGGAGCTCACTTTTGTATTCAACCCACACACTTATATCATGTACTTGTTATTATATTTAGCAAAAAACCACAAACTGATCATTTCATTATACCTCTGCACAAAATCAACTATATTTTCTTTTATTCTTCAGTCTCCAAATAACCCATTTCTTTTGTACCTGTTTCATCCATCCATTCAACTAGCAGTATAATGAATTGCATCTCTGAATTACATTTATTTAGAATACTGCAGTTTTCCCCAAAACTCACACCTGGTTCTTCCATTATCACAATTCACACTAGAAAATAAAATCCTATCACCTCATAGATTCCTACTTTTATATCCACCACACAAGAAACTACATGACATGAACGCATACTGAAATATCTTATATATCTTATATATCATTCCTAATTCAGTATGTGATCCATCAGTGGCACAGTTCAGAGTCCCCATATTCTAATCAATTACATCTTTACCCTTTTCCTTAGTTTCAGAGATACACAACATACTTACTGTTCTTTCTTTAAATTATACTCTTTACCATTTACTCCTTTTACATTTCAAATCACTACCTTCTACAATATATGCCATTGTTATAATCACATGGGCTGTATATGGTGACTTTGGTTGCCCAACCCAAGTTTTCATACAATAGGATAGTCAAACACCTGTGCCAATTCAGTGGTCCCTGCTAAGGAATATATGATTGGTTTGGACCCATTTTGCTAGAATGCTGTAAGTGTAATTCAAAATTTCATCCCAAGCATACTATTTTCTATGCACTCTAGGACCTCTAATTTAGAGGCTACTTTGCAAGCCATGAACTATTGCCTGTACCCAGAGGTATGTATAGTGCTCTAGCACGTATTCTGGAGGCCTTTTTATGATCAGGAGTGAAAAATCTGAATGTGGCAGTCTCCCAGCTAAGCCAAGTTGAGCTAAGTACTTGGTGATAGACAGACATCCTTTAAAGCCATATAACCAGTATAAATGCTATCCTGAAGAAGATAACAAGAACATGCAAAGGTCGATAACATTGCAGAATCCAATCTGAACTGGCCATTGGGACCAAAGGTTTATTCTTCCAAGCTTTTGGGTTCATGCTGGAATCCATCATCAGGAAACTTCTCTCTCTCCAAAATATGTGCACTGGGCACATGTTGTATGTATAAGGTTGCTGGTTATGGGTAGAATACATTTATTTTCAAAACAGTATTTTGGCAATCACTGTTCCCCCAGATATATCCACAAAAAATTCTGGTTCAGAAACACTCTCCAAATTACAAAACTACATTTTCAGAGAAATGCCCAGTTTGCTCAAAAGCTCTGGTGATTTTGCCAATGTCCAACCCCTCGAGTGTATCCAAATTTCTAGTGCCAATTTCACTTACCATAGTGGAAAGGGTTTAAGCTTTAAAGAATTGGCTTTGCCAACTATCTCTGCTTTGCCAGTAATGGGTGCATCTGCATCAAATCTATAATCTTATATTATTTTTCTTATTCCAAGTACTGAAATTTTGCTTCAAGTTTACATATAGCTGGTATACTATGCTATGAATTTATGAAATGTATTTAAAGATTCCACTCATCAGTGCAATACAATATACAGTATATGAAGATTGATTTGACTAATACTTTAAAAATATTTTGTTCTGCCTTACAATTGCTAAATATTAGCATCCACACTTGTTAGTTTGCTAGTAGAAAAATGGGTCACATTATAGAAACTTCATGTTGCTGTATGACGGACTAATTGTATAATAATGTACTGTATTTGAATATCATTGTAAAAAGCCTATGATAAAAACAGTCATAAACCTCCAAACTGTTCCTGGAAAATTAATTTTTGTGCACACGTACACACAAATTTTTTTACACAGAATGTGTGATTTTTTTTCATTTTGTTGATAATATATTCTTAGAATTCATATTATTTATAAATTACTACATAGCTGAGGAATTTTAATATTTTTAACAAAAGCAATAAACAATTAAATCTGATAAAGTTTTTATTTAAAAAAAATGAGAGATTTTGTAAAAAAGTATTTACAATTTTATTTGCTGAAATGTTCAGCATTTCAAAAACCCAGTCAAGTGAGTGTTTTTTTCCGGTAGCATAATACATAGTTCCATATTAACGATGTAGAACATTTCAGTTCTCTTGAAAACTCAAAATTAAATACCATTCCACAGATGTAGAAATGTCTGACAATTGCAAATTTACACATGATAGACAAAATTAAATATAACAAAGAGGAAAATAGTGTACAAAGATAAATTCAAAGCAGACTAGTCATTTAGAGCTCGAAGATGGAAACTGAAAACGAATACTTTCATAAGTTAGGACAGAGTGAAAAATGTGTAATAATGCATATTATGGAAAAAAAATGACCTGCTTCATTCTAGAACTTGCAAAGCCTTATTTCTATAGAATCAAGAAGATACTGATTCTGTAGAATCAAGATAGATTATAAAAAATAGAAGGAGCAATTACTATAATCCTAGAAGTCTTTTGGCCTCTTCACTTTGAGCCAGAAGAGCTTCACTGGCGTATTTTTGAAGAAGTTCCATCTTCTTTCTTCGCACAAGAGCTTCCTCAATCTGTCAAGTGAGCAACATTCAATTTGAAAACTTGCAAATGGAAAATTCTTTAGTAAAAGTAACTTAAGAAAATGACCATAACAGAATTGACTAGATCAAAAATTACTTGGTTTAATAAAAACAATGCAAGATACAACACTACTTTTCAGAAATGGGTATGAAAATGGATAAATTATTCAACTGCAACACCTTGCTAACACACTTACAAAAATCATCCATACAATGCAAACAATCAAAACATAACTTGTCAATTAGGTAACATTTTAATTGTTTGCCTTGTATCAATACATTTTAAAGGTTCTAATTTCCTCCTCACTAATACAGTAGTGAGCCCAAAGATTACACATAACTATCCTTACAATGGCAAATCAGCTTTTCATAGCAAAGGAAAGGTGGAAGGGAATGAAAAGGAGGGAGGGAAGGAAAGAAGGAATATAATGACAGAATGACAAGAAGGAAGGGAAAAGAAACTTAATAGGGAAGCCGATAGGAAGTCAGAAGTTGATTCTGCTCCCGTGGTCATTCTGTTTTCTATGTTTAAAAAAATATATTTAAAACAATGGCACAACAGCGCAGAGGTTGTCTAGTAATGAATTAAAATTCCTAATTTTAATTCTTTCAGTGTCCCAAAGGTGCTTTTTTCAAGAGGCCATCTATGTCATAATTGAACAGCTCTCTCAACAGAGGGGGAGGGATATGACATCATCTATCTCCAGTCTCAACATGGTCCTTCCAACCATTCCAAGAAAGCTCCACTCCCATTTGCACCACTCGGGTGACCCTGATGACACAGATAAACCTCCAGGTGACCTTAACGACCCGCTTAAAAGAATGCAAACGTCCAGCTGTCTGCAAGGAGTATAAATCCTTCCATTCCCCACCATCCAGTCAGAGCTGAAGAAGTTTCTTGGATGAGAAGTAAAACATTTTCAAAGAAAAACCAGAAAGTCCAGTTGCCTCTTGAAAACACCTTTGGGACATCCATGACCTGGATGACTGATAATCTCCACAGAAATTATTTCAGTGTCACTTTTACCATCCCTCCCTTCATTTCCGTGCATATGTGAACACCCAGCTATCAACAGTAATAGCCTATTGCAGTGTATTCTGAGGAAATCTACTTACTTTGAAATATACTAATTGTTTTGCTGCAACCAGTGCACAAATCTACTTCTTTGAAAGTTAAGCTTGTATATCCTTCCTTCCCTCCTTCTTAATTCCCTCCCTCTTTCTTCATCCTTCCCTTTCATTTTTTCTTCCTTCCTCCCTACCTCCCCCATCTTTCAAAGTTATGCTTCCTGTATTTCCTTCATGTGTGAGTCCTTACCTCCTGTTGTGATGGTACTGGGACATGAGCAATAAACTTCTGTTGACTATCCTCACCATCTGTCTTCATTCCATTTTCTTCATCAGACTGCAAAGCATTGAGAAAATGTTGAATTCTAAGTTCGCTTAGCACATCATTAGAACTTCACCTCAAAATAAACAGAATAATTCCTTGCTCTCTCGGACTTCAGCCAGAGTCCGGCTAGAAATCAAGTTAATTATATTCTTTTTGTATAAGACAGCATTGAAAAATGCAGGTCTATCAACGTTTGAACATGTACTGTAGCTGCACATTTATTATTTATGTTTTTATCAGTCATGATGGAATACACTAGTTTATTATATAAATTATATAATATATAGCATAAGGCTGAAAACAGATACACTATTACCTCATTGTCATTTACTGCATAGATGTTTTCTTCTTCCTCCTCCTCTTCCTTGTCACCTCTTGCAAGATGTGCTTCTTTCTCCACCTTCCACCTTTCCACTGCTTCTGCAATAACTGGGAAAGCAAAATGCCACATTTGAAAGTTGTATCGAAAACGGCAAACTATTAAGATACAGCAACTACTCATTGTCATAGTGGACACTCCCTTTAGGATAAGTAAATATTGACTTATTATTGAAGTTTGTTTGCCACTATAATTATTTTTCTATTTATGATATACTTAGATGATTACAGGAACATTTAATATTCACTCTGGTCATTATCAGACTGCACCATCTTTCCGTTAAAACATGGGTGTCAAACTGGATCGGGTCACATGATGTATGTATCGCAACATATTGTATGTTTTTTGCCTTTGCAGATCCGGGGTAGGCGTGGCCTGCGGGTGACGCATCCAGCCCGCGAACCGCCAGTTTGATTGCTTTAAAAGATGACCCAGTGGGTCACAGTGTTGTTTACTTTTATATTTATCTCTAAAATACAAGCAACTTAGTTATGTAACTCAGAACTTATAAAAGGGAAACGATCAATACTGTGGTGACTGGAGAAACAGACATTTGCAAGCTGTAAAAAAGATGCGGAGATGTTTATAATTTTATTTGTAATTAATACTTATATGGATGCTCAATTCAACATTGACTCTGGGTGGCATATACCTATACCAAACAAAAAGTAAACAGTGAAAATCTGAAAGAAAATAATGTACCAAATGAACAAGAACTTTTAGTAAAAGAAGCCAAATATGATTTATTAGGCATAATCAAGACTCAATAAAGTAACAGTTAAAGGGGACATAATGTATTTTTTTTCAAAAGAGAAACAGCAGAAATGGAGGAAATGCACTGAATAAAATACCCTTCTGCTTGGAAATCCAAATTAATTAACCTGATGATACAGTACAATGCATTTGGTTAAAATTAGTGAAGGAATGCCTATATAGGCTTAAAGCATTTAAAGTTGAAGACAAAAAGATTGTGGGAAGATGAATGTAGCACCATTTTACAATTCCTCAGGTCAAATAGGTCATTGCTTAAGATCATATAGCAGATAAAGGAGGGCACCCATGTGGTCCTAGGAAAAGGCGCTGCTCTTTGAGGAGTTGCAGACAGCCACTAGAATCTTTTTGCTCTTTCTTCTAGGCAAAAGGTGCTAGATTCAGCGATACTGAAACATAATAACAAGTTGAATCTGTGTTACCTCCAAATAATACTTCTGATTGCTAATGTCTGGTTTAGAAGACGGAACACGTTCCTCTTTTTAAGAAAAAGAAAGAAATGCCTGGGGGGGAGGGAAGAGAGGAGATCCATGGAATTATAAATCAGTCAGTCTGAGAAGAGGACCTCTGAAAGAGGACCTCTGTATGAATCATAAAGACACTGACCCGTATGCATCTTGAAAAGAAGCAATCTTGGATTTGTCTTAAACAAGTCTTACCAGACTAGTCTTATCTCATGTTCTGATCAGGTAACTTCCTCAGTAAACTGTGCAAATGCCACAGACATAGTTTCTTCATTTCAGCAGAACATTTAACAAAGTATCCTCTGACACCATAATTAACAAACTAGTTATACTGGACTGGATGGCAGGAAATAATATTCATAGCTGGAGTGAAAGCTGTACTCGGTGCTTCCTAATGTTTCTTCATCATACTGTAATGAGTCAAGTCAAGTTCAGTCCTTGGCCTTCTATCTCAACAGTACTGATAAGTTTAAAGAAATGGATTGCAGGAAATTAAATGAAATTTAATAAAGACAAATGACAGTTTCTTTGCTGAAGAATACATATCCCTACAGAGGTATTTCAGTAGGTGTGAAAAGAACCTTAGAATAGTTGTTAATTGCAAGATGAATTTTTATGCTGCACACTATGAAGGACTAGACTGAAAGAAAAGCATTATCCAGGAACCAGAAACTATGTCTCTCCACCAATCTAAAAGTCAAAATATAGAATTATGGATATATAAGATGTAGAAACATAGTTTTTGGCAGAAAATTCCTAACATGAAAAGTAGATTGAAAATGGAATTAGTATCAAAAGAGAAGTAAGCTCTCTTTCACTTGTGTTCAAATGGTCTATGTAGAATCTAGACACTGTATTTACTATATACATTGGAGATACTTTAACTTGGATACCTACATTGAGCAGGGGACTGGATTAAATGCAGCTAGCCCTCAATTTACAGCCACAATTGAAACTTGAATTTTGGTTGTAAGTTGTTGCAGGCGAAACTGACTGGATTCTATTCTATTATTGTTTTTATAATTGTTAAGCTATAGTTGTGGTTAAGCCTGCTGCCACCATCACTAAGTGAATCATATGGCTGTAAATTTGAATCTAACTTATCCAAAGGGTGTTTTTTGCCAAATGTGATCATGTGACTCCAGGATGCTGCAATCAGTCATAAATTCGAACCAGTTGCCATGTGTCTAAAATCATGTGATGGTGGAGGTGGTGCATCAGTCATAACTTGAGGATGGTTCATGAGTAAAAGTCCATCAAAACTTGGAATGGTCGTTGAGTGACTGGTCACAGCTCAAGGACTACCTGGGAGTCCTTTCCAAGTTCACAATTCTTTAAATCTATCTCATCTTTTATTTGTGTAAATCTTTGAAACACAACAGTATTCTGAATTCAAAAGCAACACAGCAAGACACTCTTGTTGACAAGAAATAAGTTCTACTGGGAGATCACTCACATTCACTTACAGAAATTTAACAAAATTAAAAGAGGCAATTTAGTTATTTCCTTATTTTGGTTCATCTAGTTTTATTTAGGTCCATTCATTTCTAAAACACATGCATTAATTTCCTCTGTATCCATGTGATAAATAGGATCCATGTTCTGAAGTTAATTACCGTGAAAATAGATTCAGTCAGGCTTACCAATAAATGGTAGCAGCATTTACTGAACTCCCTTAAATAGTAGGAATAAAAACATCCAACTGCTTCTCAGAAAAAGGCTATACAATATAGGCATTAGGCTGGAAAATAAGAGTCGTTAAGCTTCCAATCTCACTTATCAGCCATGGTACTGAAAATGTTTGATACAGGAGGTTATGTTTTAAAACTTAAATGCAAATGTAGAGTTTGCAGTTTGGTCTACTGGATAAGGCACCAGGCTAGGAAAGCAAAAGACTATGAATTCAAGTCCTGACTTAGCCATGAAAGCCAGCTGGGTGACTCTCAGTTCAACCCATCTCACAGGTGGTGGTTGTGGGGAAAATAGGAGTAGGAAGGTGTGATGGATATGTTCACCACTTTGAGTTTTTTTGTAATAATAATAAAAGGCAGGAAATAAATACATAAATGCATACATAAATTGTTTTTTCCCCATAACAAAAATTCTGTTAGGTTGAGCTAACAGAAAGTGACAGACTCAAAGTCACCCAGTGAATTCAATGGCTAAAGGCAGACCACAAGCTGAGTTTTCTCACTCCTAATCTGACACCTTAACCATTACACTGTGGATTGTATTAGTGGGCGAGTTGACCTTCAGATAGGATGCCGACTTCATGTTTGGGAACAATATTTATGAAATAAAGAAACAATTTCTTTCCTTGATATCCATTTAGTGAAGTAGTAGCAAACTTTAGGAATGTATATCTCTACTGAAAAACTGTATTTGAAAATCTGGACATACACATTTGTGATAAGCCATTAAGACGTTGAGATTCTGCTCACATACCAATATCTACTACCCAATGCTTCCTTGTGTTTCTGAAGTGACCTTTAAGCTGATTGCGCTTACAATGTCAAATTATAAATTTAATGTATTAGGAGGACATCTAATGTAGGTGACTTATCAACAGGAGCAGTTGGAGATTTAACCATTTCCAGAACATTTTGGAAGTGTACTCTCAATCTAATTTTTGTTATCAAGATAAATTTTTGTTTAGGAGTTGACAGAATGCTCTCACAGATAAATTGTTCCCATGACAAATTGAAAATATTTATTTATTTATTTATATATTCGACTTATATGCTGCCCCCTCTCCCAAAGGACTCGGGGCGGCTCACAGCTAAAATACAATACCAACAATAAATTAACCTAAAAATGTATTAAACAAATTGAAGCCGAATTAACATTAAAAAACCCAGAATTAAAATAAACAAACCCCAAAGAGTCAGCACAGCTCAGATTATAAAAATAGCCAGGTTTTTAACTCGTGGCGGAAGGTGCGGAGATCGGGAGCCAGCCGGAGCTCCAGCGGAAGAAGATTCCATAAAGTGGGGGCTGCCACCGAGTAGGCCCTCCCCCGGGTCCCCACCAAGCGACATTGAGTCGCAGACGGCACCCTGAGGAGACCCAGTCTGTGCGCCCGTACAGGGCGGTTGGTATTTGATGCTGGGAGGAGCCATTCTCATAAATAACCTGGACCCATGCCATGTAGGACTTTGAATGTTAACACCAAAACCTTGAATCTCACCGGAGGGCAACGAAGCCAATGCAGGCCGCGCAGGAGGGGTGTGATATGGGAGTATCGGGGGGCTCCCATCACTACCTGCACGGCCGCATTCTGCACCAGTTGAAGCCTCCGAGTGGTATGCAAGGGCAGTCCTAAATAGAGAGCGTTACAGTAGTCGAGTCAGGAGACAACGAGTGCCTGCGTGATCATGCGCAGGGCATCCCGGTCCAGATATGGGTGCAACTGGCGAACCAGCCGGACCTGGGCAAAGGCCCCCCTGGCCATGGCTCCCATCTGCTCCTCCAACTTGAGCCGCGAGTCCAGGAGGACCCCCAGATTCCGTGCCCTGTCCACGGGGGGTAACACCTCCTCCCCCATGACCAAAGATGGAACCTCCGAACTGGACCGAGATGTCGGTATGCACAACCACTCTGTCTTGGCTGGGTTGAGTCAAAGCATGTTCCTGTCCATCCAGATCTGCACCGCTTCCAAACAACGGAACATCATAGAGAGAGCATCACTGATGTGGTCCGGGGTGGAGATGTATAACTGCGTATCATCAGCATACTGATGATAGCTACCCAAACCACGGATGATTTCACCCAGCAGCTTCATATAAATGTTGAACAAGAGAGGCGAGAGGACAGACCCCTGAGGTACTCCACAAGTGAGAGACCTCGGAGTCGACCTCTGCCCCCCTGCCAACACTGTTTGCGAACGTCCCGAGAGGTAGGAGGAGAACCACTGTAAAACAGTGCCTCCCACTCCCAACCCCCCGAGATGCTGCAACAGGATACCATGGTCGATGGTATCAAAAGCCGCTGAGAGGTCTAACAGGACCAGGACAGAGGAGAAACCCCTGTCCCGAGCCCTAGAGAGATCATCAATCAGCGTGACCAATGCTGTCTCCGTGCTGTACCCGGGTTGGAAGCCCGATTGATACAGATCCAGGTAGTCCGCTTCCTCCAGGAAAAGTGGCAATTGCTGGGCCACCACACTCTCAACAACCTTCGCTAAAAAGCGAAGGTTGGAGACCGGACGAAAGTTGTTCAAGATGGCTGGGTCCAGGGCAGGCTTCTTCAGAAGGGGCCTCACCACCACCTCTTTCAAGGCGGCAGGGAACAGCCCCTCCCTTAACAAAGCGTTGACCACTGCCCGGAGCCAGCCGCACGTGACCTCCCTGGAGGCATAAACCAACCAGGAAGGGCACGGGTCCAATAAACATGTGGTGGAACTCAGCCGCCGCATGATCCTGTCCACTTCATCCTCAGAAACAGGATCAAACTCAGTCCAGATTACATTAGCCAGACTGCTCGCCTCCCCTTCCTCAGACCACTGCAAATCCGAGCGCAACCCTTCCCGGATCCAAGCAATTTTATCCTGCAGATACAGACCAAATTCCTCAGCTCTGCCCTGCAGCGGGTCCGCCACCTCCCCCAACTGTAAGAGGGAACGGGCAACCCCAAACAGGGCGGCTGGGCAGTTATCTGAGGATGCTATGAGGGCGGAGAAGTAAGATCTCCTCGCCGCCCCCACAGCTACCAGGTAAGTCCTAATATGGGCTCTCAACTGGGCTCGGTCGGATCCGGAGCGGGTCGCCCTCCACCTACTCTCTACTTCCCTTCTACGACGCTTCATCTCCCGGAGCTCCTCGGTGTACCAGGGAGCTGACCGGGATCTGCGCCGAGTAAGGGGACACATGGGGACAACCCTGTCAAGAGCCCCCGCGGCCGACTGTTGCCAGGTAGCCACAAGGACCTCGGCAGGGCTGTGGGTGAGGGATGCAGGAAAAAACCCCAGTTCAGCCTGGAACCTTTCAGGGTCCATCAGGAGCCTGGGGCGGAACCATCTAAGTGGCTCCTCATCCCAGCAGTGTGGGGCAGCTTGATGGAAGACAAGCCGTAGGAGATAGTGGTCTGACTATGGAAAGGGATGGGTTACTGTAACACCATCCCCCAGGCCACTACGCCACCGCTCCGAGACAAAAACCAGGTCAAGCATATTGCCCCCCTTGTGAGTCGGGCCATCTATTAACTGGGTCAGACCCATGGACTCCATGGAGGCCATAAATTCCTGGGCCAACCCCGACGCCGCCCCCAAGGAGGGCAGGTTGAAGTCACCCAGAACTATAAGCTCCGGGAACTCCACTGCCACCCCCGAGACGGCATCGAGCAGCCTAGGCAGGGCGGCTGATACACAGCTGGGGGACAGGTATGTAAGCAGCACGCCCATCTGACCACTAGGCCCGAACCTCACGAGGAGGGACTCACACCTGCCTATCTCCGGAGCAGGGACCTCCCTTGGAAGCAGGGTCTCCCGAATAACAACAGCCACCCCTCCACCCCTTCCCTGGGGTCGAGACTGGTGCATAACCCGAAAACCTGGGGGGCAGATATCGACCAGAGGGACTCCACCCTCCGGCCCCAGCCAGATCTCGGTGACGCAGGCCAGGTCCGTGGCCTCCTCCTCAATGACCTCCCGGAGGAGAGGTGCCTTATTCACCATGGACCTGGCATTAAAATACACCAGCCAGAGCCCAGGGGCCCTGGATCCCAAAACCCACAGGGATTGAGAAGAGGCCAAGGGGTCGGAGCGCGCCACGGCTCGAATACAGCGGGGATGCGCTCCCCTAACATGATATGGCCCCCCTCCTCGTCGGCTCCTACCCATTCCAACCACCCTGGGAATCGAAGCCCCCACTATTCCGCCCGGGGTCCCGCAGCCCCCCTCACACACACCCCAACCACGGCCCTGACTCGGGCTGCAATGAACACCTATAAGACCCCCCCTTCCCTAACCCCCTTAAAAAACGAATCAAAAATTTAACTAATGGAGGCCTGGAACCCCCCCTTCTACCCTTCCCAGGACCCCCACCCCAACCCCTACCAGCGCAGTGCCAACTCTCTGGGTTCCATGACCCGTCCTCGAGATACATTGTGGAAAGTCCGGCGGGCCAAGCCTGGGAGAGAGGGGCCTCCCATAAGGCCCGTAAGTCCGTTGACGAGTAGACCCGCATGATGTTGTATTACACATATAAAGAGAGGAGTCGAAAGATGGAATAAGTCCGTGTATAAAGATGTTAAAACACCCAGTCCAGTCCCAACATCTATGCTACAGCGAAATGGTCCCAGGAAACGAGCCAGGATTGCTCTCTCACCACAATCCAGCGGGCCGATGGTAAAGGCCCTCATCTGGGCCAGCCACCGCGCTCTCACCGCAGGGTTGCCAGGCAAGCACGTCCGGATGGCAGGATAACTGAGGTTACGGGGGGGGCAAGCAATCCCACCCCTCGGCCCTCACACAGCAGCGAGCGGGATGCGTGCACACACCCCTCCCTAACCTCCATCGGGTGTAAAAAGGGAGGGGGGGGGAAATGGCCCCAAGAGGCAAGGCAAAAAAGGAGGCCAAAGAAGGGGGGTAGGGCAGCAGATACAGATCTAGAAGGTCCAGCCGGAGCAGAGCAGAGCAGAGCAGACAACAAGGAGGCCAGGCCTGGCAGCAACCCCGAGGCCACACCATCTCCACCTCGTGGCCCAGCGTCATCGCTAGCCAGTCCGCCGCCTCCACCATCGCTGCCTCTGCCACTAACACCACCGTTGGCAGCATCCATGGCAGCACCGCCGCCCCAACCATCGTCACGCCCACAGCGACCAGCCTCGGACCGCTCTCTCCTCGCCATTGCTGCCACCAACGGCTCTGCTGCGGAGACCCCAGTTGAGACCGGGCGCCGGAGTGGAGACCAGCACCCTCCGCTGATCCCCACACTCCTTGCCTCGTTGCCCCCAACACGCCGTTCTTCTGGGCGCAGCGCGCTGTTTCCGAGGCCAGGGTGGAGGCCAGCCACTCAGTTGGTCTCCACATCCCATAGTTCGCTGCCCCACAGCTCAGTGTTCCCCGCCGTGCCATTCTTCGGGGCGCTGCCGCAACCGTCGCGCCGTTCTTCGAGGCACAGGATGTCTCCAAAGCTGAGCCCAAAGTCGGCCAGCTGATCAGCTCGCCGCACCATTCTTTGGGGCGCCACCGCCACCGCCGTGCCTTTCTTTGGGGCGCAGCGGATCTCCAGGGCTCCAGGGTTAAGGCCAAAGTCGGCCAGCTGATCGGCCCGCCGTGCCCTTCCTCGGGGCGCCGCTGCCGCCGCCGCACTGCTCTTCAAGGCACGGCGCATCTCCAGAGCTGAGCCTGGAGTCGGCCAGCTGATCGGGCCCGCGATGACAATGCGGAAGCACCGATCAGGGAGTCAAACGCCGGTGGGCATCGAGGGGAGCACCAGGGGGAGCGGCGACGGGCGTCGGTTCTAAAGGAACCAGCCGACGCCCGAGATCTTCCGCCGCCAAAAGCGACCACTGGGGGGGATTGCCAGCCGCCCCCACCACCCTTATCCGGACTGGAAACAACTCTCTCACCACGGAGCCTAAGCTCGGACCGCCATCTTCCGAGGCATGCGCAGATGAAATAGAAGGCTCCATTAAGAATTTCAGCTCACTGAAGACTGAACTGAACGTTCTAAGGATTTTTCTGCTACTACACTGGGAGCCCCATTTATTTGTGGAATGGAGTATTCTGTTCATACATGGGAGTTAGGAACCACCTGTGCTTTGACATCTTTCTAAAGTTACCTAGAAGTTGCATATTAGTGCTATCACTGGCTTCAGGCTAATGCACGTCTTACTTCTAGATGCCAGTACAAGCTAGACAGTGGGTAACATGATTATACAAAATATATGTATAGTCTGATTTATAAATTATCAAGAGCTTCAACAGATTCCAATAGTACTTTAGTTTTTGGAATGGGACATGGTGGTCATACATACTTTAAATGCGAAAGTTTTGAGGTTAAATTCCTAGCAATTATAATTTTTTTAGAAAGTTATTTGGCAACCTGCAATCGAAAATACAATAATTTGGTAGCAATTTTGTTATGAATCTGATCAATGTCTGGAACAGGAAAGCAACCAAAGCTCTTGATATGATTACTCCCATCTGAAAATCCATTTCTGGTTACTGTTAAAGTAAATAATATTGATTTGAATTACAAATAATATTCTGTAAATGGCACTTCAAAAAGCCAACAGTTATTTCCTATACCTTTCTTTTCATGTTCCTGTTCCAGTGGTTCCAGGACACCATCATCCTCATCTCTGTAGCCATAGTATTCTGCATCAATAGCTTTCATGAGTTCAGCTCGAGTTTTCCGTGGAGGAGGAAGGGCTAATAGAATAAATTAAATCATTTTCAAAAAATAAAACAGAAGCATAAAGGATCAGATTTTAGGTCACGGCTTCAATTAAACCTTTACTAGTGCTCGTAATCAACCTAATCAAGCTAAAGGACTTCTTGGACAGAGTCCATCCTATGAGAACTTATTTTTACTTCAGTCTCTTCTCAAGATATAATCAAACTCTCTTCTTTTTGGATGATTTGAAAACTGCAGCTGCTTTGTTTGGTACTGTTACATAGATTTCAAATGTTCTGCCATTTTATTATAACCTGAACATATCTAAAAAAAAGTTAAGATGTTGTACCATCCATGCTATTTCATAGAAACATTCCAATTTTTAAATGCACAGTGAGGTGAATATTCAATTGCCCCATATTTGTTAAATTGAGAACTGAAAAACTGAACTGAAGAAGCTACTGGATAGAAATGAAATGTTTTCAAGGAAAAAATTCCAGCTGCTTTTTGAAAAGCACCTTTGGGACAATCGAGATCTGAATGATTGAGAATCTCCATACATAACCATATAACAAATATGGTTATGATCATTTTGAAATAGTCAAGAAATGTACCAATTAATTATTTAATATGTAATTTATATATTTATATATAGAATAGAAGAAATAAGAATAAGAATCAAAGGTAACATTACAGGCATTCCTTATTAAGAATATATTCCATTCCCAACTCTGTTTTTAACTCAAATTTGTACATACGTTGGAATTTGTACCTATGAACAGGCAATATATTACTAAAAATGATGAATAGCATTCTCATTTTTTGAGTTGTTGAACAGCTGAAGTCGTGTAGCATGAACCACTAAAACTGTGCATTTCTAATATCCACAAACTCTGTGATACGTGTCAGTTACATCCTTTTCTGGATAGGGAGACTCAAGTCACTCATGGGGCTACCCTTGAAAAGTAACCAGAATCTTCAGCTGATGCAGAATGCAGCTGCACAAGCTATATTGGATGCCCAGAGAAGGGCACATGTCACACTTCTGTTCCACAAACTGCATTGGGTGCCAGTTTGCTTCTGGTCCAATTTAACATGTTGGTTTTTAACCTATAAAGCCATACATGGCTCAAGGCTAGGCTATCTAAGGGACTGGCTTCATCTCAACATATCAGCCCACCCCAGCAGGTAAGACAGGGAAGGTTATGTTGCAAATCCCATCAGTTAACACACTCCAACTGGTGGGGTCTAGGAAAAGAACCTTCTCTGCCATTGCTCCTGTCCTGTGGAATAATATTCTCTCCCCTTGCACGTGAGACAGGCCTCCACTTTCCTGGACTTCTGAAAAAAACATGCCTCTGTGGCTTAATATGGGAATTCCAAAGGAACATACAGCCACAGGGCTGTTCAGTACACTGAGAATCCTCCCCTCATCTTTTAAATTAACTTTTAAATTAATTTTTAACAGGACTTAATTATTCTTGCCTCCTTCTAAAAATTTTAATTTTGAAAATTTAATTCCAGCTTAATATTTTTATATTTTGACATTTTATTGTATAGTTTCTCTTTGAGGGAGATAGGCAGTTCAGAAATGCAAAAACAAAACAAAACAAAACCAATGAGAACACTGTGCAGCTTCAATGGCTCATCAGCTCGAGTAAGAACACTGCCTGACATTTTTAGCAACAGGCATGTTCATAAGTATGGGCTGTCTGTAAGTCTGACTTTCTTAATGCAGGGACTACCTGCACCCAACTCCAAAACAACTCTGGTTTCACAAGATCAAAAAGCAGGGAAAAAATCATTTTATCTTAAAAGAACTTTCATACACACACACACTTACATGCAATTGATTGGCATTACAGTAATAGTCCAATCAATGTGCAAATACTTACGCTCTTTTTCAAAAAGCTCTCGAACGCCGGGTAGGTCTTTAGCTGCTCCAAAGTATTTATAACCTCTGTTTCCTGGAACTTCTTTTCCTTCATGGTCAAGCATTTTAGGGCCAATTCTCTATAAAATGTTTTTTAAGGGAGATGAGCCATAAGTTTAAAAGTATTTTTTTCTTTTTATCTCTGTAAACAAAATTTCACATGACTTCAGATATTTTTAACCAACTGGTGTGACCAGGATCTGCCCAAATTGTGCAGGAAGTATTCAAAGAGATTATTTTCAACAAGGAGACTAAAATATTTGAACTAGCAATTTATTTATCTGAATGCTTTCCTTTATCAAATATTTTATTAACAACTTAGGAATAATACACTTATACTTTTGCATTTTCTTACAAATATTACTGCATACTCACTCCATAATCAGGTCCTCCAAGCTCCTTTATACGGACCTCCCAATGGCCCTTCTCTCTTAGGAGTTTGTTAATTTCATCATTCAAATCACGAATTCTGAATTCACCTAAACCAGCTATTTTTAAAGAAGAAAATACAGTTTATCATGTGATCTTTTTAAATTGAAATAATACTTTTTCTATCCTGAAAATTTGTGGGAATTATAAAAGATCTCTCATATTGCTTTACTCCTTTCAGTAACTTTTTGCTTCTGGATAACTTTAATGGCCTTCAAATTATTAAAAAATTAGTATGTTTTAAATAAAAAAGGCAAATCCTCTCATATGATTACAACTTAAATATTTTATAGGTTTGCTGAACACAAGAACTGTATCAGGTCAAGGAGGGTAGAGGGAGAAAAGGAGAAAAGAGTGCATTTTACAGATGTTTTTGAATACTGGCATCAATTTACCTCATAAATTTGGTACCATATTCCTTAATTATCAATGAAGAAAAGGTGCAAATTTAAATAATATTTAAAACTAAATATTATTGAAAACTAATTTTTGTAGTTACAGAAGGATATTGAGATTACTCCCATCATTAAAAACTTACCATTTTGAATTTGAGCCACTTTCTTGGAAATTTCACCAATGATCTTTTGAAAAGAGACAATATACAATGGTTAGTTCTTTTCTTTGAAAAAGTAGCCTGCTTTATACTATGACATCTTGTGTTTAGAAATGTAAGATTTTTGGTTAACATCTGAGCTTGGTAACATCTTTTCCAACTAGCAAATTTTATTAAAATTTTATTTGTGAGCTGCAGCTCATTTTATCAGATGCACTATAATCAGATATCATAGACATAGTTTTCCTTCTATACTGGTTAACATATGCACCATTACTCTACTTTGTTAAAGTCTTGCTTGGTTGATGGATGGGAGACCAATTATTTTGGTGACCACGTGCAAAACACCCAAATGGGATGATTGTAAATATTAAACATTCAAAATATTTCCTCAATTGATTTACACTGCCTAGTTTAAAGCACTCACCGTACAAAAAATATATCTTTATATTTTAATTGTGTTGCTCCATTTGACTCTCTGAAAAAGAATTGGCTGAAAGAATAAACAATACCTTTAATATCACATTAAGCTTAGTTTTAGCCATTTGTGCTTTTAGTGTTCTTGAACAACTAGGTGACACTTGTATCTTAATACTTAAGTACTTAATAAATATATATGTCCAAGAATGCAACACAATTCATGTTAATAGAATCCAATTTATTTATGTAAAATAAAAAACAGTTCTGGATCAAAGCCACTGTCTTTTAATAATTATTCTGATTTTCTTTGATAAACAAAATACCTGTATTTTACCTAATTGATCAAGCAATTGCTCATAACCTCCGTGCCTTCCGCCGTGAATTGAAGGCCTGGTTATTTAACCAAGCCGGGCTGTGACCCTTTGGGGGGGGCGGGTTTTATTATGTATTTATGTAATCATATTTCAATGGGGCTTGTTAGTTTAATTCTTTTTTAATTATTTATTGTTCTTGTTGTCTTAGTTGTGAGCCGCCCCGAGTCTTCAGAGATGGGGCGGTATACAAGTCTCATTAATAAATAAATAAATAAATAATAAAAGCTTATGCCATTTGTCAGACTTTAATATTTTTGTTGTTACTATAACTGCCTAATATGTCCCTTATCTCACTGTACTTGGCCATAAGACCACCCTCTCCCATAAAGTTCTTTAATGCATAAAATCTGTTCATCTTCCCTATGTATAAAATAACATGGTTTTCTTACATCACTTGTCTTTATATCATGCCTGAAGCATCTGTTCTGTAAAGCCTTGCAATGGTTGAGCTGAGGGCCAAGGCAATTAGTACAGCTCATTAAATCAGGAACACTGCAAACACAGAGCTACATATAATGTTATATAAGGCTTCAAATTCTGCAGCTGCAAAAAAACTATTGCAGGATTTGGGTTTGGCTAGTCTAGAGAAAAGGAAGACTGAGGGGACATGTTAGCAATATTCAGTATTTGAGCAGCTGCCACAACTTATTTTCCAAAGCACCAGAAGGCAAGACAAGAAACAATGGATGGAAACTCCTCAAGGAGAAACAACCTGGAATTAAGGAGAAACTTCCTAACAGTGAGGATAACTAACCAGTGGAACAGCCGGCCTTCAGAAGTCATAGAAGTTTCCTCACTGGGGGTTTTTAAGAAGGGACTGCATAGTCATTTGTCTGAAATGGTATAGGGTCTCTTGCTTTAGCAGGGGGCTGGGCTAGAAGACCTCCATGGTCCCTTCCAGCTTATTTTGATTCTAATTGATTCTTGCTCTTCTCATTCTGACCTCTAACAAATTTGTGTACACAGAATAGATGGACCTAATGATATTTATATCCTTGGACCTAATGATATTTAAATACTTACATCTTTTTCACCTTCCAATAATGCCCTGCAATATGGCAGTTTCATACATCAAAGTAAGTGACATAACAGTATTTCATTAAGTCTCTAAATAAGAGGAAGTAGAGCTAGTCCTTGAGCTACAACTGTAACTGGAAGCATAATTGTTGTCATAAAGCAGTGCGGTTGTAAAGCATGACATCACATGATCACATTGCTTAGTGACAGCAATCTAGGGCAGGGGTCGGCAACCTTTTGGACCTCAGGGACCACCAAAGTCATAATTTTAAATCCCAGGGACCACGAATATAAATTTTGACTGACAGTGGCTTGCTGACATTTGGGGAAGAGGGGGGAAAGGGAGCAAATTCACAAAATTAACTTACAACACACTATGTATGTAAACATTGATTTTTTATTTAAAAAAAGAGCAACTTTTACACAAAATCATACAAAGCAGGCAGGCAGATTGAGTTGCCCACAGAATCATTCAGAGATCGATCTATCTGCCATCGGCTACCTGAGTCTGTCACATAAAATTTGCTTGCCGTGAGTTTGTACCAAATAATAGAAGCTTCAGTCCTAGGGAAGGTTTGGCTCTGCTTAAAAGCAGAGCGGAAGATCTAAAGACTAGCTGGAAAGCAAGAAATGCAACGATTTCTTGCTTTCTAGCCAATCTAAATCTCCCCGCACAGCAGAACAGCTGATGGTCGTGGGGAAAAAAAAAGGAAAAATAGCAACTTAGCAGGCAAATTTGCCAGTAAGGAGTGAGTGGGCGGGGAGGGTTCTCATGAGCCATGTGGGCGGCATAGCCTTGTGTTCCCTCGCAGCCTGGATTAATTGCTTTGGAGGGTACTCTGGGGGTGACATTTCTCTACGGATCACCAAAATTTTCTCACGGCCCACCGATTGGCGACTGCTGATCTAGGGAGTCCTGATTCTCGTCCTAACTCAGACAAGTGGGCTGTTAAGTGAGAAGTGGAAGGAGTCTCAAGGCAAAGAGGGCACAGGTGCAGCACAGGCAACAGGGAGTGCTACAGTGCGATGTAAGCTCAGGAAGGCTGCAGAAAGAGAGCACAGGAGACGTGTGCATGTGAGGGTAGAGAGGCTGGGAAAAGTGAGAGCACAGAGGCCAGAGGAAGAGAGTGCAGGGCGCGTGCAAGCTCAAGGAGGCTGGGGCAAGACGGCATGAGGTGTGCATGAGCACAGGGAATCCAAAGCAAGAGTGTGTAGGGTGCATGCAAGCTCAGGAAAGCTGCAGAAGGAGAATGAGAGATGCGTGCATATGTGTCTGTAAGCAAGGAAGGCTGAAGAAAGAAGGCCCAGAGTAAGGGCGAGCAAAGGGGTGGGTGGGGGAAGGCATGGTGATGTAAATGAAGCCTGGGTGTAGGGGAAGACTTATCTGAGCTTCTTGCAATCTTCTCTGCCAGCTTCCCCACTGACTTTGCTTGTGGAAAACCGGCAGCGGAAGTCACAAATGGTGATCACAAAAGCATGAAAGGCTGCAACCAATCACAAGTGCAAGCTAGTTGACAAGTGCTTGAATTTTGTTCATGTAACCACAGGGATGCTACAACAGCCAGAACTTTGAGGACTAGTTGTACTGTAAGTCTTTTCATTCAGTAGCAGCATAACTTTGAATGGTCATTGAACAAATAATCATAACTCAAGGACTACCTATAGAAATATGCAATCAAACTTCATTTACAGATTTAAATTTGATACATAATCTCAAAAACAAACAAACCTGTCGTCTCCATTTCTCAGCTTTGGGCAATTCATTGCATTCTGATGCAAGGAAAGGTCTTCTCTCCTATTGAAACAAGCAAATCTATTACATTATCCTAGCATTAAGCTATATACTTTCCAACAACTTATTTCTGTTTACTTACATAGCTAATGTACATGCTTTCTTATATACACAATAGGTCAGATACAAACATAATAGCTATATTAATTTACCAACCAACTGAAAGAAAACATTGTTGCATAAAAGTTAAAATTAAGGATCACATGGCTATCCAATGATATGGGTATGACATGGAGTTCAACTCATGATAGCATACTGTATCAATGGACAGCCATGTGATTCTCAATTTTAATTTTTATGTATAGATCAAAATGTCAAATAGCTGGTTTTCCACTATGAAAATTATTGGTCTGAAGTGTTAGAGATCCTTTATTGCTAACAAATGAGAACATATGAATATCTCTAATTATTTTGTAAAATTAAATTTGCCAGAATGTTGAGTGTTTCAGAGAAGCTTGATTTCTATGAAGCACATGACTTTCAATTATAGTACTGAAACAAAGACTGTTCTACAAGAGATTAGTATATATTAGAAACTTCCTGTGCATCATTCCCAATTTTTTTACTTGAACATTTTGTTTTAAAAAACCAAATTGTTCATATTTTATATTATAGTCAGGGAGATTTATATTACTTATTTCAGATCTGTCCTATGGTTTATGCGGGATCTTATTTATTTTCATTTCTATTCAGTTGCAATCAATTTAAATAGCAGTTCATACAATACAAAAGAAGTGTATTCTTTTGGTCATTGAACAAATAATCATAACTCAAGGACTATAGAAATATGCACTCATAGATAAAATAAAATAAAAACAGATAGCGGATAGGGGTGGGGTTTTTGCGTTAAATGGGAAGAGGGGTGCCAAGACCTCCTTGTTAAATTTTTTGACCAAATTTTTAAGGGGTTTAGGGAGAGGGGTGGGATTTTCCCACTGCAGGTTGGAATTGGGCCGCAGTGGGGGTTGGGGTGGGGGTTGGGGTTGTCCAGAGCTCTCAAAGAACGGGCAGGGTGTGGGATTCCCATGGTGGTTGGGAGGGGCAACAGAGGTAAGGACGGGGGGGCCATATTGGCTTTTGGGAGTGCGCCCCCGCTGTCTTCGAGCGGTGGCACGCTCCGATCCTCCGGTGCCTGCCTGCTCCCCCCGGGGGCTTGGAGGATCTGGGCCCTGGGCTGAGGTTGGTGTATTTGAATGCCAGATCCGTGGTTAACAAACCTCCCCTCGTCCGGGAACTGATCGAGGAGGAAGACGTGGATCTGGCTTATATAACGGAAACCTGGTTGGGCCCAGAGGGAGGGGTCCCTCTGGTAGAATATGCTCACCAGGTTTCCATGTATTGCACCAACCTCGGACCCAGGATAGGGGCAGCGGGGGTGGCTGTTGTGATCAAAGATGTTCTTTGTCCAAGGGAAGCCACTGTCCCGCAGATAGGCGGATGTGAGTCCCTTCTCTTGAGGGGGGGCCCTCGGGGTCAGTTGGGCCTGTTGCTCATATATCTTTCTCCCAGCTGCGTGGCAACGGCCCTGCCTGATCTGCTCGACGTCCTGTCAGGGGTGGTGGTTGAGTTCCCCAAACTCATGGTATTGGGGGATTTCAACTTGCCCTCTCTGGGAGGGGCGTCGAGGCTAGGTCAGGAGTTCATGGCTTCCATGGCGGCTATGGACCTGACACAAATAATACAGGGTCCCACCCACGAGGGGGGGGACACACAGCTGACCTTGTTATCTCGGGACAGTGGTGTAATGATCTGGGTGGGGGATCTCCAACTATCTTTCCCCTGCCATGGACCAATCATTCCCTCCTACGGCTGACCTTCCAAAATGCCGCCTTTGTCGCTGGGAGGCGGAACCAATGAGATGGTTCTGCCCCAGGCGCCTAACAGACCCGGAGGGGTTCCAGACGGCGCTTGGGTTAATCCCGACCTCCCTTGCCCACACCTCGGTTGAGACCCTAGTGGATGCCTGGCAGATGGCTGCCTCTGGGGCACTTGACCAAGTTGTTCCTTTGCAGCCTCTGACTTGGTGCAGATCCCGGTCAGCTCCTTGGTTTTCCGTGGAGCTCTGGGAAATCAAGCGTTGGAGGAGAGGCTTAGAGAGCTGTTGGAGGTCCAGCAGGTCCGAATCTGACCGACTGCAGTTAAGAGCCTTTATTAGGTCTTATCTAGCTGCGATGAGGGCGGCGAACTGTGCATACTTCTCTGATCTCATTGCATCCACAGATAATCGCCCGGCCGCCCTGTTCAGGGTCACCCGCTCCCTCCTTAACCAGAGTGGGGGGAAGACCCTCTGCAGGGACGTGCCAAGGAGTTTAGTCAGCATCTGACAGACAAGATCGCTCAGATCCAGGCCGGCTTGGACTCCGACTGGTCAGAGTCCAATGGGAGTAATGCGACGGGTCTTAGGGATTTCATCTGGGAGGAGTTTGATCCTGTGACATCAAATGAGGTGGACAGCATCATGGGGAGGCTGAGTGCTGCCACGTGTTTATTGGACCCATGTCCCTCCTGGCTGGTGTATGCCGCCTGGGAGGTTACACAAGGCTGGCTCCAGGCAGTAATTAATGCTTCTTTGAGTGAGGGTTTTTTTCCCTCCGCCTTGAAGGAGGCAGTGGTGAAGCCCCTCCTCAAGAAGCCTGCCTTGGACCCAGCTAATTCAAACAACTTCCGTCCTGTCTCCAACCTTCGCTTTGTTGCAAAGGTTGTTGAGAGCGTGGTGGCCCGACAGCTCCCGGTGTTCCTGGAGGAAACCGATTATCTGGACCCGCACCAATTGGGCTTCAGGCCCAGGTACAACATGGAGACGGTGTTGGTTGCACTGGTGGATGATCTCTGGAAGGTGTGGGATAGGGGTCATTCCTCTGTCCTAGTCCTGTTAGATCTCTCAGCGGCTTTTGATACCATCGACCATGGTATCTTACTGCGATGCCTCGAGGGGTTGGGGGTGGGGGGTACCATTTTATGGTGGTTCTCCTACCTCTCGGGTCATACGCAGATGGTGTTGATGGGGGGGGCAGAGATCGGCCCCGAGACCCCTTTGTGGGGTGCCTCATGGGTCAGTTCTCTCCCCCCTCTTGTTCAACATCTATATGAAGCTGCTGGGTGAGATCATCCGTGGTTTTGGGGTGAGGTATCATCAGTACGCTGATGATACCCAGCTTTTTATCTCCACCCCTAACCAACCCAGTGATGCCCTCGATGTGATGTCCAGGTGCCTGGAGGTGGTGTGGGTCTGGATGGGAGGAACAGACTCCGGCTCAACCCGGCTAAGACCGAGTGGCTGTATGTACCAGCATCTTGAGTCATCCAGGATATTCCACCTTTAGCTATGGGGGGAGAGGTGTTGCCCCCCATAGATAGGGCTCGCAACTTGGGTGTCCTGGATGCACGGCTCAGTTTCGAGGAGCAGGTGGGAGCTGTGGTCAGGGGGGGGTTTGCCCTGGTTCGCCAGTTGCGCCCCTATCTGGATCGAGATGCCCTACACATGGTCACTCATGCGCTCGTTACTTCCCGGCTGGACTACTGCAATGCTCTTTACATGGGGCTGCCCTTGAGGACCACCCGGAGGCTTCAACTTGTCCAGAATGCAGCAGCGCGGGTTGTGTTGGGGGTGTCCCGATACTCCCATGTTACACCCTCCTGCGCGAGCTACACTGGTTACGTTGCCCTCTGGGTGAGATTCAAGGTGCCCTACATGGCTTAGGCTGGGGTACTTGCGGGAGACCCTGCTGCCAGTAACGGCTTCCCAACGTCCCATGCACTCTCACAGGCAGGGCCTCCTTGGGGTGCATCGGCCAGTGTTGGCTGGCGACCCCTAGGGGTAGGGCCTTCTCTGTGGGAGCACCCACCCTATGGAATCAGCTGCCCCTGGAGCTCCAGGTGGCCCCTGACCTCCGGTCCTTCCATTGGGGCCTGAAAACATGGTTGTTCCAACTTGCCGACCTGGACTGAGGGGGGGGATGGGTTTTTTTAATGAATTGGTTTTAATGAATTGTTTATGGTTTTAATTTGATTATTGGGTTTCATGTTTAATCTCTTTTTAATTGTATAGTTTTTGTATTGTTTTATTTTGTATGCCCTGAGTCCTTAGGGAGATGGGGCGACATAGAAATCCAATAAATAATAATATAATATAATAATAATAATACACAAGCATCCTTGTATATCCACTTTGTTCTGAAGAACTTTTTAGAACCAATTTTACATAAATCCTAAATTTGCCTGTTTTGTGCTAAAATTTTGCACTGTGTTTAGCAAAAAGAATATGCCATGAGAAGATCACCAGCATGAACAGAATGACTATTTGCAGAAGCAATCTTGCTTAGATATGAAAACTGCTGAATATTTTATTTTGTACCTTTTTATTTATTACATTGAATTTCAATCAATAACTGCAATGATGTTTTAATTTAAATCGCACATGCAAAATACATATAACATCAACAAAGCAGGGAAGAGAAGATAAATGTGTATATTAGAACATTATATAGCAGTTAACTTTAGAACTCAGTTTGATGTTCAGGCATCACATTATTAACCCAGGCAATGCAAAAATATTCTCCATATGCATACTAACAAAGCAAGAAGTCTCTAAATAACCAGTTTCAAAACTAATATCAGCACAAGCCACATTATTTCACAAATAATTCTGATGGAAAAAGCAACACCATGAGCCTTTTGAAAGGTATGGCCAACTTGATAGTCTGACCAAGTTGGGAGGGGTGCTTTGTGAAGGCTTCCTTCAAATGGTTTGTATTGCCCAAACAGCTAGCATATTAACCATACTGATCATTACCACAGTTTAATCAAGAACTTTGTGGTGTATATTGTGAATATGTTGAAGGGCTAATTACACAGAAAAATATCTTGCTAGTCCCAGCTTTTTGGGGTGCAACTGAGAAAAAATAATCTCATATCAATCAGCCAAGATTAATGTCTGCATTTCTATACTTAATTGCTGTTATTTAAAACAGCCCATTTGTATGTTTGCCTTCTCAGTGGAGAGTGGTCTCTGTATTTAAATGTATAGTTGTTTATATATTTTTAACTATGTTGTTACCTTAAGTTTTCCTTCTTCTAGCTGAGCTTGGCGAAACCTTGCCAAAGCAGTCCTAAAAGGAAGAAAGCTTAGTTCAATATGTTTTTAAAAATTATTTGCAAACATTAGATGATTAGTACTGGGTAAATAAAAAGTTTCTTATTTCTGTAAAGCAACTTGCATTCATTATCTGAAAAATTGTACAGACTTTATTCACTAAACATAGAAAAATGATTATGAATATAGTCTGTACCTTTTAAGGTAGAAAATTGTTTTTAAGTTTTTAAAAATGGTCTCTGTTCCTTAAAAATATTTTAAATATAAAATTCTAAATGAACAAATCAGACAAATATCAAATAAATGCTATTATATGAGGAAAGAAACAAAACTCACAATGTGATTAAGCCTTATTAATATAGAAAAATTAAAGAATGCCACAATCTTTTGGACTAATCCTTTCACACTTATGTTCTGTGCTAGATTATCCAACACATTTAAGCCTCAAGAAAAAGCTTTCAATTCAAAGTTTTTAAACTGTATTTTTATGCTGTAAGAGTTTATTTTTCTCTTTGGAGATGGAAATTAAAAGCAACACCCCACTGTTGGTCTACAAACCAGAGTCATATTTTCTTAATCAAAGGAGATTGAAACCACAGTGCACGTGAATGATATCCTGTTTTTCTCCACTAGTATTTGAAGGGAAGTGGGATTTTCATTAAGATATATAGTAGTTATTTCTCTCAATCATTAAAATGCTTTTATATGTAGAACAAATATAGCAAATTGTTCAACTGTTAAAAAAATCAGGCTGACAATTTCTCAAATTAAAAAAACAAAGTTCAAATTGTACTTACATGGCCTTTTCTGCATTTCGAGCCTAAAAAAAGAGAGAGAATTGTTATTTGTTTTAAAGGAATACTAATAACATGAAGTTTGGAGAAATTTTACAAGAAATAAAAAATCCTGCTAAATCAATGCAATATGAACAATCCAAAGCTTCCATGTGAAGAGTTCCAATTATAATTTCACATGTCTCTTGAGAAACAGATTTGGTCATCAGTGAGGATTAATTTGAGTTGTGAGTTGTGAGCCATCCAGTGTCACATTTGATGTGAAACTAAGGAGTTTCACAGTTTGGTCTAGTGGCTAAGGCACCAGCTAGAAAACAAGAAACCATGAGTTCAAGTCCTGCATTAGCCATGAAAGCCAGTTGGGTAACCTTGGGCCAGTCACCCCAACAAACCTCACAGAGTTGTTGTTGTGGGGAAATAGGAAGAAGCTGTATGGGATATGTTCACCACCTTGAGTTATTTTGAAAATAAGGGTAGAATATAAATAAATGAATAAAAATAACTAAATACTTAAAGACACTCCCTAATAGTCTAATGATTGATGCCATTCTAGCAGTCAATAACAATATGATCAGGTATCCAACAGAACAAAATAGTCCACAGAACAGGAAATCAACAACTAGGAATATGAAAAACTAATATGCAAAAACAAGCATCTGACTGTGCTTGTGATAGTCATGACAGAACTTTTTTTTTTTAAATCTAGAAACAAGGCAGTTTGATAAGAAATAAATTGCAGGATTCAAAATGAGTTATATTCCTGTAATTTCAAAAGAGTAACAGTCTGGTTCCAAAAGGAAAACAGCATAATAAGTGTGTGTGACCCATAGAAGTTATGTAAAATTGCTATGAAAAATCCAATTAAACACAATTTTTAAAAATAATTCGGGGCTATTATTAAACATAGTGCTGGACACTAGTAACTTACTATGCACTCATAACAAAACTAGTGTTTTTTAAATATATTATATTTTGCTGGCAGGTCAAAATATTATATTGAACTGCACAAGATTTTTTACACGCAATCTTCAACTGCAAGTCTTGTATTTTCCTCCAGGCCCTATACAGACTCATTCTTATACACTTGAATCATATCCAGATTTAATCCTATTATACAGTGGTATAATTGTATAGGACAGCAAAGGGCGATAACTTCTGTTCGATTCTCTCCCATGCCCAACTTCCAGAGGAGCGTTCCTTCTTCACATGTGCCTGCCTAACCCCGGCCGTATAAAAACTGGCAGAAAATCCAAAGAGTCGTGAAGAACAAGCACACGAGAAGCTGCGCTGGATCCCGCGATCCGACACGAACTCCCACCCACTCACCATGGTTGCAGCCGCTGCAGAACACGATGTTGCCCCGAAACCTGACGCCCAACCGGAAACGTATCTTGAAAAAGAACAAGATAGCCCGGAAGAGATTGACCTGTAATCGACAGCAGCAAAGTTCTCTTGTTTTGTACTCCTTTATAACAACTTCCGGTCGTCTATTGCAGTTTGCGTAGGCTGCCGTGAATAGGCAAAAGCGCTAATAGCGTATATAGACTTTTATATAAGAGCCCCCTAGAATTTCGCCTCTCATTACAACACTGATGGGGCGATCGATGGATGTATTTTCCAAGCAGGAACGTATGTTTTTCGGCCAGTTCCTTAAATGCCATCTCACGCTTAAAGCGATCCCTGACGGTGATTGCCAGGCGGAGCCAAAACCCAAAACTTGGCGGAATTGGCGGGCTGAGGTCTACAGAAGTATCCGCCCCTGAAAAAGAGTTAGGAGAAAACTTAAGCAAAGGAAAAAGGAAAACCTTTGCTTGCTGAAAACCTGAGGCTGGATTATCTGTTTCTGTTTCTCCTTTACTCTTTTAAAAATAGTTACATTTACAAACTTTCTTTTTATTTGTAATAAAATAAAATGTATTTGTGTAAATCAGAGGTGCTTTCATGTAAAAACAGCATAAAAATGCAGTGTTACTGCTTTTAGTTATCTCTATTTCTTGAAGTTTTACAAACAAGTGCGAGTTTTGGGTTTCCAAGAATTCGTTTAGTCATTCTGATTAAAAATCCAGCTTCTAATCATGGATAATTGAAATAGAAGTAACGCTGTAGTTATTAATAAGTAGAAAGTACTTTTAGACATAGTTCAGTGATAACTGGCTGTAAGCTTTTTAATTGGCAGGATCTGAAACTTAGGGTCCTGCTCTCATAGGTGCACTATTTTCCTTCAGGTTCATTTCTTCAGCCTTGTCATTAATCTAATTTTGGTGTTGCCCTCAACCTTTTGGTGTGCTGTATTTGTCCTACTCTGGATGACACTATATAGTGGCCAGGTGTGTTAGAAATCCTTCCAACTATCTATCTGCAAGTATGCAGCACCGTGATATATGGTATGTAATCTGAATTTAAGCACTATTAATCAAGGGTACTGTATCATGTCTTTGCTAGAAAAAGTATATAACATTTTAGATTTAGTAATTCCTTTAGCTAAATTTCTCTGTATCTGTTGACCCATTCTACACATTAAGAGGTTTTCTCATTCTTTACAGTACTGGGCTGTTTCACATCAACTGCTTGCTTCAGATACATAAACTGAATAAAGGTCAGGGTGACTTGGTCATTCCAAAAATGCTTCATTCATTTGTAAGATTTAGTTGTTTGGATCTTTCTGTTGCAATCCCCAAGTCAGATCACTGACTTCCCTAACATTCTCCTGTTGAATATGCTGATGCAATGTAGAATTTAACACTCAGTGATTTCAAGCAGCCTTGGTTGAAAACAAATCCAAAATTGTTACTTTGAGCATTGCCTCAAAGTTGGGACAGGTTTTGTTGGAATAGTTTCATTTTCTCTTAAACATACAATGTCACTCGTGACATTATTTTTATTTATCCTCAGAGAATGTTTCCAACAGTCTGCCCCAGGTTGTGTTTGGCAAACATATTTGACAATATGCTTTTTAGAGAGCAGTGGTTCCCACTTTGATGTTGTCCAAGTTAGTTTATTTCCCTATTTTTCTGGTCTCATTACCACTGACACAAGGCAATATGAGTAACATGCAAATCATTTGCTGTTATTGAGGTTGTGAATTTCCATAGTAGTGTTTCTTATTGGGGTAACTTTTGTTGGACATACTATTTTTTAAGAATGTGATAGTGTTGCATTTTCTTAATGTTTGTGACTCTGAACTGATTGAAGCCAAATTCTTTGGCAAGGACTTTATAGCCATCTTTATCATCCTCAACAACCATTTTTCTGAGGTCGAGATCTCTTTGATCAGGCCATTATGCCCTTTCAAACCTGCATCCTAAGGAAAACAAATGATGGCAGCCATTTTACAGGAGAGAACATATGATCATCTGAATGAACTTCAATCTTAGAACTGTTTATCTTAAGCCTCTGCAGACTCTTTTCCCAACAGTCGCTCAAGGTGCTCAGTGTTTGTCAAATATCAGAATGTTTATGTCTATCAACATGTCACAGATTAAGTTCTGATATTAAGTCACAGTACTACTGCTAGTCAGTTCTAAAAGATTGATTTCAAGTCATCTATGTAAAACAATAAATTATAAAAATTATTTACATGGTGCATCTTATATTTTCAGTGTTAGTTTTATTTTTTTGTGACTGTGATAGCTTCAGTTTGATTTTCAGTGAGTTAGGTAATGAAAAGCAGGGGAAGAATGTAAAGATACTTTCTATGTCCTCAACAGTGTTATCCTTTATATGATCTCAGTATTCCTTCCACCAGTGGTAAAACTGCAAGCTTTAATGCTCCCAATGCACGTTTTTGTCTAAACATTCTGAACTGTAGCTTACTTTACTTACAGAAGGAGTAAATAAGCACCCCTAATTATATCATACTTGTCACCTAAGAGAAAAAAATGCAAATACTGCTTCTGAAGTGATATATTTAACAAATTCTACAGTTTAAATGATACAGGAATTAACTTTGTTTATACATTAGTAGTACAATAGTCAATTGTTCAGCATTTTCTACATTTATCTATGTAATATTATCATGTACCTGAAAAATAAACTCCAAACAAAAAAAAACTTCAGTCAAACTCCCCTTCCTCCTCCAGCTTTATTGATAGTTTAAAATTACATTTCTATATTCTAGGACTTCAATTGCTTTTACCATCTGACTTTAAAAACTGATTACAAGCAAATGAAACTCAACAATTGTCTAAGTGATATAGTGTACAAAAATAACATCTTGATTTCTGTGAAAATGCAGTTCTTTTCAAGTCCTGAATAGCTCCAAATTGTGTATACTCAAGCACTGATGTTCTGGGTTTGATTTAGTTTGAAATATTTAATGTTTCCCATTCCCTTGTTACCTCGCATTAGACATTCATTTATTGTATTACGGTTACTTCAATTTCTCCCTCACTCTTGTGGCCATTAACAGGCATGTGCATTGTTTGTTTATCCCACTTCGCTATATGCTTTTGGTAAGGCCCGATATAAATACTTGGTGTTAAAACTGTTACTGAGGTCAGACAATCCAAGGCCATTATTGTAATAGAATTAATTACTGTGGAAGTTCAGACACTTCCAGCATATTTCCTCCTGCATGCGATCACTTCCATGGAACCCAGGGAGGCTTTGCTGGTCTGACTTAACTCTTTCCACTCATCCATCCCTATTCACCAGTGGCACGGAAAGGGGGTTCTTTAACAAAGCATTATACATAACACCTCTACCAAACTAAACATAAACATTTTTTTGTAGTTAAATGCAGAAAGTCGATTTTTCCACCCCTTTCCTCCTTTAACACGGCAAGTAAAGCTCACTGGCCTGGGAGTAGCCTCTATCTGCCAACCTTTGGCCAGTGAAGAGGATTCAGAGAAAAATAATACAACCATCAATCAGAAAAAGGAGGGGCGACAAAGGAAAACAGTTAAGCTGTAGCCTCAATTGTGCATTCCCGTGCAAGGTGTCCTGACTCCCCACAACGATAGCAGTTGACTTCACTAGTCTTGCTGCAGTTGATGGCTACATGGCCAGTTTCACCACACCTGAAATAAGACAAAACCAACATTACTCTCATGAAAAATATATGTACATAAACCTTCTGCAGCATTTGTGACAATGTGGTTACTATGGATTTAAACATATTGCTAGTCAAGAGAAAAAATGTCCTGTAATCTGCAGTATTAATACATACTGGACATTAAAGCACAACATAGCAATTTTAGTATTCATCAAATTCTGGGTAGAGGTTACAATGAAGCATCCAAATTAAATTCATGGGATGCTTGCAGGAACAGGCAACTGAAGAAAGCTCTTGCATATTAGTGTGTTAATCAGTCCTTTCAATCTGAAATATTAGCATAGGATTAATGCCCCACCCTAGTATTAAGACCAATTTTTACCTATAGCATTTGACTTTGGTGCAATCCTTCTGGATGTGTCCAAATTCCCCACAAGAATAACACTTTTGCTCATCTGCATGATCACAGTCACGAGCCAAGTGGCCAGGCTTGCCACAGTTGTAGCAGCACTGCTCTCTCTCTCTCTTGGGTTCCTTGCAGTCCTTCGCAATATGGCCACCTCTACCGCAGTTATAGCAGGCTTCCACAATAAGAAAAAGAATATAAACAAGACTATAAAACCTTGATAGCATTGTGGGACATGTATTTAACGAAGTTTAACTGTTACAATGTGTTTATTCTCCATTGTTTATTAATACTTACCATCCTCCTGAAGGTCACAGTCCTTGGCAAGATGGCCAGACTCACCACAGCGGTAACAGATGTCTGGAAGTGATGATGACATAAACTGGAAGCCTATTGTTGAGAAAGACAATATTGGTTCAATTAATTTAAATCCATATAGGGTTACAAGTCTACTTAATCTTGCATACAGCAAAAAGGAAGAGAACAATTACGGTTAGATGTATGGATTCAAACTCACCTCTGCCACGGCTTCGCATTCCACGGCCACGACCAATTCCAGTGGGGCATTCTCGAGCCCAATGGCCAGTACGGCCACACTTGAAGCACTCGTTACTGCTCATTGCTCCAATTAGTTTCTCTAAGCAAGAGAAAAACATTGATAAGAACAATTTATTTGTGTAAAAATGCTTATTTTTGCCACATAGATTATGAGAAGAATTAACACTTCACATTTATGACAATATGTAAAATGTCAAACAATGCTTAGTTAAAATATGTAGATTAAAAATAAGGGATTGCAACAATTGCAATTATTCAATTATCATTTTAAACTATTTTAAAACTGAGCTGTAAAGTTTCTATTTTTTTCAGAATTTTCCTATTTACAATTCGTTATCTCAAATTACACAGTTATTCTACACATCCACATATAGTATTAATGGACTTTTAATCCACAATACAACTTCCAAAGGGGAAATGAATTGTATAGAATATACATACAAGATAGAATAGCACATATAAGATACACTGACAGATGCAATTCCAAACATTTATTTTCTCAAGATCTGGATGATCCCCCAACCTGCTATTTTTAGAGGGGCCAGGAAGACCTGGTTCTTTATCCAGACCTTTGGTAATAGAAAATGAGAGCTCTTGCTCATGAGTCAGGCAGCATGTCATAAAAAAGCATAACCTGACAAAACCCTCCAATCCACACCACATATTCCCCACTCCCTCTAGTTATGTGTTTTTTGCTCCATGTTATAAACAGATCCTTTTGAATTAGTCTCATTTATTAAGAAATAAATGCATGCCTTAGCTAGTAATTTCTCCCCCTACCTCAGTTTCAAAGTACATGGTCAAGATATATATCTTATATATTTCAAAGCACATAACCTTCCACTTATACTGAAGCAAAATTTGCATTTTTGCTTAATACAGTCCAGTACAAAACTGAGACATACACATTACTGTTGATGTTCAGATCAAATAATCATCTCTGTGAAGATGCAATTGTTCCCAGGAGTAGAAAAAAGGAGCATATAAAATAACTGTACTGAAAAAAGCAATATTTGGAAACATGGAACTAAATTCATATTGTTAAGATTTTCTAAAGGACCATTTCCATTTTCAAAAGATTGTGTTAGAAGACATATGTCCATCAAGTTAAAAAAACTTAAATTCTTACAATCATGCGTATTTCATAGTTTTTAAAAGCCATCTCAAATTGCATTGACTGGTTATTTCTGAAATAGACAGGTGTCAGTTTAACACAGTGCTGCACTACTATGATTTTAAAGTAAATCAGACAGCAAGGACATGGATAGATAAAACAGGTGGAGGCCCACTTAAAAATAAATATAAAGAATGTTGGAGTCTAAATTCTTCCCTTGAATATGACTCGCTGCAGTCTAAGCTTTGCAGTGACTTGAGCCAGACTGGGAAAAACCACATTAGAAAATCTGGTATTGCCACCTAGGCATCCTTTTAATCTTGAAAGATGACTACCAAAATCATATTTTTAAAATGTAATCTAAGGAGCAAGATGGCTTGCAAGTATAACTGATCCAAAAATATTCAAATTCCCACTTTCAGTTTCCAAATTACTAAATCTAGAATAGCCATAGCAACAAATGTTAAATAAATTAAAAAATGGTGTTTTGCCTATTTCTACCATCACAAACCTGAAAATTATTCATATTTAAAAGAATTACATTCTTGTTTAACTGGTTTGTCTTCTCTAAGCCCCACAAATGGTTGATGAAACTAGCTATGTATCTTCTACAGTCAATTCTCAAAATACCAACCAGCAGGTTTCGAATATGAATAGGTACACATATTTTCATTTTCATAGTGTTCAAAGGCCTTGATTTACTATTGCTGAAGTTATTTCACTTTAAGAACACTTTAAAAGTAATCCTTACCCAAATCCCACTTTTAGAGAGCAATTATTCAGAGTGAAGATAAAGCCCTTTTTACAGTCAACACAGACAATGGGTCAAAAAAAAGTCTGTAATCCAATTGACAGCTATCTAGAATAACACACAATTCAGGCTGTTAGGTTAATTTAAACTAAGCCCCCCTCAAATAACTTTTCTGTCTATCTTTTGTTGAGTTCCTACTATTGGCAATGTTCATCTCATCCCATTCTTTTTATTTGCTCATTCTCATTTATTTTTGGTTCCTATTATTTCCTTACTTTCATTTAACCTAATTTCTTCCTTCATATAATTATTTATAATTATTTTCCAGTATAGATGCTCACTGGAGTGTATCTGAAACAAGATCCAGTTAAGAAAATACATACAGATATACATCAATAACTATTACATAAAAGTTGTGTTTTGGTGTGAATCCAAAGTATGAAATTAAGATAATTTAGATCCTAAATAAAATTTTCTGTTCAGAAAACAAATAACATTCCAATACTGTAAACTGTTGACAATACATTAATAAACACTTTGATTTATAGCAATCAATATTGGAAACACTCAGTCCTACATGATACATACAATTGTTTTTTTCCCATTTCTTCCCACATAATTCCTCCAAATATCTTTCTCTCAATCTCCAAACCATATTTTACTACCTTAACAATGAGCTGATTTGAGAGAAATCAGAAATATATATATTGTAGACATTTACTTTTACTGATAGTACTTATATTAACTTTTGGGATTTGTTATTGCTACTATATGCCCCACAATTCAGAGAATCCAGAGATATCCATGTATACCTATAACAATATCCTAATCTATCAGCAAAGTATCTTTCTTATAAAAGGTATGAAGTTCTTCAAAATCATTGTTTCCAAAGCTTTTCACTAATTTTACCTGTTAGCAACAGCTATTAAAAATGCCAGCCCAGGTGAAACTGCACAGATCTGACAAATCAGGCAAGTTCTTCAACTGTTTCCCAGGTAGTTTTAATACTCAACATTTTCAAAATATACACAAAATTTATGTTTGCTATCCGTGTAAAGGCACACCAATTGTTTTATACCACTTTTACAGCAACACTGTTACTGAAACCTATCCAGTCTTCCTTATAGAGGACTTTGCTTATTTTGCAGCAAGAAAAACAGCTTGTCACAAGTTTATTGGGAAATCAATGAAGCATTATAATTGCCACTAAAAATAATTCAATTTTTGTACAGTTTAACTTGCTAAGCCTGTGGGGCAGCTTTTTGTATTGAGGATTTATTCAAATAACTGCACTGTTAACTGCACATTCTCAGAGCTGGTCACTTTATAATTAAATTATAATTAAAGCAGCAACTATTATCCTTATTATCCATCAATAGCAACTTTTGCCTCTTTCCCAAACTGAAGCATTAGCATATGTTAACAGTGGTATAGACAGTTTTCTAGCTGATCCATTTTAAACATCTTAAGAATGATTGTAATGTATTGGGGGGGTGCAATTTCTATTACTTACTTCTACTATTTGCTTTATTAAGAAGTAAACCCCACATTTGTAAATTCATTGAATTCTCCAATGTTTATTATAGCCAGCATACCTAAGTATGCCATCTTCTTATCAAAGGATCTGCAGTCACTACTGAACAGATAAAACACCAGCTGTTTTTAGGCCAAGGTAAGTCTTTATCCAGTATTAAATTGGACATCTGATATTTTTACTTCCATTGTCCAGTTGTGGCTATCTAGGTTACTAAATTAATTAGTATTCCACTGTCATTTCTATTTCAGACTTTATTATCTGGTAATATTTGTGAAACCGATCTCTTCAGATTGCGTTCATCTTGACCCACCTACATTCTTCTCTATTCCTTTGAAAGCCGTAACCAATCCAGGTAATATAGAATCCTATGACAAAATTCTTTTCTCTGCTCGATTCGACCCTTAATTTTATAATAGAGCGCCTGCCACCCAAATCATGCTAAAAATCTGCCTGCGGCCTGGACCTTAAAAAGGGCAGCAGAGGTGTACGAACTTTCCACTAAATCGGGCTGGCTTCGAGACAAAGGCGTTTAGAAGCGGGAGTGCTGTATTTCTGTCTTCTCCTCAGGAACATACCAATATCAATCAGCGCCAAAAAAAGGGCGAGGTGAGCTAAAAGGGCTACTAAACACGCCAATCCCGCACCATAATGCCCCGCTTAAGAATTAGGCAGGCGAACACGTGGAGGCCGCGGGTCACGTGGAGGCCGCGGCGCCACCAGCCAGAGCGCCAGCTTTCCCGAGACAAGCGAGTCCGAAAAGCAAGCGTTGGATGTGGGCCTCGGCCTCCCACGTTTTCCCTCCTCGCTTTCTTTTCAAGTCACACGCAGTAACATAGCGCCGGAGGAGGATGCCTCTCCTCTAAAAGCGCACGCGGCCCGCGTAAAACTTCACATCCCGTCGCCCTTGACTCGTATACAGGCCCGGGCGGCGGCGAACGGCGCTTGCCTGCTCCTTTTTCCTCGCAACTCCAGGATGTACCGCTGCGGTCACCAGGAGCGATTACCTACCGCCTATTCACGATTGGTGGCCGATATCCCGCGCTTACTTGGAAACAAACGCGGGTTAAGGCTGGGCTTTTTTTTTTTCCCGCGCAGTAGGCCGGAACCAGCCAGCGCCCTCCTTCCCTCAACTCACTCCGCCCACAGAGGCCCCACAAACCGACGAACTCTCTCGCAAACCACTCCGTCACTTCGGTTACCTTTCGCGGACTTTAGTTCCCGTCGACGGCTCGATTCGGAATGGCCGACTGGGCCAAAAGGACTTCCCTCCTACTTAGCTCACGCGCGAGACCCTACCAGCCAGCCGCTGCCGTTGAGTCCCTGCTGGCTGCGCCACACGCGGTTTGCACACGACCCCACGCACCCGCCCTGCCGATCTGCGCACGGCTCTATCCCGAGCGCCGGGCCAATAGCAACCAGCGAATGCTTTCGCGTAGTCCATCGACGACAGAAATAGTGCTGGCCAATCGGCACCGTGGAAAAGGGGGAGGTGTCCGCCTACCGGAATATCCTCCAGTACTCTTCGTTCCAAGCCGAGGGGAGGGTCTGTTACTTGGATTAACGAAGACGGTAAAGCGGGGGGGGGAATCCAACTAGCTTTCCCGCGCGCGGTTTATCGCGATACTTAGCGAGTGCCCGCGCCTCCCTTGGGAGGCGGTTGCTGCTGCCCTGTTGGCGCACCTGAGTCGGCGAAAACGACATTTGGCAGCGTTAATGACGCGTTCGGAGTGGGGTTTGCCGACGCGGCGTTAGTTGTGCTTCGTGATTCTTTTCACAACGTCCCCCATGTCTAAAACGCCTTCTTTTGCTTTATCATTTCACAGTATTTTCAATCTTAGGCACGGAATTTAAAGCTGCCGAACTCTGTGACACTGAGATCTGAATTAATCTGGAGAGGCTACCTTGTTTGTCATGGAGAATCTTTTGGTGTCAGGAAACAAAAATAATAATCCTGAGATGTGAAGTTGCGGGAAAAAAGTTGTGACTCTGGGTTTCTCACTGCCCTTCAGCCCCTAAAAGCTTTTATTCACACTGTATCTAAAGTTAAAAACGTCCTTGCAAAGAAAAATGCATACTCAAAGTAGCATCTTTCTCAAAAAGAACTATAGTTAGCTGGAGATGGTTGTGCAATATGAGGAAATGAATCATCTGAGGAACATTTCGAGCAGCAGTAGAAGGGTGTAAAAGTCAACTTGACCGTAGTCAATTTTGTGTTATAAAATGCTCTTAAATTTTAAAGCAAAACGTAATTTTAGCTCGGGTACACCAGCTCAGTTGAAGACTGCTGTAATGCCTTGCATACTTTTATATACTATAAATAGAAATGGCCTCATTTAAGTAGTATGAGAAACCACAAACTGGATTAGGAACAGAATCATTGAAAAGAGCACTACTTTTCTTAAAAGTAAAGCTGTAAAACTACAGATTTTACAAGGTATTTTTGTTAAAGCAATTGTTTAATATTTTGATGTTTTGTTCATTATTTAGACATTTGTACATCATTCAAAAGTAGGAGTGAATTAATACAGAGGAAAATGACCTCTGATCATGAATGAGCAAAAAGGCCACCAAGATGCCCTTGGCCATTCTGGCTAATGAATTTGTGATCAGTATTGTGAGAAGTTTTATATAAAAACATATTTTATTCTTTATACTGTTTCCATCTTCCATTAAAACAACAATCCACAATGGACTGAGAGCATCTCCACTAGATAATTGACAGTCAAGCTGAAACGAAGTTAATCAAGTAAAAATAGCAAATGGGAAATCATTCACTCAAACATCCTCAAACCCCCATATAAGTTACCGAGATTAATCCACATATCAAAGGATAAGGTCTGTTAAGACAAATAGTGTTAATTAAATTGGGTTTTCCAGCAGAACTGCATGTTTATAAGAATTAACACTGTAGATGATATATCTACACCAAGGGTGTCAAATTCATGGCCTGCGGGCTGGATGCATCATGTGCTGGCCTCACCCCTGACCATTTTAGCAAAGGGAAATAAAGTCCTGTTACATCACGTGATGATGCCATGACAAAGTGAGTTTGACAGCCCTGATCTACACAAACATGTCCCTCAAATGTCACCCTAGAACGGGGGTGTAAAACTCACGGCCTTTGGAATGGATGTGTCACCCACTGGCCACCCCCACCCCCTGTTTAGTGAAGGGAGAAAAAGTTGTGATGTGTCAGGTGATGACAATGTGTCATCACGAGTTTGACACCTCTGCCCTAGAATAAGCATACAGACACTTCCATACCCAGGACAAGGTCCCTATAAAATTATGTCGCTCTCTCTACCCCATTTCTATTCAGCTGCCCCTAAAGGCAAACTGTCCCAAAGGTACTTTTTCCTAGATGGCTAAGAATCTCCATAGACATTTAACTAAAGGCAAACTATTTGCCTTTAGGAATAAATATTTCTTCTGTTTCACAGCTGTCTGGATTTCATTTTTATTCTTGCACAACCTTGGCTCAATATGGAACCCCAAATTACTCTTCTGACAGTATTTACAAGGCTGATGAGATAATCCTTGTTTGAAATAACACAGCTTGCAATTCCAAGGCTATATACATTAGTGCCCCTTAACCTTGAATGGGGCCCACACAGGCTTTCCAAAAGGTGTTACCACACCAATGTTTAATGTGGCATTAAAAAAAATCACACTAAGTGTATTTAATCAAATTTATAGATTTAGCCCTACAACCTTTTGGAGTGCAGCTCATAGCATATCTTCAGAGGCCAGTTATGGGCCCCCAATCCAAAGAAAATTATTAATTCCTGATCTCCAGCTTTAAAGACTTGACCATAACTTTGGGCTCAGAAACTAAGCAGCAGCCAGTACAGATATCTATTATAGCTGATGAATGAAAATACCAATACAAGAATACTAATACAATAGAATACAGTCCTGTATACAAGAGATGGAGGGGAACTGGACCAGGGATGAAATTTAACCAACTCGCATCATCTCGGGAAAGATGGTAGGGATGATTTGAATTGGTTGGCCTGCCCATGCCCACCTGCCTTCTTCCTTTTAGAGACTGAGTCCCACCCTCACGCCTGCCCATCTTCTTCCTTTTAGAGACTGAGTCCCACCAAGCCAGTAGGGAAAATTTTTGAATTTCACCCCTGAGCACTGGACCGATTAAATCAATCTCAAAAACACAGAACAATATTTCATGTGTTAGAGTTCCTCATTGCAGACATCAGCCATGTTGAAGATTACCCATATATATATATATATATAATATTGTAATCTCACTTATTTCAGAAATGAAGTGCAGTTGCAACCATGTGAAAGTGTTTTGGCAGTATGCATGCTGCAACAATTATGCAGTAGATGAATCAGGCTACAATAATTTAGAAAGTGTTTTGACTGAATGCTAAAATAAGTGTAAATGTACAGTTCTAATTAATATTATGTTATTGTTAAATTCTGTTCAGTGATTAAGCTACACTACTTTGTACTCACCCACAAATACAGTAGTACATTTGGGGTGAAGGTTAACATACATCTTTTAATCAGCTATGGCACTTAAACCCATAGTTTCTGTCCCTCAAATGCTCCTTTTTATATGATATACATTCATATCTTTAGTATGAAAATGAGGCTCTTATAAAATTTGATCAGCATGTGAATAGTTTTCACCTTGCCATCAAACAATACGTAGTCCAGTTCTTCTGGACATTTCAACATACAAGCATATCCTCAATTATTTCCACCCTAGCAGATCTGAATGGTAGGCTTGGATTTATATAAAATGATCACGAAACTTTGAGCAATGACTAATTAGCAACAGTACATCATGCCACAGTAATGCAGATACAGGAACCAAACTTTGTGACAAATTCCAAAGTGAATTCTGCCTCTCTATTTATTTTGATACTGTTATTGCAAATCTAATAATTTGTGACATTTGATGTTTATGAGCTATTCATCCAAGATTGTATATATACTATACATTATCAATATGCCATTTGTTTTTGTTATATAATTTAGAAAGATTATGTAGTGTTATATATTATAGAAATGTAATAATTACATTCTGATGAATTTCAGTATAGAAAGAATACCCATAACAATGTTACCTGAGAGATGTTGCAGTAGAAAAGGTTGGCGGTGGTCTAAAGATTAGTTGCTATAATTTGAAAGTGGTTTTTAAGTCATAAATGACAGAATAAAGCACAGTAGAAGAGTGTGACATCATAATGCCAGAAGATCATGCACAGAACTTTAAAAATTGCTTCTGGAATGCCCCTCAGATAGTAATTTGGGACATAGTTATAGTCTATAGTGAGAAAAATGGAATAGTTGTACTATCACACATTCAACCACTTATTACATTAAAATCACTTTCACAATTAACATGAAATATGTTTTTTGTGTGATCACCTAATTACTACATATCACACACGATGGTAATAAAATCTAATGTTATTACATAATCCACACCTGTCCATTACTAGAGATTCTTGAGTTAACAATTACTTTTAATTATCTTGTCTCTTTTTAAAACTACTGTACCAAGAATATTGAGATGTTTTACCTTCAGGACCAGTCTTCCAATGTGGATGAGTGAGATTGCCATCTCAGATGAAAGATCAGGAAGGTTAGTGGATTATTATCTTGGCAAGATACTCACTCCAATGTCCATTATTTTGGTCTGGGGAAGAACACCTCGGTGGAGAGGCATTGGCCAGGGAATCTTTCCAAAATCCTTGCTTTTCCCACTGCCTAGCACAGATGTTTTCAGATTGAGACAGTGGGGTGGAGAAAAGTCTTGGAAACCTACACATTTGAAAGATCTGCCCATCTATTTCAATTTATCATTTATCCCCTGGAGCTCCGTCTGGCCCCTGACCTCCACACCTTCCGCCATGATCTGAAGACCTGGTTGTTTAACCAATCCGGGTTGTGATTTTTTGGGGTGGGATGGTTTTATTTGTTGTATTTGTAATTGTATTGGGGCTTATTTAGTTTAATCTGTTTTTAATTATTTATTGTTGTTGTTGTTTTTATTTGTGAGCCGCCCCGAGTCTTTGGAGATGGGGTGGCATAGAAGTCCCATTAATAAATAAATAAATAAAGGAACTTTTTATACCAAAGAGTCACATGGGTTCTCATAACTCTGATGCAGACATATTCTGAGTGTGGAGTCTGGACAAAATTCTAGAAGAAAGATAGGAAACTGTTTTTGAAGTTTTACTATTTGCAGATAATGTCACTAAAAAGTAGCTGGCCACTGAGAACGTGTCTGTTCGTACATTGAACAAACCTAGGTTTTGCTCAACTTTTGCTTACTGATTAAGGAAATAGTTGGGATTTATACAACATGCTGAACCATTGGCAAGGTTTATAAATGACAGCAACTAGCTTCATAAAACTTGTTAATTCACAGACAAATTACATTATGGTTTAATGTCTTTATTTCGACCCAGCCTTTCTTGTTATTAGATATGTGGGTCAATCCTTAGTTTATCTACACAGTAAATCCCCTATAAAGAAGAATATTTGTAGCTCAGGGTTGTTGTTGTTTCTGGACTTTGTGCTCTCTGAACTGTGAGATAGACTAGGACTTATTTCTCAGCCTTGGCAATTTTAATATATGTGGACTTTAACTCCCAAAATTCCCTAGACAGCAATTCTGGAAGTTGAAGTCCATAAATCTTAAAGTTGCCATGGTTGAAAAATACTGGTTAGGGTGCAAGAGCAAATAACCCAAAGTCACCCAATAAGTTTCGTGATCAAGCAGTAACTTGAATCTGGGTCCCTGCTCCAAATTCAGCACCAGAGCCACCACATCAATTGTGAACGAAGTAGATATGCTCTTTTTTTCCCCTGCATCATAGGTTAGTGGGTTTCTTTGGAGCAAAAATTGGATGGATGCAATAGAGAGGTACGTATCTTAGTTGCTGTTGAGCTCCTTGGGAATTATCCCTTTGAAATAGACTCATATGCACAGATGGTGTGTGCTTGGTATTCTGTAAGGTGCTTGGTGGAAGAAACCATGCTGTATACTTTATTATTGGCCAGTAATTGCAGGAAACAATGAAAGGAGAGAACACTGACCTTCCTTTTTATACTGACTTCTAACTTGAGAAGTAAAGTCAAACTACACATCTTTTAATAACTGTGGATATAGGTGCAGTTCTGCTAGTTTGCAGAATATACCAAAAATACATGGAACAACTATAATTCAAATCTCTCAGATTTCAAATCTGTTTTGTGAGTGGATATTGCAGCTTTTAAGACAATTAAATATTCAGTGGATACATATTCATGCTCCTTTGCAAAATAAATCTATGAGAAATGCTGCCTAATAATTTAAAATGAAGATGGAATCAATATTTAATTGGCTGATAAACACATCCATTTAATGCATCTGAAAGCAGGTAAAGCTGGTTGGTTCTACAGGAAAAAAACAGCAATCTTTTATTTCTGTTCAAATAGATGTGTTCAGGTAGATTTTTAAGAGAAAATCAAATGACATTCACCAGAATATTGAGTAGACCACTTTAATTCTACATTAAAAAATAGCATCAGATTGACACCTGCTCTTTAGTTCCCCAAATAGTAAAACACATCAAAATAAAACATTTTACCTGTGTTTATATTAGGTTATTGTTTTGGGTTATTCATTTGCCTGATGTTAAGAAGGAGGGAAGCATTGTTTGAAATCAATGGGGACATGATATTTGCACAAATCTGTTCTGGGGTGATGCTCCAAATTATAAAGTCCTGCCAGCTTAGAAAAATAATATTTTCTCAGAAACATCATACTGTATTTTGAAAGTTTGGAAGATATGTGCCATGTCCTAGAAGCAAATGAATTTCTTTAAGAGACAATTAAGATATTTTATAGAGCAAATCTTATTGCTCTTGCAAATGGGCAGCAACATTTGACTGGCTGAATCATCCTTATACCTAAGAAAAAGACTGAAGGAATTGGTATGTCATCTGAAAAGGGTAAACTGAAAATGAACATAGAAGCAGTCTACTGATTTCTCAAAGGTAAAGGGTAAAAAAGAAAGTTCACTGCCGTTCAGAGAACAGGTCTTGATGCAGCTAATTTAAGTAAGAGAGGTTTACTGTGACTGAATATTAAAGGAGTTTTTGTTCTTTTCAACCCAATGGAATGTTAAAAATAAATGACGTGGGATCTGGGCAAGAATTGGCTTTCCAAAGATGGAAATCTTAAGGGATAGCTCTCAACTGGATAAGCTCTGGATTTCCTGCATTAAGTAGGGAAATAGATTGAAGGTATACTTGGTTCTCCGCACATCCATCATCAAGATGAGAAGCCACAAAAATAAAATTTAGGAAACTTTTCATTGTGTAATTTGTTCTGCAGTGATCTCCTTTATATAGTCCAGGAAAGAGATCTAATAATACTAAGCTGCAGAGAATAACAGAATAAGACAGATGGAAGGGACCTTGGAGGTTTTCTAATCCAAACTCTTGCTTAAGTAGGAAACCCTGTCCCCATTTCAGACAAATGGTTGTCCAATGTCTTTTCAAAAATGTCCAATATTGGAGCACCCACTAGTTATGGAGGCAAGTCATTCCACTGATCAATTGTTCTGTCAGGAAATTTAACCTTAGTTTTGTTCTCTCCTTGGTTAGTTTCCATCCATTGCTTCTTGTTCTGCCTTCAAGTACTACAGAGAATAGATTGACCCCCTTTTCTTTGTGGCAACCCTTAAATATTGAAACACTGCTGTCCCCAAGTCCTTTTCAATAAACTAGACATACCCAATTCCTGCAGCTGCTCTTTGTATGTTTTAGCTTCCAATCCCTTAATCATCTTTGTTGCTCTCCTCTGCACTCTTTCTAGAGCCTCGACATCTTTTTTATATCATAGCAACCAAAACTGGATGCAATATTCCAAGCATGATCTTGCAAAGGAATTATAAAGGGGTACTAACACCTCATGTGATCTTGATTCTATCCCTCTCTTCATGCAGCCTAGGACTGTGTTGTTTTTTTACAGGCAGGTAAGGTAGGTAAGTACATTACATATACTGCACAGTTGCTGATACAGCTGATCAAATTATGCAGGCTGGGGAGAGAACCTTAAGCTTTTCCTCCACCCTGCAATTATAGTAATTTCTTATGACAAGGATGCCATAACAGAAACTTTATGTATCTTTCTTCATGACTTACAGTTCTGTGAAATCCTAGGAAGGCGCATTGATTCACCTACAACAGGAATTTAGATAGATTTCTTCTATGTTCTTCATAGATTGGAAAAGCTTCTTGGTTTTAGTTTTAAGGAGAATTAGAACAATAAACTAAATATAACACAGATATCTTAAATATTGTTTCATATTTGGGATGGATATTTAGTAAAAGTGACTTTGGAAAATTTAAATGCCAAACTATCTTGTTATTTATTCCAACTCTCACTTTCCCTAATACCTGCTAGCCAGGGGTGGGATTCAAATGTTTAACAACCTGTTCTGTGGGCGTGGCTTAGGTGGTGGGCAAGGCTTGGTGGTCATGTGACTGGGTGGACATGGCTTGGTGGTCATGTTATTGGCTGGGTGTGGCCAACTCAGTATCACTCACATTGAGGCACACATCTCCTCGCCTGGCCTCTCATGACTGTGGGGATGCTGCAACAGTCGTAAGTGTGAAAAATGGTCATAAGTCACTTTTTTCAGTGCCATTGTAGCTTTGAATGGTCACTCCACACAAGCAAAGTACCAGCAAAGGAGGAGAAAAAAACTCCAGAGACGTTCCTGAGACAGGAAGTCTAGTCCTGCCAAGAATGTAATAAGGGTTAACGGAGAGGCAGTCTCTGTAAGCAACACCAGAATGTTTCCTTCCTGCCTTCCTTACAGGATTAGGCCAGTAATTTCTTCTAACAACCGGTTCTCTGAACTGCTTAGAATGTTAACAACCAGTTCTAGCAAATAGGTGCGAACTGGTAGAATCCCATCCCTGCTGCTAGCTTTCCAGTCTTAACTGTATGGACTACAGTGCCAATAGCTGGATATGCTGGCAACATGTAGAACAAAATCTCAAATAAACATATTTGTCAACAGAAGTTGTAATTTTTTTGTTTTCTCAAAAGCTGTTACCACTGCACCTCTGTCCTGTTCCTTTCTTGGTCCTAGTATTTAATTTTCCAACTAAGCCAGAAAAAAAATTCAAAAAAATATATGAGCCCATAAAGCAAGAAGTAGGAAGTGGAAAGTTAATCAAGTTACTATACCAAACTGTAGCTCCAGCCAAATGTCCCCTTTTTATTGACTAAATTCTTTTCCATTCACTGGATGGCAGCACAGGGCAATTTAGAAATTTAATGCAGTGATAGGAGCTAACATCTGAGTTTTTAAAAAGAGAGGACGTTTTTAGGTTTCAGTACAGTCATTCTAGGAATGTTGGCAATAATAGATATACTGCTATGCTATGCTTGGGAGCAATTTGTAAAGTAGGTTAGTAGTCAAACAGCTAGGATTATGAGACTAGAGGTTATAACCTCTGTGAAAAATAATGTAAAATTGAGGTCTTCAAGCTTGTCAGCCTTACTGGGTAGATCAAGTAGGGAACATGACCAGATAATTCTACTTCATTATAAGGTTTATGTTGACAGAATCTTGCAAGTGTGAAAGTACTTCTGGCTCCTTTACAGCTCAATTAAAAGTAGGGAGGATCACTTCTGAGCCTTTTGCTCTGCCTACATTCCTGCTGTGGGCTAAACTGCCTTTTATCAGACTATTCCCTTCTGATTGCTCTGTCTCCCAAACTCGCTCCCACATACCATTACATCAGCTGAGTTGAATCAGATTTGACAAATGGTAGAAATATAGAAAAGAGATTGATGACTGACTTTCTCCTGCACAAGTACAGGCCAGTGACAAATTTCTCAAGAATAGGAACAACACACACTATTGTTATTTACCTGCATATAGCCCATGTGGAAGGCAATTTGCACCAATCTTTTTCTGCTACACATCACAGGTGGCATTTCTGACCTATGCTGGCTCAAGCATTTACTGGACTTAATGTCACTGGAAGCAAATACCTCCACTCTAATTGGCTATTGCCTGCTAGGGGAGAACCTCCTCCCTCTGGGGACTGATTATTGCCTTCTACAGCTGTATTGTTTTACAACTCCACCAGTGGAAGTATGAGTGTCTTTTTTTTAACAAGTTCATTGTCCTGTCCCAGCACCTACACACATTCACACACATGCATACAGTTCAAAAGGCTATAGACTATAATTAGTCTATAATAAATTAATTATAGCAGTGGTAGGCAGGGTGTGCATACAGCTGCATAGACAGTCTCAAGCAACTTCCCAGTAGGCAAGTTCAAAGCAGTGGCAGAAGTGACATTGGTAAATCAGCCGCAGCTCTGGTCCCAAAGAACAGTGTTTGCACAAGCAGGAATTTAGACAGAGTAGTTGTTCCCAGTGAGGAATTACTTGTTAGCAGTGGTTAGTTAGTTTAGTTTATTGATTAGCCCATAGGCCATATCAAAATACAGAGTTCCAAACACAAATGATTAACAAAATCCTATAAAACCAATTTAAAATGAAATTGTTGTGAAATATTCCAGCTGGGTGGAAGATGACAAAAGTTGTCCCCACATACAAAAACAATAAAATGGATACTAGTAATTGTAGGCCCATCAGTCTGATTGACATTGTAGCAAAAATATATGCTAGTGGTTCTAAAATAGAGTCCCCACTTGGTGGAAGCGATCGCTGGTGGGAACCCCTTGCTTGGAAAGAGGCATGCAGGCTTCCTTTGTGCTGCTGTTCACTCAGCCCAACGTGCTTTAGGACTGGAAAAAGTCCTGGATCTGATCCCTCATCTTCTGCTGCTTCCAGTGCTCCACACGTTCTGCAGCAAAATCAGGCAAATGAGTGTTGAAAGAAATGTCCATCTGGATTCAGTTCCAAGTGGGAAGAAAGACACTGGAAACATGGAGGCTGATTGGAAAGATGGTTTAATGGTGAAGTAGAACCACCAAGCACGTGTGATTCTGGGTAGCTGACCACATGGAGTGGAAGTGAGATATATTTATACCCTCTGTTAGGCTTTGAACTTGCTTCCTGTTCCTGTGGCAAGAAAATCCTGATTGGTTGTCAGACTCCCATAGGGCCATGCAAGGGTAACTTTGTAGGTTGTCTGTGTACTAAGTTTGGTTGAAACTTGCTGGGTGATGACATGAAGGGCAATTAAATGGCTCTGCCTGAAGGAGGTAGATCTTTGTTATGTAGAATAGACTGGCCCAGGCCTTGATGGCCCATTAAGAAAGGTGGGGGGGAGGGTTCTGAGTTTCTGCCTCTCTGAGTTTCTACTCCTCTTTTAGGGGAAATATCCTGCCTTTTTAATATATCCTAAAATATTTCATTTTTCTAGGAGAGGGGTGGGTTTTAACTTCCAACATGAGGTAAGTAGGCAGCTAAAGAGTGCAATTACAGGAAAAGCATAAGACTTATACATTGTATTTAACTGTTGCGTTCAGCTCCTTGTGATGCTTGAATCTAGCCAATAGTGGATTATTTAATAAATATTGACTAAGCAAACATTTGTTTAACAAAATGTTTGAACCAATGCGTGAACCGGGCCTAAGTTCTGGTGCAAATGAAGCTATTATACGCAAAATAAGTATTACAGCCTCAGTAGTTTTACTTACTTTACTATGGTCATTAACCAACACATCTCAGTAGTTTTATCATTTCCCCAACATTAGGCACACTATTTTGAAGCTAAGGATTGGCAGGAGAAGGCCTTACATCTTTTCTGACCTCCCTTTGTTTTTTGAATTCCAAATTTCTTTTCATCAAACTAAACCCTTCCAAAGAGTGGCAAATGAATGTGTAGTGTATACAGAAGTGCTTACGGAAATTTAAAAGGGGCTAGATGCAAATTAATTATCCATTGATGGTTGATGTTAAACTGAACACAGTTCTACCTTTACATCTGATTATTTTGCGGAGGACCGATGCATACTAATTGTACAAGTTTTGTTTTTCATCTGTTCCAAATCTAAATTATGAGGAAATTAGTATGTATTTTCTTACAATGTTTCCAAATAACAAGGAGAAAAGTAAGACAGCATCCGATATTGGGGCTATCCTAAACAAGCATATACACAAATAATGGCCATATAAATATGATAAATGCAGAATATTGTGAAAGTTCAGCCACAAGAGCAATACAAGAAAAGCATAACAACTAGAATTCAGAATCTAAATTCTTTCTGATAATTTTGCAGGATCACATATTGTTACATGCAATTCTGAGGGAGTTAAGGTGGCAACTGATGATTTCAGAATTCTGAGTAGTTTTCTCACTGCCCCTCAAATATATTTAAAATAAACTTCTTTTCAATGGAGTATTAACATCTGCAAGATTTTTAGATATGAGCAAATTGCTCATATTTAGATATGAGCAAATTGCTCATATTCTCAGTTATGTATTCAAGTACTACAAACCTTCTGATAAGGATGCATCTGTCACCAAAGAAAGTATAATTTCCAGGCCAACAGGCACTATTGAGAAATTCCCTTTTTCTATAATTCCACTGCAAAGAGGGATGTGCTGGCATCACACTTCATGCACACACATTTTAAATATATTTGGTTGAAGACCAAATTAACATGGCTCGTACTACTGCAATTCTTTACATACTTAAGAACAACTAAACCTCAAGTCTATTAATGAAGGTCAAACAGCCTGTTGATGCTATTTTTAGAGTAAGCTCAGGACTGCCGTGATAATGATCTTGCTTGAATCAGGCTAATCACATTTTCCATTTACCAAAACATGATTCACTGAAACAAACGGATATATCATGCACAAATTATATTGGTGTCCAATTCAATCACCGAGTTTCCTCAAACGTTCTTATTCAACCAGGCTTAACTAAAAGCTTTCTTGGAGTGGTCATCCATGTACCATCAACTTATGACCACATTTTTTTTTAAATCTGAGAATGCCACAGTGAAGGAGGAAATTTGCCTACAGATTAATACCCTGCATAACTTTTGGTAAGGCATGATGCGCTTCAGAAAGCACAACTGTGGCAAAGACTAAAGAACCAGTGAATAATCCAGTTCTTCAGAACCTCTTCAGGCAAGGAGAAAGCAGAAGAGCACCCACATGTCTCCAGATGACTACTTCTCATGAGAAGAAGACAGGACAATGGTCCCAACATGGGGCTGAATGCCGGGAGACAAAAGGTTTAATCAACAAGGTCATAGCTGCAGTGGAACCTTTTAAAGGACACTAAGTGCACTAACTTCACTTCTAATCACTTTACTTATAAAGCTCTTCATGGCCACAGAACCTGATTATTTGGAGGATTGTCTGTCTCCAATCCTTTCAGACTGAGTGGGGGTACTGCAGGATCTCTCAATTTAATGTCATCTTGTAGGACCAAGGAAGAGTGTCTTAATCACAGTCCTTGTCCTTTGGAATAACATCTCCCCAGCTATAAGTATAGCTCCCAGATTCCAAGGATCCTGAGGTCCCAGCTCTGCTCTCAGGCCTCAGATTAGGGTGTCTGTGGAACCCCTGTGGAGTCCTTTTTCTGAATGTTGGGAATGCTGTTTTCGTCTGTACAGTCGTATAGTTTTAGCTGTGTTTTTAAAAACATGTTTTGGTTACATGGTAGTCTTTTTTGAAGTTGGACAGCCTTAACAATAACAACAATAATAATGACATCAACTGAATCAGTGATGGTATTCTACCGGTTTGGCCTGGTTCTGCTGAGCCAGTAGCGTTGATGAGCAGTGGAGACCGAACCGGTTCTCTCCTGCCACTCTGCTGTTGGGCCCACCCGCCCGCCCGCCCGGGCTCCCATACTCACCTTTATCCTCTGCTTTTCAAGCACAACTGCTTTGCGCAGCAGCTGCTGAAGCAACCGGGAGAGTGCAGGCTTGCAGGAGGTGAGTTTGAACGCCTCTGTGCCTGTGCAAAGGGCACATTTGGTACACGCACACGAAGTGTTGCACGCACGCAAAGCGCTCCCACCCAGCCACACCCACCGAACCGGTGGTAAAACTTTTTGAATCCCACCACTGAACCGAATACTTTCAATTTAACCACATCTCAGTGAGATCCACTCTAATTCATTCCATCCTCTGCAGAATTTAACCTGCAGCAGAGTCATTCCCCAAATGAGTATCCTTATAAATTGAAGAAACACATATTGTCAATCATTGTGAAACTGAGCAGCCTTATTAACTTAATACATAATACATAAAAAAATTATTGACATCTGTGGATCTGGTTAAGCAAAGCAAATTGACAATACCAAGTAGGGAAACCTACCTCCTATAAAATTCAGATTAAAAAAAAAACCAAAGAAGTATTAAAACATATTTTAAATTTATTGCTGAGTTAGTACTTATTTTTGGCCTGTGAGAAGATTCATGCAAAGGGCTGTTGTGAGAAGAAATAGAACCTCTGTATATTCCACCTTGAGTTCCTGAAAGAAAAGCTGAAAATAAATGCTATTAATTGACCAATTATATTTATTTACTTGTTTATTTGTTTGCTTAATATACAATATATACCATCAAGCTCACTCTGCAAACAGCTCTGGGTGGCTTAAACAATTAAATCAATCCATACATAATTTCAGTAATTGATAAGCTGATATCCAGTAACTAAGTTGATATGCACATAGCAATAGCACTTAAACTTATATACCACTTCACAGCCCTCTCTAAGCCGTTTCCAAAGTCAGCATCTTGCCCCCAGTAATTTGGGTCCTCATTTTACTGACCTCGGAAGGACAGAAGGCTGAGTCAACCTTGAGCCTGATGAGAATCGAATTGCCAAATTGCAGTCAGCCAGCAGTCAGCAGAAGTAGCCTGCAGTGGTGCATTCTAACCACTGCACCACCACAGCTCTTTGTGAACACATTGTGAAATTACAGATAGTCCTTTACTTGCAACTGTAATTGAGCCCAACATTTCCATTGCTAAGCAAGACAGTTGTTAAATGAGTTGTGCCCATTTTTATGCAACCCTAAATGTGAATAAAAAAATATCCTGCAATCAAGGACAATACAAATTAGGTTTATTTCAAGAATCTTGATTATATACAAAACTAATTTCTTGAAATAAGATTGACTAAAAGAAATTGACATGTGGAGAATATGGTTCCTTGCTAACAGATTTTTTTCAGCTCATTGCAGGCTAGAAAAGTTCCGTGTTTTGGCCTGAATGCCTTTTGTACATTGCGTTTCTAACAGAGGTGCTGCCTTTCTATATTTGAATGGCTCCAAGATTAAGCCAAATGGAAATGATGTGACTTTGACTCCAAGTTAAGGCCTGCTTCAGAAGTTTTCCCTGGCATGTTGTATAGGATGGGTGACATTTCAGTAGATCTGATTACAAGTTGATCTATTTCTATTTTGTCATTTGTCTTCTGTTACATTGCAGTTCATCTATGCTATGTCAGTTGTGGGAGACAGACTCTTTCAGTCATTTAGAAGAGTGCCTTAAAATTATCATGAATTTGATTACTTATCAGTATTTATTATACTAGAACATTGTTCTTTTTCCAGGGAGCCCTCAGTTCCATGCATGGTATTACCACCAACAATCTATAACAGGCTGATTATAGACACAGAAGACTCTTCTATGTTAACATTAATTCCTCTACATGTTGTGTTGGCATGATTTGCCTGATGGTCAAACCCTATTCTGCCTAGGTGACAAAGCTGGTGACTGATGTTGTCCTTGTAATTTGACAATTTAAAGGCAATGATTGTTGGAATTCCCCTGGCTGTGGTCCCTTTCCATCCAGAGTTAGGCAGCAGGAAAGGCAAATACCAATTGATGTCTTTCACATGCAGTTTGGAGTTGAAAGGAAATGGGTGGATGCCTGGGATACAGACATTAGCCGTTTTTTTCAGGCTGCCCAAGCAACAGGTCACAACATACAGCTTCTTTGCACTGGGGCTATTTCTGAGGATGAAACTCTTCAGAAAGAACCTTATTTGTTTAAACTTGGGTCTAGACGCATATTCAAAACCAAGCTGGCTGATGGATCACATTTGTAATGGACAGGGGGTGGGGACATAAACAACAAGAGAAAGCTTTCTCAGGAGCTGCTTCCCTTTACCCATGTTGCATTGCCCATGCTGACTGGCTGGGCTGTCAGACCCAGTATGAAAGGAAGTGGGAGGGAGCAGTTGATAAATATTGTAAGAGAAGGCTACTATTGGCAGCTCCTAATTCAGGCTATGCCCCAATTAAAGGGGAAACTGTTATGTATGCAGGTTTAAAGTCATTGGTTTAGTTTGAACTGTTCTTGTAAAATGTAAGAAATGATTGGTTTAAAAAGTGTGGGAAAACCCTGCACTCTGATTGGCTGGCAACTACGGCTGCTGGCTATAAGTAGCAGCCGCAGCCCAGCCAAAGTGGGTTCGTTCTGAGCTGTAGTCACTAATAAACAAAGAGCTTGAAGCACTCCGTGTCTGTCTCTTCATGCAAACTTAACACTGGCGACAAAGGTGGGATCTCCCTGAAGAAGAAGGCAACGCGGAACAGAAGAAGAGAGAGATGGCTGCGCTGAACACCCCCCAGCCCCGTTCGATCCGACGGCAGAAGACTGGGAGACGTATGCAGATCGTTTCCAAATGTATCTGGAAGGAAACGATCTTGCCGACATTTCCGAGAAGCGGAAGAGGGCGGTCTTTCTCACGCACTGCGTTCCGGCAGTTTTCAAGATGGCGAAGGCATTGGCGGGAGCTGCAGACGTGAAGGTAATGGAATGGCCTGACTTAGAAAAGTTGTTAAGAGCCCATTACGCCCCACAAGTATCGTGCCTCATTAAGAGACACGAGTTTTACCGTGGATCAAGGGGAAAGCAAAACGTAAATGACTTCGTGGCAAGTTTAAGAGACATTGGGGGTGCATGTGAATTTAACAATTTAGAAGAGGCCATGCGATCGATTTGTTCTGGGCCTTAAAGACAAGGTGCTTCAGAGCAAGTTATTACTAAGACCTAAGATCACGCTGAAGGAAGCAATAGAAGAGGCCTCTTCAGCAGAAGCTACCAAGTCCTCAGCAGCAGCCATGAAGAAAATTAACAAGGCCACAAGCCATCCTGATGTGGAAAAGTCCAACAACTCATTGTGAGCAAATAGATTCTGAGTCAGACTGTAGTGAGGTGGAGGAAGGAATTTATAGACTCAGAATGGAGCGGAAAAAGAAAGACCTGGGAAGAAAGAGGCAAGATTTCTACTGCAGAGGTTGTGGGGAAGCCCCCCCACACTGAATGCAAGTTCCTAGATACCATCTGCCTCCGTTGTGAAAAAAGAGGACACCTAGCAAGAGTCTGCAAATCATCCAGAACTCCACCCAACAGAAGGAAGTTTCCTGACAAAGAATTCAAGCCCAACAACCTCAGTGAGAAAATGGGGCACAGCACAGAAGCAAAGGGAAGAATGAAACTCATCAGACAGTAACTATTGGTCATTCTTCTTCTATCAATAACAGAAAAGTGCATGTCAAGGTACTAATTGAAGGAAGGCCTTGCCAAATGGAAGTGGACTCAGGCTCATATTTATCTATGGTGTCATGGGACACTATTCACAGACTACTCCCAAACATTCAGAAGAAGCATTTCAAGAAGCAAGCACTGACTCTTAAAGACTACCAAGGGAACAAGATTCCAGTAGTTGGAACAAGAGAATTCAACGTGAAGTTCAAAGGCCACACCAAACGCTTGCCCCTGACCATCGTGGACAAGGATCGCCCAAGCTTGCTGGGACTTGAGTGGTTCAATCCACTAGGCATCGAGGTGACTGGCATCAATCACGTGAGCAACACTGAATGGGAGGAGGCCTTGAAGTCTGAGTTTCCAGAGGTCTTCAGCGAAGGATTGGGCAAGTATATGGGGACCCCTATCACTTTCAATCTAGATCCCAAGGTGCCACCAATTCGCTTAAAGCCCAGAAGGGTCCCATTTGCCTTAAAGGAAAAATTGATGCACAATTAGATAAACTAATAGCTCAAGGAGTTTTAGAGCCCACTGACCACTCCAGGTGGGAGACACCCATAGTCACACCAGTCAAGACTGATGGGTCAGTGAGAATCTGTGGAGACTATAAGGGGACATTGAACCATGCCTTCAACAGAGCGCATATCCAGTTCCAGTGGTGCATCATTTACTACATTCACTTGGCAGGGTACAGTCTTTGCCAAATTGGATCTGGCCCAGGCATATCAACAATTAACAGTTGATGATGCCACTGCAGAGGCCCAAACCATTGTGACTCATAGAGGTGCTTTCAAATGTAAAAGGTTACAGTTTGGAGTAAGCGTGGCACCAGGCATCTTCCAAAGCCTTATGGAAAGGATGCTCCAAGGACTGCCAGGGGTAGTACCTTACTTTGATGATGTGTTAATCTCTGCTGAAAATGACACTCAGTTACAAGAGAGACTCAGAGAAGTCCTTACCAGATTCAAAAAGTGGGGTTAAAAGTCAAGGAAGAAAAATGCACTCTTAGAACTGACAAGGTTGAGTTCTTGGGCTATATGATTGACAAGCATGGTATCCACCCCACAGATGCCAAGGTTCAGGCAATCAAAGAAGCCCTAGACCAAAATGTAAAACAGATTTGCAAGCCTTCCTTGGACTCATTAACTTTTATCACATGTTCCTACCTCAGAAGGCAACCATTGCAGAACCACTGCACAGATTATTAGACAAAAAGTCTGTGTGGGTCTGGGGCAGAAAAGAACAATCTGCATTTAACAATATTAAAAGACTAATCACGTCTGATGCTGTACTGATACAGTTCTCTGAGAATTTGCCTGTTGTACTGACTTGTGATGCATCCCTTTTGGAGTGGGGGGGTTTAAGCCACAGGCTTCCCAGTGGGAGGGAAGCTCCTATTGTATTTTACTCTCACACCTAGACCAAAGCAGAGAGGAACTACAGCCAAATGGACAAGGAAGCCTTGGCAATTGTTGCAGCTGTCAAGAAATTCCATGAGTATTTATATGGGAGAACATTTACCATTGTCACAGATCACAAACCTCTGTTAGGCATTGTGGCAGTAGACAAACCTACGCCCACTATCCTGTCACCAAGAATGCTGAGGTGGACTGAATTTCTTGCTGTTGATTCATACAAACTCATCCACAGGCCTGGCAAAGACATTGGGCATGCAGATGCTTTGAGTCGCTGCCCACTTCCTTCTCACACTGAGGACTTTGCTCCTGAGACATATACCTTTTTCCTAGAAACTGTTGACAAGCTTCAAGTACACGCTGCTGAAATTGCCAGAGAGACTGCCAAAGACATTTTATTGGCTCCTGTTATAGGCTGGATTAAGAAAGGTTGGCCTCTTCAAGATCTACCTCAACTTGCCCAACCTTTTAAATCCAGGCAAACTGAATTATCTGTAGTAAGAGGATGTATTTTGTGTGGTAACAGGGTAGTTATTCCTGCAAAACTGCAAAAAGAGGTTTTGAAATGTTACATGAGGGTCATCCAGGTATTGTCAGAATGAAGGGATTGGCCAGGAGTTATGTATGGTGGCCAGGTATTGACAAAATGGTTGAAAACTGGGTTGCATCTTGTCCCAACTGTCAGGTAGTCAGGCCTGCCCCACCTCTCGCCCCCACACAGGAATGGGAATGTCCTAGGGGCCCATGGTCTAGGATTCACATTGATTTTGCTGGCCCTACCAGAGGGCACACTTTCCTTATTATAGTAGATGCATATTCCAAATGGCTAGAGGTCATCCCTATGGCACCCACCACAACTGATGCTGTCATCAAACAGCTTAAAAAGCTTTTTGTAACTCACGGGTTACCTGATGTACTCGTTTCTAACAATGGTCCTCAATTTACATCCAACCTTTTAAAATCATATCTAGCACAGCAGGGTATCAGACATGCCCTGACAGCCCCTGGGCATCCCTCGGCTAACGGCTGGGCTGAACGTATGGTACGATTTACCAAGGAAAAACTTCAGCAATTGGGTCCAGGGGATATCACTGAGAGAGTTGAAAAACTTCTCAGTGTCCAGCATATCACTCCTAACCCATCAACTAACTTATCCCCAGCAGAGTTGTTGATGGGTAGGAAACTTAGGTCTCCCCTTGACCGCCTTCATCCCACTTACGCACCCAATGCACCACTAGATTCCACTAGCAAGTTGCACGTTCACTGTGGGTGATTCTGTTTATGCTAAGAACCTTATGGGTGAACTCTTATGGATTCCTGCTGAGATAACCCAAATCACAGGCCCTCGATCTTACAGGGTACAAACAGAGGATGGTGTCCTCTGGAGCAGGCACATGATCAGCTTAGATCCAGATTACCTCAGGAACATCGCAATTGTTCCTCTCTAGTTCCCATACCTAATGCCTTTTCTAAGGGGGAAGGGGAGGAGCATGAGGATAATCAGCAAGCAAGAATCAACCCCATGTGTCCAGCTAACACGACAGGAACCATCCCAAAATCTGTCACATACCAACAACCATTTTCACAAATGGAAGATTGCACATCATTACCTGATTTAGGTGCTGACATTGGGTTGGAGATGGATTGGAAGGAGAGACCAGGTTGTAGTAACCAAACAGGTTCTACCATTACTACAAGTCCTAGTAAGGAAATGTCAGCAGACACATTTCCTCGCTCACAGGTGAGAACCTTAAAACATCTGAACCACGAGGTCTCAACGCACTAAGAGCCCCAACCTATTTAAAAGAATACATTAGATAGGCTGGTTTGAGTATGGACTGAACCTAGTGGGGAGGGGTGTTATGTATGCAGGTTTAAAGTCATTGGTTTAGTTTGAACTGTTCTTGTAAAATGTAAGAAATGATTGGTTTAAAAGTGCGGAAAACCCTGCACTCTGATTGGTTGGCAACCGCGGCTGCTGGCTATAAGTCAGCAGCCGCAGCCCAGCCAAAGGGGTTCATTTCTGAGTTGTAGT
>CM019149.1:74357752-74388418 GCA_009733165.1 Naja naja
AATGATTTACTTGGACTTTCAGAAGAGAAATGACAAACTGAAGTCAGTTACACAAAAAGTGTAGTCAATGATTGTGGTGGGATGAAGAGCTAGTGAGTGGACTGGCTCTTCAAAATTCTTTTTTGGACAAGGAGAGGATTTGAGATATCCCACAAGTGCTCCAGAAGCTGCTCTTGATGAGGTGACCACAAGACAGTGGTCTCCAACATGTATAGGGGACTGGGAAATGAAGATACAGTCATCTCTAAACCATAGTTGGCGCTTTTAAAAGGACACTGGCTTTGCATACTTCTTTTTGTAATCACTGTTGCAAATTAGGACTTAACTAGTTTTCAGCTTTAGTAACCTTTGGATTGACAGTAGTGGGGAACAGACAATACTTTTAATGAAAGGAGTAATACCTCTTTGCAATGTTTGTTGCAGCTGACTTTCAGAAGCTGGAGAAAGAAAATAAGGAAATCAATTCAGCAAGTTTATCAATGGTAATGATATTATAGTATTTAATTGTATTAAATGTTTTTAATTTAATTTGTATGGATGACTTAATCATGATAAATTAAATATCGTGGGTTTTTTTCTTAGTCTACTCTGTACTTAGTCTGAATCCAAGAACTCTTATACCTTATTGTGCTATACCTTATTACTTGAGGGGAGAGACCTGAAATTTGCCAGAACACATGTATGTATCTGCAGAAGGAACTCAGATGAGATCTCACTCTGGTGCAATATGATTTCTACGGGTGGGTGTCACTTTTGGATATATTTCCCTGTCAATATCCTGCCGATAGAGATTCAGAATTTGATGCTTTTGTTATTAAACCAAAAGCATAAGCAAGGAGTGTTTTTTGAATATGAAATGCAGATGAACCCATTCGTTTTTGTATGAATGTTCTTTCTGAAGACCCACAGAGAAGATTTTGAGGAGCAAGGAACTGCTTCTTCTATTCCATGTGAAAATATTGTTTCTGCTTAGGTAAATAGACCACTAGATTTGGAATGGGACAGTGCACTGCAGCCAACTCACCCAGTTGACTTTCTCTGGCCAACTAACTGTCATAGGGACAACTCGCTATGCGACAATTCAACCTGGAATAACTCAAGAGAGGGAGCAGTGAATTGCAGCTCAACCTTGCCTTGAGGATTTCTAACTTAAGAAGGTTCAAACCTAAGGCAAGAAAAGGACCACTGAAATTCACTTGTCCTTCTAGAGTTATCCCATGTTGAATTGTCCCAGGTTGAGTTGTCCCTGCAGTGAATTGGCTTAGCGAGTTGTCCTACAGCGAGTTGGCCAGGGCAAGTAGGCCAGGATGAGTGAACCAGGGTGAGTCAGCTGCTGAGAGCTGTTCTAGACCCTACTGGATCCTATCAAATTCACTATCTGTTTGGGTAGTTAACTTAATTTCCATAACACATACACATGCAGTTAATGCCATACTTTCAAAAATACACAGGCAAACATATTCATGGATCTTTGCAGAATGAATAGGTGCAAACTTTCAAGTGATGAATGATAGCTAATTGATCCACTTCATCTATGCTACACTAACATCTGCTTGTGTTCATTAGTGTATTTTTGTGTAAAAAGAAATGAAAAGATGATTTCTTTCACACTGAATGTCACCAAAGTCAGAAGAAAATAAATGTATATAATTTATTATAATCAAACTAAGAAAGGCATAGATATAATTCCAGTTAGAATTATTGTTATTGTTTCTCTTTGCAGCATCTATTAATTCCTTCAAATTTATGTTGATTTAGCTGTTTTATAAAATCAATCAGCAAGGCAAATTAGATTGGCGATATGTTAAACTGCTTTCCATCCATGACTGCAAAGAACTTTAAATGACTATGGAAAAGTATTTGTTAAAAGTATGGTCAATTTTATTACTGAACTTAATCAAGCCTAAGAAAAAAATTGGATACAACCAATGAAATAAATAATTCCATTTCTTAAAGGAGAAAGCACATTTTCAGTTCATTATTATTTCAAATCCAGGATGGCTATTATGTTTATTTTAGCTTTGTGGCATACATATATTTTCCTCCTCAGTACAGTGCAGACAACCAAATTACAGTGGTCATACAGTAATGGTATTTTCAAAGTATATAGCTGTGCTATATGTAAATCAATATTGTAATCAGTTTTGATTACAAAAAAATTCAAGTAATGTCTGCCACTTCTTAAGACAGATCAGTTTCTGTCTTATGACTATTCAATAAACAGATTTGGCCATTATAGGCGAATTTCTCCCTAGTTGCTTATGAAGTGTTTTATCACAACTCTGCTCTAGGTTGTTGGGGTTATATGGAAAAGTACGAAAGGCAAAGAAACAAGAGAAAAATTTCATTGTGCAAGTGGTTTATCTGAACATACCTATACTATGCTGACTTCTTTCTATGCAAATTAAGAGTAGTAAGTCACAGAAAAAAATCTCTCAACACCCAAAGTGGTAAAAGAAGAAGCAAAGAATACAAAAAAGTCACAGAATAATATGGTCTCCATCTTCTCAAATTGAAACTATATATCCCATTGCATTATTTATGTTAAAAATGCAATATCCTCTAGGGAATCTCTGAAAAGTCATGAGAAATATGTAGCTATAAATATTGGCTTATAGGCCATAGTTTACAAGACTTCTTCAAATGCCTACAGTTTTGATATCGTTATACTTAATCATTTTATTGTTTAGTATTAGTGGGGAAACAATTTTCTTTAGCATTTTTAGAAAGCTTGAAGGTAGCAAATAAGACTTTTTGAAGACTTCGTTATTAAGAAAATGTATACCTTATCAATAGAATCAAGTATGATTATCTTATAAGCAAGCCCATTGTCAGAAAGTTCAGAACTTTTAAAGGACACGAACATCAGGCATATGTGACAAGGCATCCAGGCCACTCCAGGCTGTAAGGTGGCTCCATCGTGTTATAAGGGCAACACAGACTTTTTAAACGAGCTGAACACATCTTTTTGGAAGATTTAAAGCATCAAATAGCACCCATGCAAGGAAAGCTGTGCCCAGGGCTGGGATTCTACTGGTTCTGTCCACTTCTGTGGAACTGGTTGCTATGAAAAGCAGAAAACAGAGAACATACATAGAACCGGTTCTATGTCTGCTGCTGTTTTGGCCCAACTGCCCGCCGGGGCTCTTACCTGACCTTTATTTCCTGTGTTTTCAACCGCAGCTGCTTTGCGTGACACAGCTGCGGTTGAAAAGCAGGAAATATGTGCTTTTTGACTGCTGTGCACCTGCGCAGCACTGCTCAGCTGTCCAGGCAGCTAGATGACAACGATATACACACGTGTGCAAAATGTAAAATCACCGAACCGGTAGTTGCACGGGTCGGATTCCACCCCTGGCTATGCCCCATCCTGATGAGAAAGTGCTTAGTTTTGATGTTACTTCTGTTCGGAGGACATTGCAGAAAGTTAACATTTGGAAGGCAACAGGCCCAGATATTATCCCTGGGCATGTTCTTAGTGAATGTGCAGATGAGTTGGATTGTATTCTTACAGATATTTTCAATCTTTTACTGTAGCAGACATTGGTCCCATTGTGTTTTAAGATGGCAATTAATTTGCCGGTGCCAAAAAAAGTCTACAATTATGGGTCTCAAAGATTATCATCCAGTTGCACTTGCATCCATCATTGTTAAATATTTTGAGAGGCTGATAAAGGACATTATTGTATCTAGCCTCTCTCCAGCATTTGATTCACGTTTGCTTTTCGTCCAAATCGCTCTATAGAGGGTGCTGTTTCTTCTGTTCTCCATCTGAGCTTGGCACACTTAGAGAAAAGAAATATTCATGTGAGAATGCTGTTTGTTCAGCATTTAATACAATAGTTCCTTAGCATCTAGTAGACAAATTTGGCCTTTAGGCTTTAGTTTAGTTTAGTTTACTTTATTGTCATTGCACCTCGTACAACAAAATCAAACACCATCTTCAGTGCACATCATGACCATGACCATGAAAATAAACACACATCCTTCACCCTTCACACATTGAACTGGAAACCCCCGACACCACACCAACACTGCACTATACAGCAGAATTCAAAAGCGCTACTGCCCTGGGACAGAAGCTGTTTTTCAGCCTCTTTGTCCTTGTTTTTATTATTCTATACCATCTGCCAGATGGTAATAGTTCAAAAAAAGGGTTCCCAGGATGAGATGGATCTTTGAGAATGTTTTGAACTTTCTTAAGGCAGCGGGAGCTATAAAGCTCTTCCAAAGCGGGGAGAGGACAACCAGTGATCTTCTGAGCAATGATGTTAACCCTCTGGCATGCTTTCCTATCTGCCACTGTGCAATTGGCAAACCATACAGAGGTGCTGTATGTTAAAATGCTCTCTATGGTGCAGCAGTAGAAGGTCACCATAGTTTTTCATTCAGTTGTTGTTTTCTGAGAAGTCTCAGGTAGTGTTATGTATGTAGGTTTGAATGTCATTGGTTTAGTTTGAACTGTTCTTGTAAAATGTTAGAAATGATTGGTTTAAAAAGTGCGGGAAAATCCTGCACTCTGATTGGCTGGCAACTGCGGCTGCTGGCTATAAGTAGCAGCCGCAGCCCAGCCAAAGTTGGGTTGGTTCTGAGCTGTAGTCACTAATAAACAAAGAGCTTGAAGCACTCCACGCCTGTCTCTTCATGCAAACTTAACACTGGCGACGAAGGTGGGATCTCCCTGAAGAAGAAGGCAATGCGGAACAGAAGAAGAGAGAGATGGCTGTGCTGAACACCCCCCCAGCCCCGTTTGATCCGACGGCAGAAGACTGGGAGACATATGCAGATCGTTTCCAAATGTATCTGGAAGGAAACGATCTTGCCGACATTTCGAAGCGGAAGAGGGCGGTCTTTCTCACGCACTGCGGTCCGGCAATTTTCAAGATGGTGAAGGCATTGGCGGAGCTGCAGACGTGAAGGTAATGGAATGGCCTGACTTAGAAAAGTTGTTAAGAGCCCATTACGCCCACAAATATCGTGCCTCATTAAGAGACACGAGTTTTGCCGTCGGGATCAAGGGGAAAGCGAGAACGTAAATGACTTCGGCAAGTTTAAGAGACATTGGGGTGCATGTGAATTTAACAATTTAGAAGAGGCCATGCGATCGATTTGTTCTGGGCCTTAAAGACAAGGTGCTTCAGAGCAAGTTATTACTAAGACCTAAGATCACACTGAAGGAAGCAATAGAAGAGGCCTCTTCAGCAGAAGCTACCAAGTCCTCAGCAGCAGCCATGAAGAAAATTAACAAGGCCACAAGCCATCCTGATGTGGAAAAGTCCACAACAACTCATTGTGAGCAAATAGATTCTGAGTCAGACTGTAGTGAGGTGGAGGAAGGAATTTATAGACTCAGAATGGAGCAGAAAAAGAAAGACCTGGGAAGAAAGAGGCAAGATTTCTACTGCAGAGGTTGTGGGGAAGCCACCCCACACTGAATGCAAGTTCCTAGATACCATCTGCCTCCGTTGTGAAAAAAGAGGACACCTAGCAAGAGTCTGCAAATCATCCAGAACTCCACCCAACAGAAGGAAGTTTCCTGACAAAGAATTCAAGCCCAACAACCTCAGTGAGAAAATGGGGCACAGCACAGAAGCAAAGGGGAAGAATGAAACTCATCAGACAGTAACTATTGGTCATTCTTCTTCTATCAATAACAGAAAAGTGCATGTCAAGGTACTAATTGAAGGAAGGCCTTGCCAAATGGAAGTGGACTCAGGCTCATATTTATCTATGGTGTCATGGGACACTATTCACAGACTACTCCCAAACATTCAGAAGAAGCATTTCAAGAAGCAAGCACTGACTCTTAAAGACTACCAAGGGAACAAGATTCCAGTAGTTGGAACAAGAGAATTCAATGTGAAGTTCAAAGGCCACACCAAACGCTTGCCCCTGACCATCGTGGACAAGGATCGCCCAAGCTTGCTGGGACTTGAGTGGTTCAATCCACTAGGCATCGAGGTGACTGGCATCAATCACGTGAGCAACACTGAATGGGAGGAGGCCTTGAAGTCTGAGTTTCCAGAGGTCTTCAGCGACGGATTGGGCAAGTATATGGGGACCCCTATCACTTTCAATCTAGATCCCAAGGTGCCACCAATTCGCTTAAAGCCCAGAAGGGTCCCATTTGCCTTAAAGGAAAAATTGATGCACAATTAGATAAACTAATAGCTCAAGGAGTTTTAGAGCCCACTGACCACTCCAGGTGGGAGACACCCATAGTCACACCAGTCAAGACTGATGGGTCAGTGAGAATCTGTGGAGACTATAAGGGGACATTGAACCATGCTTCAACAGAGTGCATATCCAGTTCCAGTGGTGCATCATTTACTACATTCACTTGGCAGGGTACAGTCTTTGCCAAATTGGATCTGGCCCAGGCATATCAACAATTAACAGTTGATGATGCCACTGCAGAGGCCCAAACCATTGTGACTCATAGAGGTGCTTTCAAATGTAAAAGGTTACAGTTTGGAGTAAGCGTGGCACCAGGCATCTTCCAAAGCCTTATGGAAAGGATGCTCCAAGGACTGCCAGGGGTAGTACCTTACTTTGATGATGTGTTAATCTCTGCTGAAAATGACACTCAGTTACAAGAGAGACTCAGAGAAGTCCTTACCAGATTCAAAAAGCGGGGTTAAAAGTCAAGGAAGAAAAATGCACTCTTAGAACTGACAAGGTTGAGTTCTTGGGCTATATGATTGACAAGCATGGTATCCACCCACAGATGCCAAGGTTCAGGCAATCAAAGAAGCCCCTAGACCAAAATGTAAAACAGATTTGCAAGCCTTCCTTGGACTCATTAACTTTTATCACATGTTCCTACCTCAGAAGGCAACCATTGCAGAACCACTGCACAGATTATTAGACAAAAAGTCTGTGGGTCTGGGGCAGAAAAGAACAATCTGCATTTAACAATATTAAAAGACTAATCACGTCTGATGCTGTACTGATACAGTTCTCTGAGAATTTGCCTGTTGTACTGACTTGTGATGCATCCCTTTTGGAGTGGGGGGTGTTGAGCCACAGGCTTCCCAGCGGAGGAAGCTCCTATTGCATTTTACTCTCACCTTGACCAAAGCAGAGAGGAACTACAGCCAACTGGACAAGGAAGCCTTGGCAATTGTTGCAGCTGTCAAGAAATTCCATGAGTATTTATATGGGAGAACATTTACCATTGTCACAGATCACAAACCTCTGTTAGGCATTGTGGCAGGAGACAAACCTCGCCCACTATCCTGTCACCAAGAATGCTGAGGTGGACTGAATTTCTTGCTGCTTATTCATACAAACTCATCCACAGGCCTGGCAAAGACATTGGGCATGCAGATGCTTTGAGTCGCTGCCCACTTCCTTCTCACACTGAGGACTTTGCTCCTGAGACTTACACCTTTTCCTAGAAACTGTTGCCAAGCTTCCAGTACATGCTGCTGAAATTGCCAGAGAGACTGCCAAAGACACTTTATTGGCTCCTGTTATAGGCTGGATTAAGAAAGGTTGGCCTCTTCAAGATCTACCTCAACTTGCCCAACCTTTTAAATCCAGGCAAACTGAATTATCTGTATTAAGAGGATGTATTTTGTGGGGTAACAGGGTGGTTATTCCTGCAAAACTGCAAAAGAGGTTTTGGAAATGTTACATGAGGGTCATCCAGGTATTGTCAGAATGAAGGGATTGGCCAGGAGTTATGTATGGTGGCCAGGTATTGACAAAATGGTTGAAAACTGGGTTGCATCTTGTCCCAACTGTCAGGTAGTCAGGCCTGCCCCACCTCTGCCCCCACACAGGAATGGGAATGTCCTAGGGGCCCATGGTCCAGGATTCACATTGATTTTGCTGGCCCTACCAGAGGGCACACTTTCCTTATTATAGTTGATGCATATTCCAAATGGCTAGAGGTCATCCCTATGGCATCCACCACAACTGATGCTGTCATCAAACAGCTTAAAAAGCTTTTGTAACTCACGGGTTACCTGATGTACTTGTTTCTGACAATGGTCCTCAATTTACATCCAACCTTTTTGAATCATATCTAGCACAGCAGGGTATCAGACATGCCCTGACAGCCCCTGGGCATCCTTCGCTAACGGCTGGGCTGAGCGTGGTATTTACCAAGGAAAAACTTCAGCAATTGGGTCCAGGGGATATCACTGAGAGAGTTGAAAAACTTCTCAGTGTCAGCATATCACTCCTAACCCATCAACTAACTTATCCCCAGCAGAGTTGTTGATGGGTAGGAAACTTCTCCCCTTGACCGCCTTCATCCCACGCACCCAACACCACTAGATTCCACTAGCAAAGTTTGCACGTTCACTGTGGGTGATTCTGTTTATGCTAAGAACCTTATGGGTGAACCTTTATGGATTCCTGCTGAGATAACCCAAATCACAGGCCCTCGATCTTACAGGGTACAAACAGAGGATGGTGTCCTCTGGAGCAGGCACATTGATCAGCTTAGATCCAGATTACCTCAGGAACATGCAATTGTTCCTCTCTAGTTCCCATACCTAATGCCTCTTCTAGGGGGGGAGGATCATGAGTGTAATGAACAAGCAAGAATCAACCCCATGTGTAACGAGCTAACACGACAGGAACCATCCCAAAACCTGTCACAATACCAACAACCATTTTCACAAATGGAAGATTGCACATCATTACCTGATTTAGGTGCTGACATTGGGTTGGAGATGGATTGGGAGGAGAGACCAGGTTGTAGTAACCAAACAGGTTCTACCATTACTACAAGTCCTAGTAAGGAAATGTCAGCAGACACATTTCCTCCCTCACAAGGTGAGAACCTTAAAACATCTGAACCACGTAGGTCTCAGCACGTAAGAGCCCCACCTATTTAAAAGAATACATTAGATAGGCTGGGGTTTGAGTATGGACTGAACCTAGTGGGGAGGGGTGTTATGTATGCAGGTTTAAAGTCATTGGTTTAGTTTGAACTGTTCTTGTAAAATGTAAGAAATGATTGGTTTAAAAAGTGCGGGAAAACCCTGCACTCTGATTGGCTGGCAACTGCGGCTGCTGGCTATAAGTAGCAGCCGCAGCCCAGCCAAAGGGGGTTCGTTCTGAGCTGTAGTCACTAATAAACAAAGAGCTTGAAGCACTCCGCGTCTGTCTCTTCATGCAAACTTAACAGAAACAAATTCTTTTAATTTCACACCATCATTCTATGTCCTCTCAAAAGAAATACTAGCAGGTCAATACGTTATAGTTGGAATGGGAAGATAACTTTCTCAAACCTATCTAGTGAGATTCTTGGCAAAGCCAGAATTTGTGTCTTAACTTTTCTGCATTCAAACACTAGAAATTAGCTATACAGCACATTTAGATGCTTTATGTATGCTTTATTACCTTTCTTTCCCTGTACAATAAGTTCATAAAAGTCTTTTGATGTGTCACTCATAAAATTGATGGAAAAAGTATGTCATTCACCCTGGATCTAAGCTAGTATCTCAGGTTAAACTTGGTGCAAATACGGTAAGCTGCATGTTCTCCAATCACTGATGGGTAAATAAGGAAGCCAAACAGTGCAACTGTCTTCCTTTCTGCCCAAGTTCTTTTTAATTTTAGAGGTAATTATGGTTTAGATACATCAACCAAGTAGCTCCAAGCTGGTTTGTTGTCATGAACAGAAGCAAGTTTATGAAATACAATTAGGGTAAATAAAGTTAGTGCTGCCATCCCTGTAGCTGTGCACTCCAAACTTAAAAGCATGGAGAATGTTTGAAAACAAACATTTTGTTCTGCTTGAACAAAAGAATGATCTTTTGTTCAGGCAGAAAAATATCAGCAGCATATCAGAGTATTCTGCTTCATTTTAAAATAAAATTAGGGAAGAAGATATTTTTCATTAATCTAATCTCAAGATTTTTAATTTATTAACTATAAACTCCCTGCTAATGTTCATTTTTAAAAGAAAACATTGGTAAATAACATTCATATGTTGTACTATTATTTAGAAGTGTCTGTGCTGGTCACAGTTGCTTTCAATCAAGTTCCTGGATGAATACTAGATGCTGCACAGAGTACAAGTCTTGATAAGTATATTTATTGCAAGAATGAGGAGTTTAGGGAAGAAATTCAGCAACTGCTCAGGATAAGACACAAGCCATAGCTCCAGCAGAAACAAGGTTTAATTTTGCATCTTTCACTCTCCCACCCCCACGTCAGTGTTGTGCAAGGAACAGTTAACATCTGTGTCTTGTTGTAAAATGCTGTGGTCTCAAGCTGTTTCCTTCTGACCTCCCCAGATCTAATCTTCATACAGTTGTTTTTATGGGTAAAATAAGTAAAATAAAAATAAGGGGTGTGCATAAGTGCACAATCGTGCCTACTGTCCCTGTCCTATAGTCCCCATTTATTCGTACCTATTTCCTGTATTCTTACTCATGCTTATACTTATACCTATTATCTTGTAAGCGATTATCAAATCAAATAAATAAATAAATAAAGTATATGGCTGGGGGAAAGACCCTTTAATCTAGTAGTCGGGAATAACAGTCAGTGAAAAGATAAGAAGTTAAATGTTTTCTTTATCCATTTGATTGTCCAGGTCGAAAAAAGCCCCTAAATATCAAATTATTGCTAATGTACACAGGCCTCGGATATTCACTTGAGTGAACATGATGTATTATATTCATATCCCATAATGGTGGGTTAAGTATAAGATTTTTTCTTGGTTGGATACCTGGCCTTCTGCATTGACATTAGTACTGTTGTAAGGGATGATATAGTAGATAATGGGAATTGAAATGACAATTCCGTTCTTACCATTAATAACATTAATAGTGCAATATTATGGATTTCAGTTCAGAAATGTGTTGAGTTTAATGCAATGTAACCCAAGTAAATGTGTAGGATGAGGTTTATGGGGCCTTGGAAAAGTCATTCTTTTTCTGCTTCATAGGGTAGTGGTGACACAGAAAGAATATAACTAAGTAATTTGCTGTTAAATCATAGATTGTAAAATAGAAGATTTTACAGAACAGTTTCCCTTTTTGGGGGTTGGGGAGGAGGACTCTTCGTTTCAATCCCAAAACTCTTACTTGAAAGTAAATGCTTGGAAAAGTTTGTGATTAGAAGCTTGAAATGTTGTCTAGCCAGCAGAGGGAGCTAATGACTTGTATCTCTTCAAAGTTTATTGTATAACTGTAGGAAAGGTAAAGCAAAGAATCTGAGAAAAAGCTGAAAAATAAAAGAGCATAATTTCCTTTCTAATAATGGGGATCACCTATATTTTTCAAGTTAGTTTATCAAACTTTAGGAAAGCACTGTGACAGGAATGAAGTTTGCAAGGGAATAATCCTACATTTCTAACCATAAAACATTGACAGAGAAAGTATACTTGTCTAAATGAATCTTCAATAAAACACAGGGAAGCCAGGAAACCAGTTTAAGTGATACAGGTCTGAATTGTGCTTGGTAGCATTACCCCATTGCCTCTGTGTTGCATTTTTTTTGAGAATGTGCTCTGGGATTGTGTCTGGAGATATGCACTTAGGATTGTACAGACCTTTTAGGAAATGGAGTTCTTGCATACCAAGACATTGCATTGTTTATTCATTTTACTTATTTACATGTCTATGCCACCTATCTCCCCTGCAAAATGACTCTGGGCAGCCATTGTTTAATAGTCTTTCCTTGCCTTGTGCACCTGGTGTTCTCCAGATATGTTGGAGGGTGTTAATCTTTATTCCTATTCAGCATAACCAGGAATATGGGAATGTTGCCTAAACAAGAGGTGGGGCACCAAATCTGGGAAAGACTGGTGTGGGATGGTATACTGGAAGATATTGCCAAGAACTATCTTCAGGTTGTTGTAGGAAGCAGAATCATACAAAGGTCAACTCCATGCATTATGCTATGCTGTAATATGATTTATTTGGCCTGGAATGTTGTGTGAACCAAGCCCTTGAGGCTTAGTCATCAAGACATAGCAAAAATATACCATCAGAAAGGGAGATAATTAAAAAAATGGTTTGTGCAGAATTGGATAGATTAATGTTATAATTAAAAAATAAAAGGAGAAAGAATATTATGATACATGGAACAGATTCTACCACTGGTTGAAATAGAAAGGTAGGAATTGGAACATGAAATAACTAGGCCAAATAGACCCGGAATGTGATACTATATATGCACTAGAATGAATATATTGGTCAATAATAACTGTACAAAGCTAGCATTATATACATAATATAGACACTGTTTGTTCTTTACTTTAGTGTGTATGGTGAAGGAAGCATCAGGATGGTCGCACTGTGTTAGATATTTTTATAAGTAAATGATAATAAAATATAACCAAAAAAAAGACATCACAAAAAAGTGATAATTTTAGTGCAGTGGGTGAACCAAACCATCAAACACAATCTGATATCAACTCTCCCCGCCAGTTTTAATAGGTTGATAAGCATTGCTTAAACTGGTGTCTCAGATCCCACAGGAAACTTTTACAAATGAATGCATATGATCAGTCCTCAACAATTATTCAATATGTGAGCATTATGGTGATAGTCATAACCAGATGCCAATTGTAGACAGGTGGCAATTGTGGTCAGGAGGGTCTTTTTTTACAACTACAAATTGTGCACCAGGTACACCAATTCCTTGACCAACATAACTTCCTCATAATCACTCATGCCCTAATCACTTCCCATTTGGACTGTTGCAATGTGCTCCACATGGGGCTGCCCTTGAAGCTTCAGTTGGTTCAAAATGCAGTTGCCTGCATAGTTGTCCTCATGTCAAGCTCTTCACTTGTGTCACATCTTTTGCAGGAGCTGCAGTGGTTACTAATTTGCTTCTGGATGCAATTCAAGACACTGATTATCACCTTTTAAGCCTTATGTGGCTTAGGACCAGGTTATTTGAAGGACCACCTTTTCTCAGTTACATCTATCCAGCTTGCCAGAGTGGAAAGTCAAGGTATGTTGTGGGTCACATCTATGAAGGAAGTAAAAGTGTCTTCTTTGTGATGGCTCCTTCTCCTTGGAATACCATTCCCTTAGAAATAAGTCTGTCCTCCACCTTGATACTTTTTCTGAAGGCCCTGAAGATGTGGTTCTGTCAGCAGGCCTGCAGATCCCAAGCTGATATGGAGCCAATAAAATAGCTGGTGTGATTTGTGGTTGCCGCCACTGGGAGTGGGTACATGGTTTATGGGTTCTTACGTTGTGAAATTTTAATATTGTAAGCTGCTTGGAGTCACCATCTGTGAGTTGCGTGGCCATATACATTTGTTTAATAAATGAATTGTGGTAAACAAGTTTGAATATTATAGAATGCTTTTATGTTTGAATCTATAAAAACTGCATCAAATATAATAGGGAAAGCTTGTTGCCATTAATAGTATTGCTACTCAGAATCTGAACAGCTGCTCCAAGGCTTCATACCTCAGTGATGGGGCAGAGCCCTACTAATTAAAAGAGAAGCAACTCTCTCTCTCTCTATCATATAGCCAATTAACTCCGACTTATCTAGAATGTGTACATAAATCTGCATGGAGAAGCAAACATACCCACATCTGAAACCAAACTTGTCTGGGGATAAGAAGAAAAATACTATAGACTGATGGTCTGAAGTAATAACTGTGCCAGAGAAGATCAAACAAAAGAACATCTTATATAATATCTTCCCATAATTACACTCAGTGGTCTCTTGCATAAACAGAATAAGGAAAGCTCAAGTTGTTTGTAACTTCTGAAAGGAAAGTTTAGAACGCAGATGAAGAATTATTACTATCAATTAGATAATTAATCATGATGGCACAAAATAAAAAGTATCAACATAGTAAAGAGTGACAGGTTTCTCTTTACTATGTAAAGCATAGGATTATTCTGTATGGCTTTACATGCCAATGACTTCACTAGGTTTAATTTTTCTTTGAGTTGTGTTCAATATATATATGGCTTACTGCAAAATATTATTTTGTCAGTCTGCCTTTGGTATGCTCTCAGAAATTAACTATAATTAGCTAGGGTCCAAATAGCTTTTATTTATTTATGTAATTTTTTTTAGAAAAGAAGCATTGGTATAAAAACAGGACCAACCAGAACATTCATATATAGAATTAGTACACAGTGGAATTGCCAGTCTTGTTTTAGGCAGACACCAAAAGTAATAGGGGGAAAAAGCTAAATTTCTACTGACTATAAATTCCTTTCTATTTTCCAGTAATACTGATTTAGTATCATCTTCATAGTGAAGTCCTGAATGCCTAAGAAATGAAACAGTATAATATTTTAATGTTGCTTTATTAAAATGTATAAAGCAGCTTTGGCTTCAGTAAGATCTACAAAGAATCCAGGCTTTGCACAGAATATTCTGTTTGTAATCCCTATGAAATTGCTAAAAGTCTTCCTAATTTCAAAATTTAGTGTATTCTAGCCCCAGATTTGTTGAGCTGTATTAAAGCCAGGTTTAGAGACTCAAATCTATTTGGGGCAATTATAAACTGCCTTTCGGGAAAGCTATCTCCATCCTATCAGTGCCTATATGTGTTGAGAGTACATTCCCCAAATCTCCAACCAACATGACCAATTACTCTAGAATAGCACCTCAATCAGGAAGGCCAACTTTTGTTGCCAAACCCTGATTAAATCTATATAATCCGTACAACTATATTACATGCTCCATTTAAAATGGCACAGTACGTGGAGAACTCATTCCACAGTAAGGAATCACTTGTGCTATAGGTCACTTCAAAATACAGGGAACAGTGTTATCTATATTTTAACAGACATGGACAGGACTTGCTTGATGGGTATAGGATGCATTTCCTCACACATTCATCTCACTGCTTCATTGTTAGTTATTACCAGGAAATAGGTTAATTTCAAATCTCTCCAGAGTTTAACACAATAAACTATACATTTTATTTTCAGCATGTTACAATCCCAGGGTTTATCCCCTGCAAAGCCAACCAAATGTGAGAATTACATCTCATTAGAAGGATACTAATATGAAGTGGAATCACAATGATAGCTTAAAAAGTGCTGTATCAGTCCCAGAGACTCATCCTCACATCCTGCTAATGTCAGCGGAAGATGACTTGTTAGGCTTTTAAAAAAGACACATTCTCATGCTATCAGCTTCATCTCATCTCCAGCTTTTGCTGAGCTACCCTAAATTGATCCCTATTTGCTTCAGTTTTAAATTTCTCCAAACATAAGGCTTGACAATTTAGGATATCTGGTTGTTTGCAAGCCATAAAGCTAGGATCTGCCTAGCTCCTATATGTATTTTAGGCTGCTGGGGACACATCTCCTCATCGCCAGTCACCTAGTACTGATTTTGGTGGCTATTTTGGCCTAGGTTTTGGAGAGATGGGGCATTTGGAGCTATCTGTCCATGAGTGTGGTCAGGAATTAGACTTTTTGTGAACCAGGAGTAGGAAACCTTATTTTTAAGAGCTAGTCCTTAGCCATATATGTGTACAGATGTGTTGATGTTGTTGAGCCCTTTTGCCTTTTCATCTGCAGGCCTGTGATGTGGGGCTACAGATACCATTTCACTTCTTTTTCACTTAAGCCACTACAAACTTCAAGAGTACCCATCTCTTATTCATTCAGAATGTCTGGAAAGAGCCAATTGTAAAATTGATTAGAAAGAGCTGTGACTAATCATCATCTCCTTCTCTCTCTCTTTCTCTTCCTCCTCCTCCTCCTCCACCTGAGGCAGAACAAACATTATGAGTTGGTCTGACATGTCAACCTGTTTTATCCAATACACTCCTTTTATAAGAAAAGAGCTCTCATTCTCATCATACATGATTGCAGGAAATATGACTTCAGCAACAGAGTGGTCAATGTCTGGAATACTCTACCTGACTCTGTGGTTTCTTCCCCAAACCCCAAACCCCCAAAACTTTAATCTTAGACTGTCTACTATTGACTTCACTCCTTCCCTAAGAGGTCTGTAGGGGTCGTGCATAAGCGCACCAACGTGCCTACCGTCCCTGTCCTATTGTTTCTTTTATTTTTCTTATATGTGTCCATTTCATGTATTCATAACTATGTTTATACTTACACTTATTATCGTGTAAGTGATTGACAAATCAAATAAATAAATAAAATGTTTTACCATTGTTATATTATGCTGAGTAGCGTGCAAGGTGTGTTACTCAGAGCAGTATGGGAGTTTTTCCTCCCTAGCTTGATTATTGCTTTTCAGTTTACTTATAAACACAGATTTAACACCATCAGTAACTCTAGCGCTAATTTATTATTATTATTATTATTATTATTATTATTATTATTATTATTATTATTTATTAGACTTGTATGCTGCCCTCTCTCCCTAAGGACTCAGGGCGGCTCACAGAATAAAAATTCAGTACAATAAATTAATTAAAAAGGATTAAACAATACAAGCCTAATTAAGAACAAAACAGTTAAAACTATTAAAAATTTTAAAAGACAGAAACCTCCCCCTTCTTGGTTCAGTCCAGGCCGGCCTGCTGAAATAGCCAAGTCTTTAAGTTGCAGCGGAAGGAGTGGAGATCCGGAGCCAAACGAAGGTCCATGGGGAGTTATTCCACAGGGTGGGTGCCCCCACAGAGAAGACCCTACCTCTGGGCACTGCCAGCCGACAGCATCTAGCCGATGGTATCCCAAGGAGGCCCTGTCTGTGGGAGCGTACAGGGCGATTGGAGTGTGATGCCAGCAGGAAATGTTCCCGCAAGTACCCCAGACCCAAGCCACATAGGACTTTATATGTTGTTACTAAGACCTTGAATCTCACCCGGAAGGCAACCGGCAACCAATGCAGGTCGTGCAGGAGGGTTGTAACATGGGAGTACCGGGGCACTCCCATCACAACCTGTGTGGCCGCATTCTGCACCAGCTGCAACCTCCGGGTGGTCTGCAAGGGTAGTCCCATGTAGAGAGCATTGCAGTAGTCGATTCGGGAAGTGACAAATGCATGAGTGACTGTCCGCAGGGCATCTCGGCTCAGGTGAGGGTGCAACTGGTGAACCAGACACACTGGGCAAATGCCCCCCTGGACACAGCCCCCACCTGCTCCTCCAGACTAAGCTGTGTATCCAGGAGGATGCCCAGGTTACACGCCCTATTCATGGGGGGCAACACCTCTCCCCCCATGACCAATGGTGGTATCTCCTGAGTAATCCGAGATGCTGGTATGTATAGCCACTCAGTGTTGGCCAGGTTGAGTCGAAGCCTGTTCCTCCCCATCCAGATCAGCACCGCATCCAGGCAACGGGACATCACGGAGAGGGCATCACTGATATGGGTCGGGGTGGAGATAAAAAGTTGAGTATCATCAACATACTGATGATACCTCACCCCGAAGCCCCGGATGATCTCACCCAGTGGCTTCATATAGATGTTGAACAGGAGGAGCGAGAGAACCAAGCCCTGGGGCACCCCACAGGTGAGGGGCCTCGGGCCCGACCTCTGCCCCCCTGCCAACACTGATTGCAAGCGGCCCGAGAGGTAGGAGGAGAACCACCGTAGAATGGTGCCCCCCACTCCCAGCCCCCCAAGCCGCTGCAATAGGATACCGTGGTTGATGGTATCAAAAGCCGCCGAGAGGTCTAATAGGACTAGGACAGAGGAAAAAACCCTGTCCCGGGCCCTCCAGAGATCATCCATCAGTGCGACCAATGCTGTCTCTGTGCTGTACCCGGGCCGGAAGTCCGATTGGTACGGATCCAGGTAATTGGTTTCCTCCAGGAACGTTGGAAACTGCTGGACCACCATGCTCTCAACAACCTTCGCCAAGAAATGAAGGTTGGAGACAGGATGAAAGTTGTTCCAATTGGCTGAGTCCAAGGCAGGCTTCTTGAGGAGGGGCCTCACCACTGCCTCTTTCAAGGCGGTGGGGAAGGAGCCCTCTCTCAAATAAGCATTGACAACCACCTGGAGCCAGCCACGTGTAACCTCCCTGGAGGCATACACCAACCAGGAAGGACACGGGTCCAATAAACACATGGTGGAACTCAGCCTCCGCATGATCCTGTCCACTTCTTCTGGAGAAACAGGGTCAAACTCAACCCAAATGGTATCAGCCAGACTTCTCGCCACATCTTCCTCTGACTCCTGCCAGTCCGAATCCAAGCCGGCCCAAATCTGAGCGACCTTATCCACCAGGTGCTGACTAAATTCCTCAGTTCTACCCTGCAAAGGGTCCTCCCTCACCTCCTGATGTAGGAGGGAGCGAGTGACCCTGAGCAGGGCGGCTGGGCGATCATCTGCAGATGCAATGAGAGTGGAGAAATAAGCACATCTCGCCGCTCTCATCAAAACCAGGTAAGTCCTAATGTAGGCTCTTAGCTGGGCATGGTCAGATTCAGCACAGCTCATCCTCCACCTGCTCTCTAGGCTCCGCCGTCGACGCTTCATCTCCCGGAGCTCCTCTGAAAACCAGGGAGCCAATCGGGATCTGCAACAAGGGAGGGGCCGCAAGGGGACAACCCAGTCGAGTGCCTCCAAGGCCGCCTGTTGCCAGGCAAACACTAAGGCCTCGGCTGAGCTGTGGGCAAGGGAAATGGGAAATAACCCCGGTGTCATCTGAAACCCCTCAGGGTCCATAAGGCACCTGGGGCGGAACCATCTAGTTGGTTCCTCATCCCAGCAGCGTGAGGTGGCCTGCTGGAAGACCAGCCATAGGAGATAATGATCAGTCCATGACAGGCTGACTAGTCGGTGAACCCCCACCAAGATCATTACACCAGTGTCCCAAGATGAAAACAAGGTCAAGCGTGTTCCCCCCCACTCATGAGTCAGGCCCTGAATTATTTGGGTTAGGCCCATGGCTGCCATGGAAGCCATGAACTCCCGAGCCAAACCTGAGGCCTCCCCCAGAGAGGGCAGGTTGAAATCCCCCACAGCTAAAAGTTTGGGGAATTCCACCGCAATCTCTGAGAGAGTGTTGAGCAGCTTGGGCAGGGCTGTTGCCACGCAGCTAGGGGATAGGTACGTGAGCAACAAGCCCAACTGACCACCGGGGCCCCACCTAATGAGAGATTCACACCCGCCCATCTGCGGGACAGTGACCTCCCTTGGAAACAGGGTCTCCCTAATAACCACGGCCACCCCTCCCCCCGCCCCTACCCTGGGCTCTCAGCTGGTGGAGCACCCAGAAACCTGGGGGACATAAATCACAGAGGGGAACCCCTCCCTCCGGTCCCAACCAGATTTCTGTGATGCAGGCCAGGTCCACGGCCTCCTCAATGAGTTCACAGAGGAGGGGCGCCTTATTTACCATGGACCTGGCATTCAAATAAACCAACCTAAGCTCAGGGGTCACATTTCCCGAGCCCCCGGAGGAGTGGGTGGAAGCAAGTATCTTTTTCCATTTGTTGTGGCATCTAATATGCATGGTAAGATATGATTGGTGGTTGTTTTACCCAGTGGCAACTGATGTTCCCTGAGAGGAATTATCCCAGAGGAATCAAAATAATAGAATCAAAATAATAGTCTTCCAGTTCACCCCCCTGCTTGTCCAATCATTTTCTCTGAGTTGCATTGAATCTGAAAAGGCAGATCAGGGACGGTGCCTGAGGCACAAGAAGGTTTGGCTGCCCAGCAGTGCAATTCCTATCAACATACTTTTTCTGCTGACCCAAGGACTGGGGGAATGTGTATTAACCCAGGAGACGTAAGGGAGAGCCCTCACTGGTGCTGTCTTGGCCTTGGAACAGCAGATAATGGAATTTGGCCTCCTTTGTTTTATTGTGTATGCAGGTGCTTTGTTACATAAGGAGCAGGAGAGAAATTACCAAAGTTTTTAGATTTCTTCTGAAACTGGACAAGAATATGAAGGTAATGTCATTAAATCACAGCTGTCTGCTTTGGGGAAATAGGGTTAATTTACCCCATTCTTCTTTCTCCATGGAGCCTACTAATTGCCGCCTTTAAAAAAAACATGAATGTGTCCTTCAAGAAGACTGACATTCACTTAACCTCTCTGGAATGCCATGTGGGACAAACTGAAATTGTACTAAGGAAAGGATAATGGAGAAAAACCCACCAAGCACTTTTGATTGAACTAAAACATTTTCAAATTCACTTTCCTTGATTTGTGAAGCCATATAAAATATAAAACTGATGAAGACTGATTAAATAAATAATACATGATACAGTTTTAACAGAGGAGAGTGGAACATGCAGCCTCCCAGGCACGCTGCAGCAACCAGACCCACCCCAGGGAAACTGGGAGTTTGATATTAGCATCTGAAAAGCCATTGTTTGTCCATCTTGTCTGCTTCCTGAAAAATCAGAACTTATTCTGTGTCCCCCTCATTCTAATTGGATGACCGTATACTCTGAGAAGAATATCTTCACAGTCAGTAGAAACATAGCATTGGATTTCCATAAATTAGATAATTCCTCCACCTGGTTTGTTATTGTCTTTGCAGTACTAGCTGTGGATGATGGCAGCTCTGGAATGTGTTGGAATGATTGCATTGGAGGAAGATCATCTGTATAATTGGACAGTGGTTTTTTTCCAGTCGGGCTCAGCTCTGCTGACTATCACCAGCAGGGATGGGGCAGTAGAGTAGTATTATGTATTTTTATTTTATTTATCAAATTTTAAAACCATCCATTTCCTCACAGAGGGACTCTGTCTTAAGCACTGCTTAAACTAATAATCAAATGCAATATACAATCCAGGTGCTGAGGAGGGAACTAAGTATAATTAAATGAGAATGAAGTCATGAGATTGCATCTTATTGTGGCAAAATTTGGAAAGAAAATGGCCATTTGGGAAATTGGATACCTCATCAACCCTTACTAGCATTTGGCTCAGAATTAAGATTTTTATAGCATCGTTTTCCATAAATAAATTCAGAGTTACAAAATGATCTCAGAGTATAAAATAAAATGTTGAGCTAATAGTACACAGATTAATTAAACAAATATAGGAATTCAGTTGCCATGCTGAAAGAGTTATACACAACAATCCCTCTGAAAGCAGTGTGCCTATGGGTTTATATCAAAAGAGACAAAAACAGGACATTGGAGAAAATGGTTTGGTTAAATGGTTGGAATGACAAGTTGTGAATAATGGTGTATCATATCACTACATCTGTCAGAAGGATTCTTCCCTTTAAAGGAGGGGTGTCAAACTGACAGCCTGTGGGGCGAATGCAACACGCGCAGGTCATACCCACCCCAGTTCTGTGAATGGGAAAAACATTGCAAAATGTCACATGATGGCAACGTGACACAGCGAGTTTGACACCTGTGCTTTAAAGATCAAACATCATCAGCATAACGTGGGGGGGGGGCAGATATAGGAATATTCCTGCCCTCAGGAATAATGCTTTGAAAAGAAATAATATACCAATACTGCATTTAGCAACTATTCACCTTGCTCCCAGAAGAGAACACTCAGAGTTGGCTTCTTTGCAGGGCTGCATAATGGAATGTTGCTACTTTACCATCTATTTATAACCTCACAACAATTGCCTAATTCCACAGATATACCTGCATGCTAAGCAATCAATTCCACAGATGTACCTGAGTGCCAAGTCATCAAAGGATGAAAGCTTCCAGGCACACTTTATCAATCTGGATGCAAAGAGTCAAAAATAAATGAAGACAGCTCCTGATGAGCAACCAGTCATCATTCAAAATGGAGACAGGAGAATGGCCCTGAAAAATATGTCTCTTGCAAAGCTTAAGCCTTGACTCCCTGCCCCTCTTTTTCTTTTTCTTTTTGGTGAGTGAGACAAAGCTTTTTTATTAATGTCAACAAGATATTGTGTTTGTGGAATTTCAAAAAGATGTTGTTGAAGTCCCTCACCAAGGTTCCTATGCAACCTCAGAAGGTAAGGGATAATCAGGGCAGTTGTCCTGGATTGGCAAGTATAGTAGTTGAAAAAAAAATGGAAGAAAATAGAAATACTTGGACAATTGTAAACCATTGAAATGGGCCAACTGGGGTGTCATAGGAATTAATGTTAGGTCTCATGCTTTTAGCATGTATATGAATGGTCTGGAGTTAGGGCAATGAGGGGTCCATGCTGGCTGTAATATTCAGGAGAGTAAAATCCAAAAGGATCTCTTCCTATAGGGTGAGCAGAAATTCTTCAAAGTGGTGAATATACATTTATAAACAAGTTATGCAAGTCAGCACAAGAAATCCACAGTCATCTCTTCATTAGCAATAGCAACAGCACTTAGACTTATATACCGCTTCACAGTGCCATTAATGGGATCTGTGCTTAGGGTTGACTGTCAAGGAAAGGAATCTTGAAGTCATGGTGGAATTCAGGGTAGAACAATTGTAAATAAACCAAAGTTCATCCCTTGAATAATTAGGGAGAAAATTCTGAATATAAGAATGTTCTTACACAACTCTATGGTGAATCCATATGGTGAATAAAAAAAGAACATTTTAAAACTTTTAATAATTTTTTTTAAAGATGAGAAGAGGGCAACCTAGTTGATAAGAGAACTGAAACATAGCTCCCAAGAGGAGATATTCCAGCAGTTGGGATTCTTTAGCTTGGAGGGTAATGGAGTAGACTGGATTGATACACATAAACAAACACAAAGTGTGTCAAAGGCAGCATATAAATTTAGTAAAAAGACATGCATACATAATATGCATGCATGGATAATATGGCCAGAGTAATAATATCCTCCCTTTTTCCCAGTGTTAGAACCATTCACCAAAACCAAATCCAAAGAGATTGAGGATCAACTGAAAGTAGTACTTTTATGCACTGTGTAATTTGCTGCCAGCGGTTGTGGTATTGGCAGCCTACTTGGGCTGTTTTCAAAAGAGGCAGATTTATGGAAGATTAGATCATCCATGGCTGTTTAAAATCTTGTAGATTGAAGGCAGTATGCCATATACTGGTTTCTGGGAAGGAAACGGGGATCTTGAAGCTCAGCTTGCAAACTTCCCAATATATCTAATTATACCTGGCTAATCGAAAGCTACATCACTGGGGGGAACTTGGCCTGTAGGGCTCGTTTCCATTCTAGAAATTGCCCTTGTCACGACATGCTTGTATTCATATAGAAAACCATTAGGGCTAGCGTATAATACACTGAAATCATTGTTAAAAATAACCTTTTAAACCTGGTTTAAATAATCCGTAGAAGTTTCAGATGTAATGCACAGTATTAATTGTGCTTTATGCCATTATTATACTTTGCAAGCTACAAGCCCTTAATTCTATAAATAATGAGAGACTGCAATACAAAAGCCTTGGAGTAGAGGAGTAAAAAGTGTTCACACCTCAGTTACTGTTTTTAACCTTCAAATTACTGAATAGACTTTTCTTGGCTAAAAATACGTCTATGATCAGATGTCATATGATCAGGTATGAAGGGACAAGGGAACAGAATGTTTGTCCAACCAATCTGGATGTTTATTGATTGAACAAATTTAAAAGGTATTCCATTAATAGGTAATAGGTTGCAATTTACTTGTCTTTATCTTGAAAAGATTGATCAGCTGCCTCATTTGCTAGTTAACCTGTCTACAAATGCAGTAGCTTTAAAGTAAGAAAATAACATTCATAGCTGGATGTTGATTACAGAATTGAAAGGTATGCTGGAAGGATTCCAAAGATTAGACAAAAAGGAAAGGCTGCACTAACCTGATATAAAAATAGTAGTAGAAAAATAATGGTAACCAATATTCAAGATTTAACTATGAACACAAGCCATCTTAGCTTTCCAGGTATACTACCATTTAAAAGAAAATGAGAGTTCCTTTAACCTTTCTGGCTCCAAAAAAATTACATGTTGCATTGACTATGAAATGGACTGACATTTCTGAGTCAGCTTCACCAACTACCAGACTTTGAGCAATGTGACCCCCACTAATATTCCATAACCCTCATTGCATCCTGCTGTGTATAGCTTCCCTCCACTCAAGCCACACTCACTTCCCTCTCCTAAATGTTAGTTTTCTTTCATTCTGCCTCATTTCATCTCCTGCAAGGAAGTTGTTGTCACTTGCATATTCGTCCCCAGGGTATATGTTAATCATGGGACAGAGATGCCAAATCCAACCATTCCTTATGGATAATCTTTCTAAGAAGTTAATCAGGGCTTTTTTCCTGTTCAACATGAAGGTCATGATAGTTAATTCAATCAGTTCATTGATTGGCTATCTTCATATACATTTAAATGTTGACTCCAATCAGTCAGATAGCAGGCATTCCCACTGTGTGGCCTTTTAGACATGTGTGGCCTTTTAGACATGTTGGGTCTACAGTTCCAAAACTTTTCATTCACCTATGGCCATTAATAATAGCGACCTGGGATTTTGGAAGTGTCAGTCCCAAAATATTTAAAAGGTGTCCCTGGAGTGTCCTTTCACCATTTTGAAAGAAAAATCATAGTAAAATCCATCTCTAAGTGAAGACACCAATCTTATTGCTGTGGAGGGCATCTGCTATCTTCAGTGTAGCAACTAAAAAAATAATAGATTTTCCCACTTGACTTATGCTGGATATGAAATAATGACTTGATTTTGCTAAGACACAATTCTTCTCTCCCCCACCAAAGCATATATCAGGTCCCCTAATCTTGATTCAGCACCGAATCACAGTTTCCCAATTTACAAGGCTGATTAGTTCTCTCAGGCACAGCTTGGATAAATAATCATATTTATTGTAAACAAGAATGAATCCAAACAAAACAATTGATTGTCCACCGCCAATGTAGAGCTGTAAGCAGTTGCTGGTCTTGAAGCCAAGGGTGTTTACAAATCTGTTGATTCTAGTCTGAGAATCTCTGGCTCTCAGATTATTTTTCATGTATGAATTTCATGCAATTATATTTGAACAATTTAAAAATTGCATGGCATCTTTCAAACTGACCACAATTATGCAAACATTTGTATGGTAAATGCCTATTTTTCCAGAAGCAAATAATATTCCTGCACCGTGATGCATCTTACTCACTGCAGCTTCATGATGCTTTGTTATTATATCACCTTAAAATACATGTCTTGCCACTGATTCCTGCACATTTAATTAAAAGTAAGAAAGTCCACATTTCTTCTTTAAGGAGACAAATACTACTCGGTAGCTTTGTGCAGGAATGATGACATATCTTACAGAAGGATCATGATGATAACAATAGACAATCTTCTGAAAGAAAAGTCAGGAAAGAAATGCTGAAAAATAGAACAATAGGCGGAAGGGAACATGGAAGTCTTTTAATCCAGCCCTACATTCAGGACAGGAATCCTTATTTATACCATGCTGGACAAGTGGATATCCAATCTTTTCTTGAAAATCTCCAGTAAAAGAGACTTTACTGGAGAGTTACTCCAGGGGGCAACCTATTCCATTGATTAATTGCTCTCACTGTCAGGAAATTTCTTCTTAGTTCCAAGTTTGATCTCTCTAGCAATTCCACCCATTGTTCCTTGTCCTGTCCTCAGGTGTTTTGGAGAATACGTCACCCCCCCTCATCTGTGTGACTGCCTCTCAAATACTTGAAGACAGCTGTTGTATCACCCCCAATTCTCTTTGTTACACTAGGCCATGGGTGTCAAACTCATGGCATCATGTTGCCATCATGTGACATTTCACAACGTTTTTTCCCATTCATGGACCTGGAGTAGCATGACCTGCGCATGACGCATCCAGCCCGTGGGTCGCCAGTTTGACACCCCTGCGCTAGACATACCTAGTTCCTTTAACCATTCCCTGCACGATTTAGCCTCCAGACCCCTTATCATTTTTGTTGCTCTTCTCTGCACTCTTTCTAGGGTCTCAGCATCTTTTTTGTATTGTGGAGACCAGAAATGGACACAATATTCCAGGTGGGGCCTCACTAGTGCAGAATAAGTGGTACTATCACTTCTTGTGATCTGGATAATATCCCTCTGTTGATGCAACCTAGGACTACATTGGCTTTTTTTGAACAGCTGCAGCACACTGCTGACTCATACTTAAGTGGTAGTCCACTAGGATACCTCGATGACTAATGAGAAAGCTGCTGGATTGCTGACATGGTTTACTGCAAACATCCCTTGTAAATGCAGAGTCATTGGTCATTAAACTGGTTAGAATTCTTTGCACTGATACTAGTAATTCTTTTTCCCTTGTGCAATCAAGTGGAGGACAAAGTGTATTTATGACATTTAAACAAAAAGTGGTCAACAGATGACAAATTTCCAGGCAGATTAATATAGTGTGAGGCTAGATTAGGTAATGGAAAAACCACCTGATCTAATGCAGAGGACAATGCTTGCTCCTCAAAAGGTTTACAGCTCAAAACATGTCACAGCTCGCAGCAGCATTTTGACTGGAGAGTAAATGCCACTGAGTTCAAGAGAGTTTTCTATGAGGAAACTTACTATCAGGACATTGCAAGAGGTCTGTTGTCTTTGGATCCATGCATGGTCACATCAATCAAAAGCTGCACAAGCTATCCAACACAATTCTAGTTCTGTTTCACTTCATGCATCCTTCACTGCTAGAAAACTGTCTAAAGTGGGAAGGGGAAGCTTATTCTTTTTTTTTCTACTTGCCTCCATTAGTGAGAGCGCATTCATTTTTGAAAATTCACATCTCTTTGGAGCTGAGACTAAGAAACTGTCAATTAAGTGGGGAAAGAAGATGATGGATTTGAGAAGTGATCATTATACGTTATTCTCATTTCTCCTTCCTGAGCTGTCTTGCTGCAAATTTTTCTATTTGCAAGCATCAATTTGGCGAGAATGTCAAGTTCACAAATATCCATTAAAAGATAGAGAGCCCTGATGTGTTGAGGCGAGGATTAACCCTTATTCTCCATGCCAAAAGCTAGGTAGTATCTTTTATGAAGATATTTTCCCTTTCAAAAAAATACTAACCATTTATATTTATTTATTTATTTATTTATTATATATAATCACACATAAACAAACATGAACTTAAACGACATATAACCACACACAAAGCGCATTAAGTTGAACAGGTATTGCTAAGTTCATCTCACTTATTGTCCAATGTAGATCAAATCCAGTTTAAGATAAGCTATTGGATCTTTCTTCTATCCAGCCATCCATAAAAATTGTTCCATATTTTATAATAGTCCATTTCTTCCTTATTTTTTAATTCCATAGTCAATTTGTCCATCTCTGACATAATAATTTTTCTTAGTGTTTCTGCTTCAGTTGGAGTTTCAATATTTTTCCAGTTCTGAGCAAAAGCCATCCTTGCTGCAGTGATAATATGTATCATTAAGTAGAAAGTGTCTTTCGGATATGTTCTTTTGTAATTCGAGTAAAAAGAATTCTGGGGTGAATTGTATCTCCTCCTTGCACATTTCCTGTAGCCATTTATGAACTTGATTCCAAAATTCCTGGGCCTTTCTGCAATGCCACCACATATGATAATAAGTACCTTTTTCCTTGTTGCATTTCCAACAGATAGGTGAGAGTTTTTTATTAATTTTAGCTAATCTTATTGGTGTCATATGCCACCTATAAAATAATTTATAAAGGTTTTCTTTATACGGGTTGCTAGGGTTATTTTTTTGTTTCTAATCCAAATATTACGCCAATCATCCAGATTTATATTATAACCAAAGTCTCTCATCCATAGTACCATTGTTTCTTTCACAATTTCTTCTTCCAGTTTAGCCTCTAATAATACATGGTAAATTTTTTTGATCATCTTTTTATCCTGCCCTAGCAAGATTTCGTCCAATTCAGTCCTTGTTGTACTGATACCCAATTCCCTCTTATCCTTTGCGTATTTAGATTGGAGTTGCAGATAGGCCCACCATTCCAAATCTATTCCTTTATCAATCAATTGTTGTCTAGTTAGTAAATCGCCTTTTACATCTAAGAGCTCTTCGTAGGTTATAATTTTGTCATATCTTAATAAATGTGGGTGCATCAAAGCTTCTAATGTTGATATTTATTTATTAAATGTATATGCCACCCATATCACTATCCAGTGACTCTTTCTTACTTGCAATGCCATAAGCAACAGCATGAGGCAATTAGAAAGTTAAAAACATTAAAACATTGGGACCTAAAGATAAAACATTAAAATTAACAACAATATGGATAAAAAAGACCAATGTGTAAATAGGGTGGAGGTGGGATCTTCTTCTTATCCACCAGTCACATCCAGAATAAGGATAAGTATAAAAAGTGAAAAGTGGGGCACATAATTAAGGCAGAATATCAGCAAACAGCCTGAATCTACAAAGATGAAGTCAGGAAAGCTAAGGCTCAGAATAAACTAAGGCTTCTGACAAAAGTCAAAAATAATTTTTAAAAAAGTTTCTTTCAACATGTAAAAAACACGAAAAACAAAAACACGAAAAACGTCAAACAAACCATTGATCCCTTAATGGGAGAAAATAGCAAGAAGGTGACAAGCAGCAGGGGAAAGCAGAACTGCTTAACTCATTTTTTTTCGTCTGTCTTTCCATAAAAGGAAAAAACAATCCAATCTATCGAAAACAGTACTGTAAGTAACATAATTCAAGTTAAAATAGGCAAGAAAATGGTAGGAGAACACCTGTCCACCCTAACGAGTTCAAATCACCAGATGGATTACACCCCAACATTCTGAAGAAGCTGGCAGACATTATCTCAGAACGAGTGAACCATAACTTTCAAAAATCCTGGAGCACCAGGAACTACCAGATGACTGGAGAAGGGCTGATGTAGTTCTCATCTTCAAAAAAGAAAAAAAAATGGATCCAGGAAGCTATAGGCCTATCAGCCCAACATCAATACCTGGGAATATTCTGGAAAAGATAATCAAACAATGAATCTGCAAATACCTAGAGGCAAACCAAGTCATAACCAGGAGTCAACAAGGCTTTTTCAAAAGTAGATCATGCCAGACAAATCTTATTGCATTCTTTGACAAAGTGACAAAATTAGTGGAGCAGGGAAATGCTATGGTTGTAATTTACTTGGACTTCAGTAAGGCATTTAATAAAGTAGACCACAACCTACTATTTGATAAGATAGACAAATGTGGGTTAGATAGCATCACCACCAGATAAATTTGCAACTGGCTGACCAACCACACTCAACATGTAGTCCTTAATGGAACTACCTCTACATGAGGGAACTATGCAGTACATTAAGGCTCTGTCTTAGGCCCAGTACACTTCAATATCTTCATCAATGATTTAGACCAGGGGTGTCAAACTCGAGTTGTCACGGCAGCATCATGTGATGTATCAAGACTTTCCCCCCTTCACTAAACTGGGGGGAGGGATGCATCTGGCCCGTGGACCATGAGTTTGACACCCCTGATTTAGACAACGGGATAGAAGGGGAATTCATCAAATTTGCAGACAATATCAAACTAGCAGGAATAACCAACACTCCAGAAGATAGGCTCAACATACAGAAGTACCTTGACACACTTGAGCACTGGGTCCTATCTAAAAAAATTAAATTCAATGGTGAGAAACAGAAGGTTCTACAAATAGGTTAAAAAACCCAAATGTACAGGTATAGAATAGGTGGTACCTGGCTCAATAGTAGTAACTCCCAAGAGGAACCTTGGAGTACTAGTGGGCAATCACTTAAACATGATCCAGCAGTGTGCTGCAGCTACCAAAAAAAGCCAACACAGTCCTAGGCTGTATTAACAGAGAGATATAATCAACATCACATGAAGTGTTAATACCATTTTATTAATGTATTGGTAAGATCACACTTGGAATATTGCATCCAGTTTTGGTTGCCATGATATAAAAAAGGTGTTGAGACTCTAGAAAGAGTGCAGTGGAGGCCAAAACATACAAAAAATGGTTGCAGGAATTGGTTTGTCTAGTTTAATGAAAGGAAGGACTAGAATAGAATTCTTTATTGGCCAAGTGTGATTGGACACACAAGGAATTTGTCTTGGTGCCAATCCTCTCAGTGTACAAAAAGAAAGATACATTCGTCAAGAATCATAAGGTGCAACACTTAATAATAGTCATAGGGTACAATAAGCAATCAAATCAATACTAGGAAACAGTCAATATAAATCATAAGGATGCAAGCAACAAAGTTACAGTATAAGTCACAAGTGGGAGGGATGGGTAATAAGAGTGACGAGAAGATTAATAGTAATAGTAATGCAGACTTTGCAAATAGTTGGACGGTGTTGAGGGAATTATTTGTTTAGCAGAGTGATGGCATTTGGAAAAAAACTAGGGGTGACATGATAGCAGTGTTCCCATAGCTAAGGGGCTGCCACAAAGAAGAGGAGTCAACCTACTCCCCAAAGCCCCTGAAGACAGGACAAGAAGCAATGGATGGAAACTAATCATGGAAAGAACCAACCTAGATCCAATTCACATTATCCAATTCAAAACCTTTTTATTAGGATATTACCAATGTGCTGGTGACATAAGACTTTCCATATTTTCCTCTAAGTACTCGCAGCTATTTGGATTAAAAAAGGAAGCGGGAGAGAGGGAGGGGAGGAAGGAAGGAAGATAAGTAAAAGTAAAAAGTACCTTTCTGTAATTATTGTCATGGTCCTGATTTGCAATTTTTTTTTTGACTTTTGTAAATTTTGTCTGTCCAATTTTAATTTTGAAATTTTGTTTGTTTTTATTGGTTGGATTTATTGGATCCTGTCTTGGAATTAGCTTTAAACTTAATCATTTTCAATGAAAAGCAGACCTAAAAGGTATCAATAAATAAAACAAGTCAGAAAATAGAATTGCTATGATGAGTTCTTGTGCTTTGTTGCAAAGT
>CM019149.1:74389418-74419251 GCA_009733165.1 Naja naja
TTATTCCTGCAAAACTGCAAAAGAGGTTTTGAAATGTTACATGAGGGTCATCCAGGTATTGTCAGAATGAAGGGATTGGCCAGGAGTTATGTATGGTGGCCAGGTATTGACAAAATGGTTGAAAACTGGGTTGCATCTTGTCCCAACTGTCAGGTAGTCAGGCCTGCCCCACCTCTCCCCACACAGGAATGGGAATGTCCTAGGGGCCCATGGTCTAGGATTCACATTGATTTTGCTGGCCCTACCAGAGGGCACACTTTCCTTATTATAGTAGATGCATATTCCAAATGGCTAGAGGTCATCCCTATGGCATCCACCACAACTGATGCTGTCATCAAACAGCTTAAAAAGCTTTTGTAACTCAGGGTTACCTGATGTACGTTTTCTAACAATGGTCCTCAATTTACATCCAACCTTTTGAATCATATCTAGCACAGCAGGGTATCAGACATGCCCTGACAGCCCCTGGGCATCCCTCGCTACGGCTGGGCTGAACGTATGGTACGATTTACCAAGGAAAAACTTCAGCAATTGGGTCCAGGGGATATCACTGAGAGAGTTGAAAAACTTCTCAGTGTCCAGCATATCACTCCTAACCCATCAACTAACTTATCCCCAGCAGAGTTGTTGATGGGTAGGAAACTCAGGTCTCCCCTTGACCGCCTTCATCCCACTTACGCACCCAACGCACCACTAGATTCCACTAGCAAAGTTTGCACGTTCACTGTGGGTGATTCTGTTTATGCTAAGAACCTTATGGGTGAACCTTTATGGATTCCTGCTGAGATAACCCAAATCACAGGCCCTCGATCTTACAGGGTACAAACAGAGGATGGTGTCCTCTGGAGCAGGCACATTGATCAGCTTAGATCCAGATTACCTCAGGAACATCGCAATTGTTCCTCTCTAGTTCCCATACCTAATGCCTTTCTAGGGGAAGGGGAGGATCATGAGATAATCAACAAGCAAGAATCAACCCCATGTGTAACGAGCTAACACGACAGGAACCATCCCAAAACCTGTCACAATACCAACAACCATTTTCACAAATGGAAGATTGCACATCATTACCTGATTTAGGTGCTGACATTGGGTTGGAGATGGATTGGGAGGAGAGACCAGGTTGTAGTAACCAAACAGGTTCTACCATTACTACAAGTCCTAGTAAGGAAATGTCAGCAGACACATTTCCTCACAAGGTGAGAACCTTAAAACATCTGAACCACGTAGGTCTCAACGTGACACGTAAGAGCCCCACCTATTTAAAAGAATACATTAGATAGGCTGGGGTTTGAGTATGGACTGAACCTAGTGGGAGGGGTGTTATGTATGCAGGTTTAAAGTCATTGGTTTAGTTTGAACTGTTCTTGTAAAATGTAAGAAATGATTGGTTTAAAAAGCGGAAAACCCTGCACTCTGATTGGCTGGCAACTGCGGCTGCTGGCTATAAGTAGCAGCCGCAGCCCAGCCAAAGTGGGTTCGTTCTGAGTTGTAGTCACTAATAAACAAAGAGCTTGAAGCACTCCGCCTGTCTCTCTTCATGCAAACTTAACAGAAACAAATTCTTTTAATTTCACACCATCATTCTATGTCCTCTCAAAAGAAATACTAGCAGGTCAATACGTTATAGTTGGAATGGGAAGATAACTTCTCAAACCTATCTAGTGAGATTCTGGCAAAGCCAGAATTTGTGTCTTAACTTTTCTGCATTCAAACACTAGAAATTAGCTATACAGCACATTTAGATGCTTTATGTATGCTTTATTACCTTTCTTTCCCTGTACAATAAGTTCATAAAAGTCTTTGATGTGTCACTCATAAAATTGATGGAAAAGTATGTCATTCACCCTGGATCTAAGCTAGTATCTCAGGTTAAACTTGGTGCAAATACGTAAGCTGCATGTTCTCCAATCACTGATGGGTAAATAGGAAGCCAAACAGTGCAACTGTCTTCCTTCTGCCCAAGTTCTTTTAATTTTAGAGGTAATTATGGTTTAGATACATCAACCAAGTAGCTCCAAGCTGGTTTGTTGTCATGAACAGAAGCAAGTTTATGAAATACAATTAGGGTAAATAAAGTTAGTGCTGCCATCCCTGTAGCTGTGCACTCCAAACTTAAAAGCATGGAGAATGTTTGAAAACAAACATTTTGTTCTGCTTGAACAAAAGAATGATCTTTTGTTCAGGCAGAAAAATATCAGCAGCATATCAGAGTATTCTGCTTCATTTTAAAATAAAATTAGGAAGAAGATATTTTCATTAATCTAATCTCAAGATTTTAATTTATTAACTATAAACTCCCTGCTAATGTTCATTTTTTAATTACATATATCTACTCAGCTACAATTTTAGCACCCAATGCTCAGCAATAGCTTCATTCCATTGTATATGCCTGCTTATTACTAAGCTGCATTTTACAAGGTCAGCTAATTGCCCCAACAATCTTGGGTCCTCAATTTATACCCAGAGATGGAAGGCTGAGTCAACCTTAAAAGAAAACATTGGTAAATAACATTCATATGTTGTACTATTATTTAGAAGTGTCTGTGCTGGTCACAGAGTTGCTTTCAATCAAGTTCCTGGATGAATACTAGATGCTGCACAGAGTACAAGTCTTGATAAGTATATTTATTGCAAGAATGGGGAGTTTAGGGAAGAAATTCAGCAACTGCTCAGGATAAGACACAAGCCATAGCTCCAGCAGAAACAAGGTTTAATTTTTGCATCTTTCACTCTCTCCACACCCCCCACATCAGTGTTGTGGAAGGAACAGTTAACATCTGTGTCTTGTTGTAAAATGCTGTGGTCTCAAGCTGTTTCCTTCTGACCTCCCCAGATCTAATCTTCACACAGTTGTTTTTATGGGTAAAATAAGTAAAATAAAAATAAGGGTGTGCATAAGTGCACAATCGTGCCTACCGTCCCTGTCCTATAGTCCCCATTTATTCGTACCTATTTCCTGTATTCTTACTCATGCTTATACTTATACCTATTATCTTGTAAGCGATTATCAAATCAAATAAATAAATAAATAAAGTATATGGCTGGGGGAAAGACCCTTTAATCTAGTAGTCGGGAATAACAGTCAGTGAAAAGATAAGAAGTTAAATGTTTTCTTTATCCATTTGATTGTCCAGGTCAAAAAGCCCTAAATATCAAATTATTGCTAATGTACACAGGCCTCGGATATTCACTTGAGTGAACATGATGTATTATATTCATATCCCATAATGGTGGGTTAAGTATAAGATTTTTTCTTGGTTGGATACCTGGCCTTCTGCATTGACATTAGTACTGTTGTAAGGGATGATATAGTAGATAATGGGAATTGAAATGACAATTCCGTTTTTACCATTAATAACATTAATAGTGCAATATTATGGATTTCAGTTCAGAAATGTGTTGCGTTTAATGCAATGTAACCCAAGTAAATGTGTAGGATGAGGTTTATGGGGCCTTGGAAAAGTCATTCTTTTTCTGCTTCATAGGGTAGTGGTGACACAGAAAGAATATAACTAAGTAATTTGCTGTTAAATCATAGATTGTAAAATAAAAGATTTTACAGAACAGTTTCCCTTTTTGGGGGTTGGGGAGGAGGACTCTTTGTTTCAATCCCAAAACTCTTACTTGAAAGTAAATGCTTGGAAAAGTTTGTGATTAGAAGCTTGAAATGTTGTCTAGCCAGCAGAGGGAGCTAATGACTTGTATCTCTTCAAAGTTTATTGTATAACTGTAGGAAAGGTAAAGCAAAGAATCTGAGAAAAGCTGAAAAATAAAAGAGCATAATTTCCTTTCTAATAATGGGGATCACCTATATTTTTCAAGTTAGTTTATCAAACTTTAGGAAAGCACTGTGACAGGAATGAAGTTTGCAAGGGAATAATCCTACATTTCTAACCATAAAACATTGACAGAGAAAGTATACTTGTCTAAATGAATCTTCAATAAAACACAGGGAAGCCAGGAAACCAGTTTAAGTGATACAGGTCTGAATTGTGCTTGGTAGCATTACCCCATTGCCTCTGTGTTGCATTTTTTTTGAGAATGTGCTCTGGGATTGTGTCAGGAGATATGCATTTAGGATTGTACAGACCTTTTAGGAAATGGAGTTCTTGCATACCAAGACATTGCATTGTTTATTCATTTTACTTATTTATTACATGTCTATGCCACCTATCTCCCCTGCAAAATGACTCTGGGCAGCCATTGTTTAATAGTCTTTCCTTGCCTTGTGCACCTGGTGTTCTCCAGATATGTCGGAGGGTGTTAATCTTTATTCCTATTCAGCATAACCAGGAATATGGGAATGTTGCCTAAACAAGAGGTGGGGCACCAAATCTGGGAAAGACTGGTGTGGGATGGTATACTGGAAGATATTGCCAAGAACTATCTTCAGGTTGTTGTAGGAAGCAGAATCATACAAAGGTCAACTCCATGCATTATGCTATGCTGTAATATGATTTATTTGGCCTGGAATGTTGTGTGAACCAAGCCCTTGAGGCTTAGTCATCAAGACATAGCAAAAATATACCATCAGAAAGGGAGATAATTAAAAAAATGGTTTGTGCAGAATTGGATAGATTAATGTTATAATTAAAAAATAAAAAGGAGAAAGAATATTATGATACATGGAACAGATTCTACCACTGGTTGAAATAGAAAGGTAGGAATTGGAACATGAAATAACTAGGCCAAATAGACCTGGAATGTGATACTATATATGCACTAGAATGAATATATTGGTCAAGAATAACTGTACAAAGCTAGCATTATATACATAATATAGACACTGTTTGTTCTTTACTTTAGTGTGTATGGTGAAGGAAGCGCCAGGATGGTCACACTGTGTTAGATATTTTTATATGTAAATGACAATAAAATATAACCAAAAAAAGACATCACAAAAAAGAAGTGATAATTTTAGTGCAGTGGGTGAACCAAACCATCAAACACAATCTGATATCAACTCTCCCCCCCCCGCCAGTTTTAATAGGTTGATAAGCATAGCTTAAACTGGTGTCTCAGATCCCACAGGAAACTTTTACAAATGAATGCATATGATCAGTCCTCAACAATTATTCAATATGTGAGCATTATGGTGATAGTCATAACCAGATGCCAATTGTAGACAGGTGGCAATTGTGGTCAGGAGGGCCTTTTTTTACAACTACAAATTGTGCACCAGGTACACCAATTCCTTGACCAACATAACTTCCTCATAATCACTCATGCCCTAATCACTTCCCATTTGGACTGTTGCAATGTGCTCCACATGGGGCTGCCCTTGAAGCTTCAGTTGGTTCAAAATGCAGTTGCTTGCATAGTTGTCCTCATGTCAAGCTCTTCACTTGTGTCACATCTTTGCAGGAGCTGCAGTGGTTACTAATTTGCTTCTGGATGCAATTCAAGACACTGATTATCACCTTTTAAGCCTTATGTGGCTTAGGACCAGGTTATTTGAAGGACCACCTTTCTCAGTTATATCTATCCAGCTTGCCAGAGTGGAAAGTCAAGGTATGTTGTGGGTCACGTCTATGAAGGAAGTAAAAGTGTCTTCTTTGTGATGGCTCCTTCTCCTTGGAATACCATTCCCTTAGAAATAAGTCTGTCCTCCACCTTGATACTTTTTCTGAAGGCCCTGAAGATGTGGTTCTGTCAGCAGGCCTGCAGATCCCAAGCTGATATGGAGCCAATAAAATAGCTGGTGTGATTTGTGGTTGCCGCCACTGGGAGTGGGTACATGGTTTATGGGTTCTTACGTTGTGAAATTTTAATATTGTAAGCTGCTTGGAGTCACCATCTGTGAGTTTGTGGCCATATACATTTGTTTAATAAATGAATTGTGGTAAACAAGTTTGAATATTATAGAATGCTTTTATGTTTGAATCTATAAAAACTGCATCAAATATAATAGGGAAAGCTTGTTGCCATTAATAGTATTGCTACTCAGAATCTGAACAGCTGCTCCAAGGCTTCATACCTCAGTGATGGGGCAGAGCCCTACTAATTAAAAGAGAAGCAACTCTCTCTCTCTCTATCATATAGCCAATTAACTCCGACTTATCTAGAATGTGTACATAAATCTGCATGGAGAAGCAAACATACCCACATCTGAAACCAAACTTGTCTGGGGATAAGAAGAAAAATACTATAGACTGGTGGTCTGAAGTAATAACTGTGTCAGAGAAGATCAAACAAAAGAACATCTTATATAATATCTTCCCATAATTACACTCAGTGGTCTCTTGCATAAACAGAATAAGGAAAGCTCAAGTTGTTTGTAACTTCTGAAAGGAAAGTTTAGAACGCAGATGAAGAATTATTACTATCAATTAGATAATTAATCATGATGGCACAAAATAAAAAGTATCAACATAGTAAAGGGTGACAGGTTTCTCTTTACTATGTAAACATAGGATTATTCTGTATGGCTTTACATGCCAATGACTTCACTAGGTTTAATTTTTCTTTGAGTTGTGTTCAATGTATATATGGCCTACTGCAAAATATTATTTTGTCAGTCTGCCTTTGGTATGCTCTCAGCAATTAACTATAATTAGCTGGGGTCCAAATAGCTTTTATTTATTTATGTAATTTTTTTTAGAAAAGAAGCATTAGTATAAAAACAGGACCAACCAGAACATTCATATATAGAATTAGTACACAGTGGAATTGCCAGTCTTGTTTTAGGCAGACACCAAAAGGAATAGGGGAAAAAAGCTAAATTTCTACTGACTATAAATTCCTTTCTATTTTCCAGTAATACTGATTTAGTATCATCTTCATAGTGAAGTCCTGAATGCCTAAGAAATGAAACAGTGTAATATTTTAATGTTGCTTTATTAAAATGCATAAAGCAGCTTTGGCTTCAGTAAGATCTACAAAGAATCCAGGCTTTGCACAGAATATTCTGTTTGTAATCCCTATGAAATTGCTAAAAGTCTTCCTAATTTCAAAATTTAGTGTATTCTAGCCCCAGATTTGTTGAGCTGTATTAAAGCCAGGTTTAGAGACTCAAATCTATTTGGGGCAATTATAAACTGCCTTTCGGAAAAGCTATCTCCATCCTATCAGTGCCTATATGTGTTGAGAGTACAATTCCCCAAATCTCCAACCAACATGGACAGGATGGACAAAGTGGACAGGATTATGCGGCGGCTGAGTTCCACCACATGTTTATTGGACCCGTGCCCTTCCTGGTTGGTTTATGCTTCCAGGGAGGTCACGCGGCTGGCTCGGGCAGTTATCAACGCTTGCTAAGGGAGGGCTGTTCCCTGCCGCCTTGAAAGAGGGTGGTGAGGCCCCTCCTGAAGAGGCCTGCCCTTGACCCAGCCGAGTTGAACAACTTTCGTCCGTCTCCAACCTTCGCTTTTAGCGAAGGTTGTTGAGAGTGTGGTGGCCCAGCAATTGCCACTTTTCCTGGATGAAGCGGACTACCTGGATCCGTACCAATCGGGCTTCGACCCGGTACAGCACGGAGACAGCATTGGTCGCTGATGGATGATCTCTCTAGGCTCGGACAGGGGTTTTCCTCTGTCCTGGTCCTGTTAGATCTCTCAGCTGCTTTTGATACCATCGACCATGGTATCCTGTTGCGGCCTCGGGGCTGGGAGTGGGAGGCACTGTTTTACGGTGGTTCTCCTCCTACCTCTCGACGCAGAACAGTGTTGGCAGGGGACGGAGGTCCACCCCGAGGTCTCTCACTTGTGGGGTACCTCAGGGTCGGTCCTCTCGCCTCTCCTGTTCAACATTTATATGAAGCCGCTGGGTGAGATCATCCGTGGCTTCGGGGTGAGTTATCATCAGCGCTGATGATGCAGTTATACATCTCCACCCGGCCACATCAGTGATGCTCTCTCGTGATGTCCCGTTGTTTGGAAGCGGTGCGATCTGGATGGACAGGAACATGCTTCGCCTCAATCCAGCCAAGACAGAGTGGCTGTGCATACCGACATCCCGTCCAGTTTGGAGATTCCATCTTTGGTCATGGGGGAGGAGGTGTTACCCCTGTGGACAGGGCACGGAACCTGGGGGTTCTCCTGGATTCACGGCTCAAGTTGGAGGAGCAGGTGGGAGCCGTGGCCAGGGGGCCTTTGCCCAGGTCCGCTGGTTCGCCAGTTGCGCCCATACCTGGACCGGGATGCCCTGCGACGATCACTCAGGCTCGTTGTCTCCCGTTGGACTACTGTAACGCTCTCTATCTAGGACTGCCCTTGTGCACCACTGAGGCTTCAGCTGGTGCAGAATGCGCTGCGCTGGTTGTGATGGGAGCCTCCCGATACTCCCATGTTACACCCCTCCTGTGGCTTGCATTGGCTTCGTTGCCCTCGGGTGAGGTTCAAGGTTTTGGTTTTAACATTCAAAGTCCTACATGGCATGGGTCCAGGATATTTACGAGAACGACTTCTCCCAGCCTCAAATACCAGCCGCCTGCACGGTCGCACAGGGGGTCTCCTCGGCTGCCCTCCCAGCGACTCAATGTCGCTTGGCGGGGACCCGGGAGGGCTATTCTGTGGCAGCCCCCACTCTATGGAATCTTCTTCCGCTGGAGCTCCGCTGGCTCGATCTCCGCACCTTCCGCCGTGAGCTAAAAACCTGGCTGTTTTTACAATCTGGGCAGTGTTGACCCTTGGGGTTGTTTACGTAATTTTGGGGTTTTAATAATAATACTAATATTAATTCGGCTTTAATTTAATATATTTTTAAGTATTTTATTGTTGTTTCTATATAAGTCAATTAATAAATAAATAAATAAATAAACATGACCAATTACTCTAGAATAACACCTCAATCAGGAAGGCCAACATTTGTTGCCAAATCCTGATTAAATCTATATAATCTGTACAACTATATTACATGCTCCATTTAAAATGGCACAGTACGTGGAGAACTCATTCCACAGTAAGGAATCACTTGTGCTATAGGTCACTTCAAAATACAGGGAACAGTGTTATCTATATTTTAACAGACATGGACAGGACTTGCTTGATGGGTATAGGATGCATTTCCTCACACATTCATCTCACTGCTTCATTGTTAGTTATTACCAGGAAATAGGTTAATTTCAAATCTCCAGAGTTTAACACAATAAACTATACATTTTATTTTCAGCATGTTACAATCCCAGGGTTTATCCCTTGCAAAGCCAACCAAATGTGAGAATTACATCTCATTAGAAGGATACTAATATGAAGTGGAATCACAATGATAGCTTAAAAGTGCTGTATCAGTCCCAGAGACTCATCCTCACATCCTGCTAATGTCAGCTAAGATGACTTGTTAGGCTTTTAAAAAGACACATTCTCATGCTATCAGCTTCATCTCATCTCCAGCTTTTGCTGAGCTACCCTAAATTGATCCCCATTTGCTTCAGTTTTAAATTTCTCCAAACATAAGGCTTGACAATTTAGGATATCTGGTTGTTTGCAAGCCATAAAGCTAGGATCTGCCTAGCTCCTATATGTATTTTAGGCTGCTGGGGACATATCTCCTCATCGCCAGTCACCTAGTACTGATTTTGGTGGCTATTTTGGCCTAGGTTTTGAGAGATGGGGCATTTGGAGCTATCTGTCCATGAGTGTGGTCAGAATTAGACTTTTGTGAACCAGGAGTAGGAAACCTTATTTTTAAGAGCTAGTCCTTAGCCATATATGTGTATAGATGTGTTGATGTTGTTGAGCCCTTTTGCCTTTTCATCTGCAGGCCTGTGATGTGGGGCTACAGATACCATTTCACTTCTTTTTCACTTAAGCCATTACAAACTTCAAGAGTACCCATCTCTTATTCATTCAGAATGTCTGGAAAGAGCCAATTGTAAAATTGATTAGAAAGAGCTGAGACTAATCATCATCTCCTTCTCTTTCTCTTCCTCCTCCTCCTCCTCCACCTGAGGCAGAACAAACATTATGAGTTGGTCTGACATGTCAACCTGTTCTATCCAATACACTCCTTTTATAAGAAAAGAGCTCTCATTCTCATCATACATGATTGCAGGAAATATGACTTCAGCAACAGAGTGGTCAATGTCTGGAATACTCTACCTGACTCTGTGGTTTCTTCCCCAAACCCCAAACCCCAAAACTTTAATCTTAGACTGTCTACTATTGACCTCACTCCTTCCCTAAGAGGTCTGTAGGGTCGTAAGCAGCACCAACGTGCCTACCGTCCCTGTCCTATTGTTTCTTTTATTTTTCTTATATGTGTCCATTTCATGTATTCATAACTATGTTTATACTTACACTTATTATCGTGTAAGTGATTGACAAATCAAATAAATAAATAAAATGTTTTACCATTGTTATATTATGCTGAGTAGTGCAAGGTATGTTACTCAGAGCAGTATGGGAGTTTTTCCTCCCTAGCTTGATTATTGCTTTTCAGTTTACTTATAAACACAGATTTAACACCATCAGTAACTCTAGCTAATTTATTATTATTATTATTATTATTATTATTATTATTATTATTATTATTTATTAGACTTGTATGCTGCCCTCTCTCCCTAAGGACTCAGGGCTGCTCACAGAATAAAAATTCAGTACAATAAATTAATTAAAAGGATTAAACAATACAAGCCTAATTAAGAACAAAACAGTTAAAACTATTAAAAATTTTAAAGACAGAAACCTCCCCTTCTTGGTTCAGTCCAGGCCGGCCTGCTGAAATAGCCAAGTCTTTAAGTTGCAGGAAGGAGTGGAGATCTGGAGCCAAACGAAGGTCCATGGGGAGTTATTCCACAGGGTGGGTGCCCCCACAGAGAAGACCCTACCTCTGGGCACTGCCAGCCGACAGCATCTAGCCGATGGTATCCCAAGGAGGCCCTGTCTGTGGAGCGCATAGAGGCGATTGGAGTGTGATGCTGGCAGGAAATGTTCCAAGTACCCCAGACCCAAGCCATGTAGGACTTTATATGTTGTTACTAAGACCTTGAATCTCACCCGGAAGGCAACTGGCAACCAATGCAGGTCACGCAGGAGGGTTGTAACATGGGAGTACTGGGGCACTCCCATCACAACCTGTGGCGCATTCTGCACCAGCTGCAACCTCCGGTGGTCTGCAAGGGTAGTCCCATGTAGAGAGCATTGCAGTAGTCGATTCAGGAAGTGACAAATGCATGAGTGACTGTCCGCAGGGCATCTCGGCTCAGGTGAGGGCAACTGGTGAACCAGACACACTGGGCAAATGCCCCCTGGACACAGCCCCCACCTGCTCCTCCAGACTAAGCTGTGTATCCAGGAGGATGCCCAGGTTACACGCCCTATTCATGGGGGCAACACCTCTCCCCCATGACCAATGGTGGTATCTCCTGAGTAATCCGAGATGCTGGTATGTATAGCCACTCAGTGTTGGCCAGGTTGAGTGAAGCTGTTCCTCCCCATCCAGATCAGCACCACATCCAGGCACGGGACATCACGGAGAGGGCATCACTGATATGGGTCGGGTGGAGATAAAAGTTGAGTATCATCAACATACTGATGATACCTCACCCCAAGCCCCGGATGATCTCACCCAGTGGCTTCATATAGATGTTGAACAGGAGGAGCGAGAGAACCAAGCCCTGGGGCACCCCACAGGTGAGGGGCCTCGACCTCTGCCCCCTGCCAACACTGATTGCAAGCGGCCCGAGAGGTAGGAGGAGAACCACCGTAGAATGGTGCCCCCACTCCCAGCCCCCAAGCGCTGCAATAGGATACCGTGGTTGATGGTATCAAAAGCCGAGAGGTCTAATAGGACTAGGACAGAGGAAAAACCCTGTCCCGGGCCCTCCAGAGATCATCCATCAGTGCGACCAATGCTGTCTCTGTGCTGTACCCGGGCCGGAAGTCCGATTGGTACGGATCCAGGTAATTGGTTTCCTCCAGGAACGTTGGAAACTGCTGGACCACCATGCTCTCAACAACCTTCGCCAAGAAATGAAGGTTGGAGACAGGATGAAAGTTGTTCCAATTGGCTGAGTCCAAGGCAGGCTTCTTGAGGAGGGGCCTCACCACTGCCTCTTTCAAGGCGGTGGGGAAGGAGCCCTCTCTCAAATAAGCATTGACAACCACCTGGAGCCAGCCACGTGTAACCTCCTGGAGGCATACACCAACCAGGAAGGACACGGGTCCAATAAACACATGGTGGAACTCAGCCTCCGCATGATCCTGTCCACTTCTTCTGGAGAAACAGGGTCAAACTCAACCCAAATGGTATCAGCCAGACTTCGCCACATCTTCCTCTGACTCCTGCCAGTCCGAATCCAAGCCGGCCCAAATCTGAGCGACCTTATCCACCAGGTGCTGACTAAATTCCTCAGTTCTACCCTGCAAAGGGTCCTCCCTCACCTCCTGATGTAGGAGGGAGGCGAGTGACCCTGAGCAGGGCGGCTGGCGATCATCTGCAGATGCAATGAGAGTGGAGAAATAAGCACATCTCGCCGCTCTCATCAAAACCAGGTAAGTCCTAATGTAGGCTCTTAGCTGGGCATGGTCAGATTCAGCACAGCTCATCCTCCACCTGCTCTCTAGGCTCCGGCGCTTCATCTCCCGGAGCTCCTCTGAAAACCAGGGAGCCAATCGGGATCTGCAACAAGGGAGGGGGCAAGGGGACAACCCAGTCGAGTGCCTCCAAGGCCGCCTGTTGCCAGGCAAACACTAAGGCCTCGGCTGAGCTGTGGGCAAGGGAAATGGGAAATAACCCGGTGTCATCTGAAACCCCTCAGGGTCCATAAGGCACCTGGGGCAGAACCATCTAGTTGGTTCCTCATCCCAGCAGCGTGAGGTGGCCTGCTGGAAGACCAGCCATAGGAGATAATGATCAGTCCATGACAGGCTGACTAGTCGGTGAACCCCACCAAGATCATTACACCAGTGTCCCAAGATGAAAACAAGGTCAAGCGTGTTCCCCCCCTCATGAGTCAGGCCCTGAATTATTTGGGTTAGGCCCATGGCTGCCATGGAAGCCATGAACTCCCGAGCCAAACCTGAGGCCTCCCCAGAGAGGGCAGGTTGAAATCCCCACAGCTAAAAGTTTGGGGAATTCCACCGCAATCTCTGAGAGAGTGTGAGCAGCTTGGGCAGGGCTGTTGCCACGCAGCTAGGGGATAGGCGTGAGCAACAAGCCCAACTGACCACCGGGGCCCCACCTAATGAGAGATTCACACCCGCCCATCTGCGGGACAGTGACCTCCCTTGGAAACAGGGTCTCCCTAATAACCACGGCCACCCCTCCGCCCCTACCCTGGGCTCTCAGCTGGTGGAGCACCCAGAAACCTGGGGACATAAATCACAGAGGGGAACCCCTCCCTCTGGTCCCAACCAGGTTTCTGTGATGCAGGCCAGGTCCACGGCCTCCTCAATGAGTTCACAGAGGAGGGGCGCCTTATTTACCATGGACCTGGCATTCAAATAAACCAACCTAAGCTCAGGGCCACATTTCCCGAGCCCCGGAGGAGTGGGTGGAAGCAAGTATCTTTTTCCATTTGTTGTGGCATCTAATATGCATGGTAAGATATGATTGGTGGTTGTTTTACCCAGTGGCAACTGATGTTCCCTGAGAGGAATTATCCCAGAGGAATCAAAATAATAGAATCAAAATAATAGTCTTCCAGTTCACCCCCTGCTTGTCCAATCATTTTCTCTGAGTTGCATTGAATCTGAAAAGGCAGATCAGGGGACGGTGCCTGAGGCACAAGAAGGTTTGGCTGCCCAGCAGTGCAATTCCTATCAACATACTTTTTCTGCTGACCCAAGGACTGGGGGAATGTGTATTAACCCAGGAGATGTAAGGGAGAGCCCTCACTGGTGCTGTCTTGGCCTTGGAACAGCAGATAATGGAATTTGGCCTCCTTTGTTTTATTGTGTATGCAGGTGCTTTGTTACATAAGGAGCAGGAGAGAAATTACCAAAGTTTTTAGATTTCTTTTGAAACTGGACAAGAATATGAAGGTAATGTCATTAAATCACAGCTGTCTGCTTTGGGGAAATAGGGTTAATTTACCCCATTCTTCTTTCTCCATGGAGCCTACTAATTGCCGCCTTTAAAAAAAACATGAATGTGTCCTTCAAGAAGACTGACATTCACTTAACCTCTCTGGAATGCCATGTGGGACAAACTGAAATTGTGCTAAGGAAAGGATAATGGAGAAAAACCCACCAAGCACTTTTGATTGAACTAAAACATTTTCAAATTCACTTTCCTTGATTTGTGAAGCCATATAAAATATAAAACTGATGAAGACTGATTAAATAAATAATACATGATACAGTTTTAACAGAGGAGAGTGGAACATGCAGCCTCCCAGGCACGCTGCAGCAACCAGACCCACCCCAGGGAAACTGGGAGTTTGATATTAGCATCTGAAAAGCCATTGTTTGTCCATCTTGTCTGCTTCCTGAAAAATCAGAACTTATTCTGTGCCCCCTCATTCTAATTGGATGACCGTATACTCTGAGAAGAATATCTTCACAGTCAGTAGAAACATAGCATTGGATTTCCATAAATTAGATAATTTCTCCACCTGGTTTGTTATTGTCTTTGCAGTACTAGCTGTGGATGATGGCAGCTCTGGAATGTGTTGGAATGATTGCATTGGAGGAAGATCATCTGTATAATTGGACAGTGGTTTTTTCCAGTCGGGCTCAGCTCTGCTGACTATCACCAGCAGGGATGGGGCAGTAGAGTAGTATTATGTATTTTTATTTTATTTATCAAATTTTTAAAACCATCCATTTCCCTCACAGAGGGACTCTGTCTTAAGCACTGCTTAAACTAATAATCAAATGCAATATACAATCCAGGTGCTGAGGAGGGAACTAAGTATAATTAAATGAGAATGAAGTCATGAGATTGCATCTTATTGTGGCAAAATTTGGAAAGAAAATGGCCATTTGGGAAATTGGATACCTCATCAACCCTTACTAGCATTTGGCTCAGAATTAAGATTTTTATAGCATCGTTTTCCATAAATAAATTCAGAGTTACAAAATGATCTCAGAGTATAAAATAAAATGTTGAGCTAATAGTACACAGATTAATTAAACAAATATAGGAATTCAGTTGCCATGCTGAAAGAGTTATACACAACAATCCCTCTGAAAGCAGTGTGCCTATGGGTTTATATCAAAAGAGACAAAAACAGGACATTGGAGAAAATGGTTTGGTTAAATGGTTGGAATGACAAGTTGTGAATAATGGTGTATCATATCACTACATCTGTCAGAAGGATTCTTCCCTTTAAAGGAGGGGTGTCAAACTGACGGCCTGTGGGGCGAATGCAACACGCAGGTCATACCCACCCCAGTTCTGTGAATGGGAAAAACATTGCAAAATGTCACATGATGGCAACGTGACACAGCGAGTTTGACACCTGTGCTTTAAAGATCAAACATCATCAGCATAACGGGGGCGGGCAGATATAGGAATATTCCTGCCCTCAGGAATAATGCTTTGAAAAGAAATAATATACCAATACTGCATTTAGCAACTATTCACCTTGCTCCCAGAAGAGAACACTCAGAGTTGGCTTCTTTGCAGGGCTGCATAATGGAATGTTGCTACTTTACCATCTATTTATAACCTCACAACAATTGCCTAATTCCACAGATATATACCTGCATGCTAAGCAATCAATTCCACAGATGTACCTGAGTGCCAAGTCATCAAAGGATGAAAGCTTCCAGGCACACTTTATCAATCTGGATGCAAAGAGTCAAAATAAATGAAGACAGCTCCTGATGAGCAACCAGTCATCATTCAAAATGGAGACAGGAGAATGGCCCTGAAAAATATGTCTCTTGCAAAGCTTAAGCCTTGACTCCCTGCCCCTCTTTTTTTTTTTTCTTTTTGGTGAGTGAGACAAAGCTTTTTATTAGTGTCAACAAGATATTGTGTTTGTGGAATTTCAAAAGATGTTGTTGAAGTCCCTCACCAAGGTTCCTATGCAACCTCAGAAGGTAAGGGATAATCAGGGCAGTTGTCCTGGATTGGCAAGTATAGTAGTTGAAAAAAAATGGAAGAAAATAGAAATACTTGGACAATTGTAAACCATTGAAATGGGCCAACTGGGGTGTCATAGGAATTAATGTTAGGTCTCATGCTTTTTAGCATGTATATGAATGGTCTGGAGTTAGGGCAATGAGGGGTCCATGCTGGCTGTAATATTCAGGAGAGTAAAATCCAAAAGGATCTCTTCCTATAGGGTGAGCAGAAATTCTTCAAAGTGGTGAATATACATTTATAAACAAGTTATGCAAGTCAGCACAAGAAATCCACAGTCATCTCTTCATTAGCAATAGCAACAGCACTTAGACTTATATACCACTTCACAGTGCCATTAATGGGATCTGTGCTTAGGGTTGACTGTCGAGGAAAGGAATCTTGAAGTCATGGTGGAATTCAGGGTAGAACAATTGTAAATAAACCAAAGTTCATCCCTTGAATAATTAGGGAGAAAATTCTGAATATAAGAATGTTCTTACACAACTCTATGGTGAATCCATATGGTGAATAAAAAAGAACATTTTAAAACTTTTAATAATTTTTTTAAAGATGAGAAGAGGGCAACCTAGTTGATAAGAGAACTGAAACATAGCTCCCAAGAGGAGATATTCCAGCAGTTGGGATTCTTTAGCTTGGAGGGTAATGGAGTAGACTGGATTGATACACATAAACAAACACAAAGTGTGTCAAAGGCAGCATATAAATTTAGTAAAAGACATGCATACATAATATGCATGCATGGATAATATGGCCAGAGTAATAATATCCTCCCTTTTTCCCAGTGTTAGAACCATTCACCAAAACCAAATCCAAAGAGATTGAGGATCAACTGAAAGTAGTACTTTTATGCACTGTGTAATTTGCTGCCAGCGGTTGTGGTATTGGCAGCCTACTTGGGCTGTTTTCAAAGAGGCAGATTTATGGAAGATTAGATCATCCATGGCTGTTTAAAATCTTGTAGATTGAAGGCAGTATGCCATATACTGGTTTCTGGGAAGGAAACCGGGATCTTGAAGCTCAGCTTGCAAACTTCCCAATATATCTAATTATCACTGGCTAATCGAAAGCTACATCACTGGGGGGAACTTGGCCTGTAGGGCTCGTTTCCATTCAGAAATTGCCCTTGTCACGACATGCTTGTATTCATATAGAAAACCATTAGGGCTAGCGTATAATACACTGAAATCATTGTTAAAAATAACCTTTTAAACCTGGTTTAAATAATCCGTAGAAGTTTCAGATGTAATGCACAGTATTAATTGTGCTTTATGCCATTATTATACTTTGCAAGCTACAAGCCCTTAATTCTATAAATAATGAGAGACTGCAATACGAAAGTCTTGGAGTAGAGGAGTAAAAAGTGTTCACACCTCAGTTACTGTTTTTAACCTTCAAATTACTGAATAGACTTTTCTTGGCTAAAAATACGTCTATGATCAGTTGTCATATGATCAGGTCTGAAGGGACAAGGGAACAGAATGTTTGTCCAACCAATCTGGATGTTTATTGATTGAACAAATTTAAAAGGTATTCCATTATTAGGTAATAGGTTGCAATTTACGTGTCTTTATCTTGAAAAGATTGATCAGCTGCCTCATTTGCTAGTTAACCTGTCTACAAATGCAGTAGCTTTAAAGTAAGAAAATAACATTCATAGCTGGATGTTGATTACAGAATTGAAAGGCATGCTGGAAGGATTCCAAAGATTAGACAAAAAGGAAAGGCTGCACTAACCTGATATAAAAATAGTAGTAGAAAAATAATGGTAACCAATATTCAAGATTTAACTATGAACACAAGCCATCTTAGCTTTCCAGGTAAACTACCATTTAAAAGAAAATGAGAGTTCCTTTAACCTTTCTGGCTCCAAAAAAATTACATGTCACATTGACTATGAAATGGACTGACATTTCTGAGTCAGCTTCACCAACTACCAGACTTTGAGCAATGTGACCCCACTAATATTCCATAACCCTCATTGCATCCTGCTGTGTATAGCTTCCCTCCACTCAAGCCACACTCACTTCCCTCTCCCTAAATGTTAGTTTTCTTTCATTCTGCCTCATTTCATCTCCTGCAAGGAAGTTGTTGTCACTTGCATATTCGTCCCCAGGGTATATGTTAATCATGGGACAGAGATGCCAAATCAACCATTCCTTATGGATAATCTTTCTAAGAAGTTAATCAGGGCTTTTTCCTGTTCAACATGAAGGTCATGATAGTTAATTCAATCAGTTCATTGATTGGCTATCTTCATATACATTTAAATGTTGACTCCAATCAGTCAGATAGCAGGCATTCCCACTGTGTGGCCTTTTAGACATGTGTGGCCTTTTAGACATGTTTATTTATTTATTTATTTATTTATTAATGGGACTTATATGCGCCCATCTCCGAAGACTCGGCACAAATAAAACAACAACAACAATAAATAATTTAAAAGCGAATTAAACTAAATAAGCCCCATTACAACTACAAATTCAACCCATAAAAATTATCCTATAAAAAACTATCCCATAAAAACCATCCCATCCCAAAAAATCACAACCCAGATTGGTTAAACAACCAGGTCTTCAGGTCATGGCGGAAGGTGCGGAGGTCAGGGGCCAGACGGAGCTCCAGGGAAGTTGGTTCCAGAGGTCTGGGGGCTATAGAATAGGCTCGTCGTCGGGGACCGCCAGCCGGCATTGGCCAGCTGATGGGACCCCAAGGAGTCCTTGCCTATGTGCTCGCACAGGGCGGTTGGCACTCGATGTCGGCAGGAGCCGCTCCCTTAAATATTGGGGACCCATGTCATGAAGGACTTTGTATGTTAACACTAGAACCTTGAATCTCACCCGGAGTGCAACCGGCAACCAATGAAGGCAGCGCAGGAGGGGGTAACATGGGAGAACCGGGAAACTCCCATCACCACCCGCGCCGCCGCATTCTGCACCAGCTGCAATCTCCGGATGGTATGCAAGGGCAGTCCTAAATAGAGAGCGTTGCAGTAGTCGAGTCTGGAGGTAACAAGGGCGTGAGTAACCGTGCGTAGGGCATCTCGGTCCAGAAAAGGGCGCAACTGGCGAACCAGACGGAGCTGGGCAAAGGCCCCCCTGGCGACGGCTCCCACCTGCTCCTCCAACCGGAGCCGAACATCCAGGAGGACCCCCAAGTTCCGCGCCCTATCCACAGGGGGTAATACCACTCCCCCGATGGCCAAAGATGGACACTCCAAACTGGGCCGAGATGCCGGTATGCACAGCCACTCAGTCTTGGCCGGGTTGAGACGAAGCATGTTTCCGTTCATCCAGATCCGTACCGCATCCAGACACTGGGTCATCAGGGAGAGGGCATCACCGATCTGGTTCGGGGTGGAAATGTACAGCTGAGTATCATCAGCGTACTGATGGAAACTCACCCCAAAACCGCGGATGATCTCACCCAGCGGCTTCATGTAGATGTTAAATAGCAGGGGGGAGAGGACCGACCCCTGAGGGACCCCACAAGAGAGCACCCTCGAGGTAGACCTCTGTCCCCCCGCCAATACTGACTGCGATCGCCCCGAGAGGTAGGAGGTGAACCACCGAAGCACAGTGCCCCCTATACCCAACCCCCCGAGGCGCCGCAGAAGGATACCATGGTCGATGGTATCGAAAGCCGCTGAGAGGTCTAATAGGACCAGGACAGAGGAAAAACCCCTGTCCCGAGCCCTCCAGAGATCATCCATCAGTGCGACCAATGCCGTCTCCGTGCTGAAACCAGGCCGGAAGCCCGATTGATACGGATCCAGGTAGTCCGCTTCATCCAGGAAAAGTGGAAACTGCTGAGCCACCACACTCTCAACAACCTTCGCTAAAAAACGAAGGTTGGAGACTGGACGAAAGTTGTCTAACACGGTAGGGTCCAGGGCAGGCTTCTTCAGAAGGGGTCTCACCACCGCCTCCTTCAAGGCGGCGGGGAAAACACCCTCCCTTAATGAAGCGTTGACAACTGCCCGGAGCCAACCGCAGGTGACCTCCCTGGCGGCATAAGCCAGCCAGGAAGGACACGGGTCCAACAAACATGTGGTGGAACTCAGACGCCGCATAATCCCGTCCACTTCATCCTCGGAAACAGAATCGAACTCCTCCCAGATCATACTGGCCAGACTACCTGTATCTCGTTCCTCAGACCACTGCAAATCAGAGGACAACCCATCCCGAATTCGAGCGATCTTATCCGACAGATATTGACCAAACTCCTCAGCCCTGCCCCGCAACGGGTCCACCCCTCCCTAACGAAGGAGAGAACGGGTTACCCGAAACAGGGCGGCTGGGCGGTTATCTGCGGATGCTATGAGGGCGGAGAGATAAGATCTTCTCGCCGCCCTCATAGCTACCAGGTAAGTCCCAATATAGGCTCTTAGCTGGGCTCGATCGGACTGGGAACGGGTGGACCTCCACCTGCTCTCTAAGCCCCTCCGACGGCGTTTCATCTCCCGGAGCTCCTCCGAGTACCAAGGAGCCATCCGGGATCCACGACGTGTGAGGGGTCGCATGGGGACAACCCTGTCGAGAGCCTCCGATGCGGCCTGCTGCCAAGCAGCCGCCAGGTCCTCGACAGAGCTGTGGGCAAGGGAAGAGGGAAGAAACCCCAGCTCCGCCGAGAACCGCTCCGGGTCCATAAGGCGCCTGGGGCGGAACCATCTAAGCGGTTCCTCATCCCAGCAGTGGGGGGCGGCCTGTTGGAAGACCAGCCGTAGGAGATAGTGATCAGACCATGGAACGGGCACAGCCATAAAAGTGGCCTGCCCTCTGTCACTACGCCACTGCTCAGAGACAAAAATTAGGTCAAGAGTGTTCCCCCCCTCATGGGTCGGGCCCTGGATTAATTGGGTCAGGCCCATGGCCTCCATAGAAGCCATGAATTCCTGGGCCAAACCAGACGCACCCCCCAGGGAGGGCAGATTGAAGTCCCCCAGGACTATAAGCCCCGGGAACTCCACCGCCACCCCCGAGATAACGTCGAGAAGCCCAGGTAGGGCCGCTGTCACACAGCTGGGTGAAAGGTATGCGAGCAGCAAGCCCACCCGACCATGTTGGGTCTACAGTTCCAAAACTTTTCATTCACCTATGGCCATTAATAATAGCGACCTGGGATTTTGGAAGTGTCAGTCCCAAAATATTTAAAAGGTGTCCCTGGAGGTGTCCCTTTCACCATTTTGAAAGAAAAATCATAGTAAAATCCATCTCTAAGTGAAGACACCAATCTTATTGCTGTGGAGGGCATCTGCTATCTTCAGTGTAGCAACTAAAAAATAATAGATTTTCCCACTTGACTTATGCTGGATATGAAATAATGACTTGATTTTGCTAAGACACAATTCTTCTCTCCCCACCAAAGCATATATCAGGCCCCTAATCTTGATTCAGCATCAATCACAGTTTCCCAATTTACAAGGCTGATTAGTTCTCTCAGGCACAGCTTGGATAAATAATCATATTTATTGTAAACAAGAATGAATCCAAACAAAACAATTGATTGTCCACCGCCAATGTAGAGCTGTAAGCAGTTGCTGGTCTTGAAGTCAAGGGTGTTTACAAATCTGTTGATTCTAGTCTGAGAATCTCTGGCTCTCAGATTATTTTTCATGTATGAATTTCATGCAATTATATTTGAACAATTTAAAAATTGCATGGCATCGTTCAAACTGACCACAATTATGCAAACATTTGTATGGTAAATGCCTATTTTTCCAGAAGCAAATAATATTCCTGCACCGTGATGCATCTTACTCACTGCAGCTTCATGATGCTTTGTTATTATATCACCTTAAAATACATGTCTTGCCACTGATTCCTGCACATTTAATTAAAAGTAAGAAAGTCCACATTTCTTCTTTAAGGAGACAAATACTACTCGGTAGCTTTGTGCAGGAATGATGACATATCTTACAGAAGGATCATGATGATAACAATAGACAATCTTCTGAAAGAAAAGTCAGGAAAGGAATGCTGAAAAAATAGAATAATAGGCGGGAAGGGAACATGGAAGTCTTTTAGTCCAACCCTACATTCAGGACAGGAATCCTTATTTATACCATGCTGGACAAGTGGATATCCAATCTTTTCTTGAAAATCTCCAGTAAAAGAGACTTTACTGGAGAGTTACTCCAGGGGGCAACCTATTCCATTGATTAATTGCTCTCACCGTCAGGAAATTTCTTCTTAGTTCCAAGTTTGATCTCTCTAGCAATTCCACCCATTGTTCCTTGTCCTGTCCTCAGGTGTTTTGGAGAATACGTCACCCCCTCATCTGTGTGACTGCCTCTCAAATACTTGAAGACAGCTGTTGTATCACCCCAATTCTCTTTGTTACACTAGGCCATGGGTGTCAAACTCATGGCATCATGTTGCCATCATGTGACATTTCACGACGTTTTTCCCATTCATGGACCTGGAGTGGCATGACCTGCGTATGACGCATCCAGCCCGTGGGTCGCCAGTTTGACACCCCGCTAGACATACCTAGTTCCTTTAACCATTCCCTGCACGATTTAGCCTCCAGACCCCTTATCATTTTTGTTGCTCTTCTCTGCACTCTTTCTAGGGTCTCAGCATCTTTTTGTATTGTGGAGACCAGAAATGGACACAATATTCCAGGTGGGGCCTCACTAGTGCAGAATAAGTGGTACTATCACTTCTTGTGATCTGGATAATATCCCTCTGTTGATGCAACCTAGGACTACATTGGCTTTTTGAACAGCTGCAGCACACTGCTGACTCATACTTAAGTGGTAGTCCACTAGGATACCTCGATGACTAATGAGAAAGCTGCTGGATTGCTGACATGGTTTACTGCAAACATCCCTTGTAAATGCAGAGTCATTGGTCATTAAACCGGTTAGAATTCTTTGCACTGATACTAGTAATTCTTTTTCCCTTGTGCAATCAAGTGGAGGACAAAGTGTATTTATGACATTTAAACAAAAAGTGGTCAACAGATGACAAATTTCCAGGCAGATTAATATAGTGTGAGGCTAGATTAGGTAATGGAAAAACCACCTGATCTAATGCAGAGGACAATGCTTGCTCCTCAAAAGGTTTACAGCTCAAAACATGTCACAGCTCGCAGCAGCATTTTGACTGGAGAGTAAATGCCACTGAGTTCAAGAGAGTTTTCTATGAGGAAACTTACTATCAGGACATTGCAAGAGGTCTGTTGTCTTTGGATCCATGCATGGTCACATCAATCAAAAGCTGCACAAGCTATCCAACACAATTCTAGTTCTGTTTCACTTCATGCATCCTTCACTGCTAGAAAACTGTCTAAAGTGGGAAGGGAAGCTTATTCTTTTTTTTCTACTTGCCTCCATTAGTGAGAGCGCATTCATTTTTGAAAATTCACATCTCTTTGGAGCTGAGACTAAGAAACTGTCAATTAAGTGGGGAAAGAAGATGATGGATTTGAGAAGTGATCATTATACGTTATTCTCATTTCTCCTTCCTGAGCTGTCTTGCTGCAAATTTTTCTATTTGCAAGCATCAATTTGCGAGAATGTCAAGTTCACAAATATCCATTAAAAGATAGAGAGCCCTGATGTGTTGAGGCGAGGATTAACCCTTATTCTCCATGCCAAAAGCTAGGTAGTATCTTTTATGAAGATATTTTCCCTTTCAAAAAATACTAACCATTTATATTTATTTATTTATTTATTTATTATATATAATCACACATAAACAAACATGAACTTAAACGACATATAACCACACACAAAGCGTACATTAAGTTGAACAGGTATTGCTAAGTTCATCTCACTTATTGTCCAATGTAGATCAAATCCAGTTTAAGATAAGCTATTGGATCTTTCTTCTATCCAGCCATCCATAAAAATTGTTCCATATTTTATAATAGTCCATTTCTTCCTTATTTTTTAATTCCATAGTCAATTTGTCCATCTCTGCGCACATAATAATTTTTCTTAGTGTTTCTGCTTCAGTTGGAGTTTCAATATTTTTCCAGTTCTGAGCAAAAGCCATCCTTGCTGCAGTGATAATATGTATCATTAAGTAGAAAGTGTCTTTCGGATATGTTCTTTTGTAATTCGAGTAAAAAGAATTCTGGGGTGAATTGTATCTCCTCCTTGCACATTTCCTGTAGCCATTTATGAACTTGATTCCAAAATTCCTGGGCCTTTCTGCAATGCCACCACATATGATAATAAGTACCTTTTTCCTTGTTGCATTTCCAACAGATAGGTGAGAGTTTTTATTAATTTTAGCTAATCTTATTGGTGTCATATGCCACCTATAAAATAATTTATAAAGGTTTTCTTTATACGAGGTTGCTAGGGTTATTTTTTGTTTCTAATCCAAATATTACGCCAATCATCCAGATTTATATTATAACCAAAGTCTCTCATCCATAGTACCATTGTTTCTTTCACAATTTCTTCTTCCAGTTTAGCCTCTAATAATACATGGTAAATTTTTGATCATCTTTTATCCTGCCCTAGCAAGATTTCGTCCAATTCAGTCCTTGTTGTACTGATACCCAATTCCCTCTTATCCTTTGTATTTAGATTGGAGTTGCAGATAGGCCCACCATTCCAAATCTATTCCTTTATCAATCAATTGTTGTCTAGTTAGTAAATCGCCTTTTACATCTAAGAGCTCTTCGTAGGTTATAATTTTGTCATATCTTAATAAATGTGGGTGCATCAAAGCTTCTAATGTTGATATTTATTTATTAAATGTATATGCCACCCATATCACTATCCAGTGACTCTTTCTTACTTGCAATGCCATAAGCAACAGCATGAGGCAATTAGAAAGTTAAAAACATTAAAACATTGGGACCTAAAGTTAAAACATTAAAATTAACAACAATGTGGATAAAAAAGACCAATGTGTAAATAGGGTGGAGGTGGGATCTTCTTCTTATCCACCAGTCACATCCAGAATAAGGATAAGTATAAAAAGTGAAAAGTGGGGCACATAATTAAGGCAGAATATCAGCAAACAGCCTGAATCTACAAAGATGAAGTCAGGAAAGCTAAGGCTCAGAATAAACTAAGGCTTCTGACAAAAGTCAAAAATAATTTTTAAAAAAGTTTCTTTCAACATGTAAAAACACGAAAAACAAAAACACAAAACGTCAAACAAACCATTGATCCCTTAATGGGAGAAAATAGCAAGAAGGTGACAAGCAGCAGGGGAAAGCAGAACTGCTTAACTCATTTTTTTCGTCTGTCTTTCCATAAAAGGAAAAAACAATCCAATCTATCGAAAACAGTACTGTAAATAACATAATTCAAGTTAAAATAGGCAAGAAAATGGTAGGAGAACACCTGTCCACCCTAACGAGTTCAAATCACCAGATGGATTACACCCCAACATTCTGAAGAAGCTGGCAGACATTATCTCAGAACGATTGAACCATAACTTTCAAAAATCCTGGAGCACCAGGAACTACCAGATGACTGGAGAAGGGCTGATGTAGTTCTCATCTTCAAAAAGAAAAAATGGATCCAGGAAGCTATAGGCCTATCAGCCCAACATCAATACCTGGGAATATTCTGGAAAAGATAATCAAACAATGAATCTGCAAATACCTAGAGGCAAACCAAGTCATAACCAGGAGTCAACAAGGCTTTTTCAAAAGTAGATCATGCCAGACAAATCTTATTGCATTCTTTGACAAAGTGACAAAATTAGTGGAGCAGGAAATGCTATGGTTGTAATTTACTTGGACTTCAGTAAGGCATTTAATAAAGTAGACCACAACCTACTATTTGATAAGATAGACAAATGTGGGTTAGATAGCATCACCACCAGATAAATTTGCAACTGGCTGACCAACCACACTCAACATGTAGTCCTTAATGGAACTACCTCTACATGAGGAACTATGCAGTACATTAAGGCTCTGTCTTAGGCCCAGTACACTTCAATATCTTCATCAATGATTTAGACCAGGGTGTCAAACTCGAGTTGTCACGGCAGCATCATGTGATGTATCAAGACTTTCCCCTTCACTAAACTGGGGGAGGGATGCATCTGGCCCGTGGACCATGAGTTTGACACCCCTGATTTAGACAACGGGATAGAAGGGAATTCATCAATTTGCAGACAATATCAAACTAGCAGGAATAACCAACACTCCAGAAGATAGGCTCAACATACAGAAGTACCTTGACACACTTGAGCACTGGGTCCTATCTAAAAAATTAAATTCAATGGTGAGAAACAGAAGGTTCTACAAATAGGTTAAAAACCCAAATGTACAGGTATAGAATAGGTGGTACCTGGCTCAATAGTAGTAACTCCCAAGAGGAACCTTGGAGTACTAGTGGACAATCACTTAAACATGATCCAGCAGTGTGCTGCAGCTACCAAAAAGCCAACACAGTCCTAGGCTGTATTAACAGAGAGATATAATCAACATCACATGAAGTGTTAATACCATTTTATTAATGTATTGGTAAGATCACACTTGGAATATTGCATCCAGTTTTGGTTGCCATGATATAAAAAGGTGTTGAGACTCTAGAAAGAGTGCAGTGGAGGCCAAAACATACAAAAAATGGTTGCAGGAATTGGTTTGTCTAGTTTAATGAAAGGAAGGACTAGAATAGAATTCTTTATTGGCCAAGTGTGATTGGACACACAAGGAATTTGTCTTGGTGCCAATCCTCTCAGTGTACATAAAAAAAAGATACATTCGTCAAGAATCATAAGATGCAACACTTAATAATAGTCATAGGGTACAATAAGCAATCAAATCATACTAGGAAACAGTCAATATAAATCATAAGGATGCAAGCAACAAAGTTACAGTCATACAGTCACAAGTGGGAGGGGATGGGTAATAAGAGTGACGAGAAGATTAATAGTAATAGTAATGCAGACTTTGCAAATAGTTGGACGGTGTTGAGGGAATTATTTGTTTAGCAGAGTGATGGCATTTGGGAAGAAACTAGGGGTGACATGATAGCAGTGTTCCCATAGCTAAGGGGCTGCCACAAAGAAGAGGAGTCAACCTACTCCCCAAAGCCCCTGAAGACAGGACAAGAAGCAATGGATGGAAACTAATCATGGAAAGAACCAACCTAGATCCAATTCACATTATCCAATTCAAAACCTTTTTATTAGGATATTACCAATGTGCTGGTGACATAAGACTTTCCATATTTTCCTCTAAGTACTCGCAGCTATTTGGATTAAAAAAAGAAGCGGGAGAGAGGGGGGAGGAAGGAAGGAAGATAAGTAAAAGTAAAAGTACCTTTCTGCAATTATTGTCATGGTCCTGATTTGCAATTTTTTTTGACTTTTGTAAATTTTGTCTGTCCAATTTTAATTTTGAAATTTTGTTTGTTTTTATTGGTTGGATTTATTGGATCCTGTCTTGGAATTAGCTTTAAACTTAATCATTTTCAATGAAAAGCAGACCTAAAATGTTATCAATAAATAAAACAAGTCAGAAAATAGAATTGCTACGATGAGTTCTTGTGCTTTGTTGCAAAGTCCTGCGAAGTTCACTCTCTTGTTGCTTTCCTTGATATTGTTGTGAAGATCAAGTCATCAACACCTAATATTGTGGTCATTGCTGTAAGTCTTCAAGACTGGGGAACACAGAACTTCCTCCCAGATCAAAGTAATTGTTTTCTCGAATTTTAATCACCAATAGCTTTCCAGAGCCTTAGTAGCAGGAATCTTTCCTATCTCTTGTTACTGGATTTTTCTAAACTCGGGGTTAGATAACTTGTGGGCCATATGTTACCTTCAAGCCACTTTGTTTCTTGTAGTCTCCAGAGCCCCTCAAAGATACTATTGAAATTCAGTGACAAGCCAGTTATAATGGTAATAGTAGCTCAAATTTCCACCAATTTCCAACAAGCAGGCAAAAACTGTGTTGGGCTTCTGATAGCTGTAATACATTCGTTTTTTTAATTTTAAAAAACCCTCTAAATTTCCATAAACTAACTGTTGGCCATACTCATCTTTGCATCTTTTGGCTGCCAAAAAATAGAAGTCTGCCTCCAGCCACAAACTTTACCCCCCCTCCCCTGACCCCATTTTAGTCAGAAATCCCAAAGGATTCAACCTCAGACTTCCTACGCTTGTGCTCACTGAGCTATGATCCCAATCTGTGGAAACTTCTGTTGGCCTTCCCTTATACTTATTTTGGAGAAGCTTCTGTAATGTTTTGTTTCTTCTGTGTTCGGCCAAGTTGCTTCTATGAGTCACCCATACCAAGTAATATATTGAGGACTAATGATCTTTGTGTTTTCAGAGCTTGGAGTGGGACTTTATCTCTAAGCTCTAAATATAGCCTGATCCTAACAACCCCTAACATTAGCTATCCCTTTGATTCACAACTTCATTTTGTGACTGAGATTGAACGTCAGCCCTCCTGGTCTAAACATCTGATCTAATGTGTGGATTTACTCATTTGTTCTCCATCCTGTGTTTTTGCAACATTTTGCTTAAGTAAACATTCTGGAGGGCTTGCGAGCACACACATTATTTTGTGACATTTTGAGTGGACTTAATTTGAGTGGATTTTGGATTTTTTTCCATAAGCCTTTGATTGCTTTTCCTGAATTACTGCGTTTCATGTGCTAACTTGAAGGGATTTGGTTACTGTTTTATGGCTTATAGTTTAAGTATAGTGGATATGTTATTACATTTTTATGTAAACAGGCCTGAGTATAAACTCTGGGGTCTGGGAAAATATGTAAATATTATAAATAAATATGAATATACATTCTTTGCCACTTTCTCAAGTTGTGCTTTTCACTGTAGTAGTGTGAAACTTTGTCTGGATCAGGGCCATGACCCTACCCATTAAACAGAAAAGGGTTAATGTAACTTGGATGGTAACTTTTAATACCAGAGAGGTTTCCAATCTAATAGCTGCCTACGTGTTCTCCCTCTTCTACTAACACAGTCAAGGTAGAACCAGTCAAAGATACTATTTGGGTCACTTGGTGCCTGACTGTTTCCCACTGAGGCCAGTTTCTTAAGCACTGTAGCAGTTATTACATTGCTTTTCTTGTATTTATCAATGTCTACACTGCCCCCACTCTTGCTTTTAGCACTGTCCACACAGAAGGTAAGTCTCTCTGCAAAACCCCCATGTCTGTTTAGAAATGTAGAAGGATGAGTGTTTCTCAGAGATTAGTGGCAAGGCCCTGTTTATTGGTGGGAGTAACACAGCACCTAGTAATGGAGGTCATAATTAACCACTTTCATATGTTGCTGTAGAGGGAGGAATTGCTGTTTATATTAGAATGCAAGATTCTTCAGCATTCTAAATATTTACACATTCAATGTTTATGGCTTTCTGGGCTTCTATTGCTCATATAAATCAATGATGCCTTGATATTTATGAACAGAGATGCAATGGAAGGTTCTTCTGAAAAGTCTTCATTTATCATTTTGATCCCGAAATGCACTCAGTTTTTGCTGCTTGCAAGGCTTGCATACGTGTGATTTGGTTATTTTTTACTGAAGCTAACAAAGGGCATCTTCTAGGTTGAGAGAATGCTGGGCACAGACCTCCAGACAAAGTCAGAAGGGAAATAAATCCCACGTGAGGATACACCATTCCTTATACAACCTACTAGCTGCTGCCTGGAACAAAAGAAAGGAAGGATGCTTGCTTGCTTTCCATGGGGACAAAATCTCGGCTGCTCTGGAAGTAGTTTTTCCTTCTGGTTTTGAAAGAATACAGGCTTATATGCTGTCCCTCTGCCCTTTTGTCCTCTTGGGAGGCTGCTTGCCTGCCAGCCATGCACTTGTGTTCCTAATGAGTATGACTAAATTCAAATTCAAATTCAAATTTATTGGGCTTGTATGCCGCCCTCCTCTCCCTAGAGACTCAGGGCAGC
>CM019149.1:74420251-74442751 GCA_009733165.1 Naja naja
TCAAAAGAGACAAACACAGGACATTGGAGAAAATGGTTTGGTTAAATGGTTGGAATGACAAGTTGTGAATAATGGTGTATCATATCACTACATCTGTCAGAAGGATTCTTCCCTTTAAAGGAGGGTGTCAAACTGACAGCCTGTGGGGCTAATGCAACACGCCAGGTCATACCCACCCCAGTTCTGTGAATGGGAAAAACATTGCAAAATGTCACATGATGGCAACGTGACACAGCGAGTTTGACACCTGTGCTTTAAAGATCAAACATCATCAGCATAACGGGGGCGGGCAGATATAGGAATATTCCTGCCCTCAGGAATAATGCTTTGAAAAGAAATAATATACCAATACTGCATTTAGCAACTATTCACCTTGCTCCCAGAAGAGAACACTCAGAGTTGGCTTCTTTGCAGGGCTGCATAATGGAATGTTGCTACTTTACCATCTATTTATAACCTCAACAATTGCCTAATTCCACAGATATACCTGCATGCTAAGCAATCAATTCCACAGATGTACCTGAGTGCCAAGTCATCAAAGGATGAAAGCTTCCAGGCACACTTTATCAATCTGGATGCAAAGAGTCAAAATAAATGAAGACAGCTCCTGATGAGCAACCAGTCATCATTCAAAATGGAGACAGGAGAATGGCCCTGAAAATATGTCTCTTGCAAAGCTTAAGCCTTGACTCCCTGCCCCTCTTTTCTTTTTTCTTTTTGGTGAGTGAGACAAAGCTTTTTATTAATGTCAACAAGATATTGTGTTTGTGGAATTTCAAAAGATGTTGTTGAAGTCCTCACCAAGGTTCCTATGCAACCTCAGAAGGTAAGGGATAATCAGGGCAGTTGTCCTGGATTGGCAAGTATAGTAGTTGAAAAAAATGGAAGAAAATAGAAATACTTGGACAATTGTAAACCATTGAAATGGGCCAACTGGGGTGTCATAGGAATTAATGTTAGGTCTCATGCTTTTTAGCATGTATATGAATGGTCTGGAGTTAGGGCAATGAGGGGTCCATGCTGGCTGTAATATTCAGGAGAGTAAAATCCAAAAGGATCTCTTCCTATAGGGTGAGCAGAAATTCTTCAAAGTGGTGAATATACATTTATAAACAAGTTATGCAAGTCAGCACAAGAAATCCACAGTCATCTCTTCATTAGCAATAGCAACAGCACTTAGACTTATATACCACTTCACAGTGCCATTAATGGGATCTGTGCTTAGGGTTGACTGTCAAGGAAAGGAATCTTGAAGTCATGGTGGAATTCAGGGTAGAACAATTGTAAATAAACCAAAGTTCATCCCTTGAATAATTAGGGAGAAAATTCTGAATATAAGAATGTTCTTACACAACTCTATGGTGAATCCATATGAATAAAAAAGAACATTTTAAAACTTTAATAATTTTTTTTTAAAGATGAGAAGAGGGCAACCTAGTTGATAAGAGAACTGAAACATAGCTCCCAAGAGGAGATATTCCAGCAGTTGGGATTCTTTAGCTTGGAGGGTAATGGAGTAGACTGGATTGATACACATAAACAAACACAAAGTGTGTCAAAGGCAGCATATAAATTTAGTAAAAGACATGCATACATAATATGCATGCATGGATAATATGGCCAGAGTAATAATATCCTCCCTTTTTCCCAGTGTTAGAACCATTCACCAAAACCAAATCCAAAGAGATTGAGGATCAACTGAAAGTAGTACTTTTTATGCACTGTGTAATTTGCTGCCAGCGGTTGTGGTATTGGCAGCCTACTTGGGCTGTTTTCAAAAGAGGCAGATTTATGGAAGATTAGATCATCCATGGCTGTTTAAAATCTTGTAGATTGAAGGCAGTATGCCATATACTGGTTTCTGGGAAGGAAACGGGATCTTGAAGCTCAGCTTGCAAACTTCCCAATATATCTAATTATACCGGCTAATCGAAGCTACATCACTGGGGGAACTTGGCCTGTAGGGCTCGCTTCCATTCTAGAAATTGCCCTTGTCACGACATGCTTGTATTCATATAGAAAACCATTAGGGCTAGCGATAATACACTGAAATCATTGTTAAAAATAACCTTTTAAACCTGGTTTAAATAATCCGTAGAAGTTTCAGATGTAATGCACAGTATTAATTGTGCTTTATGCCATTATTATACTTTGCAAGCTACAAGCCCTTAATTCTATAAATAATGAGAGACTGCAATACAAAAGCCTTGGAGTAGAGGAGTAAAAAGTGTTCACACCTCAGTTACTGTTTTTAACCTTCAAATTACTGAATAGACTTTTCTTGGCTAAAATATCGTCTATGATCAGATGTCATATGATCAGGTATGAAGGACAAGGAACAGAATGTTTGTCCAACCAATCTGGATGTTTATTGATTGAACAAATTTAAAAGGTATTCCATTAATAGGTAATAGGTTGCAATTTACTTGTCTTTATCTTGAAAAGATTGATCAGCTGCCTCATTTGCTAGTTAACCTGTCTACAAATGCAGTAGCTTTAAAGTAAGAAAATAACATTCATAGCTGGATGTTGATTACAGAATTGAAAGGTATGCTGGAAGGATTCCAAAGATTAGACAAAAAGGAAAGGCTGCACTAACCTGATATAAAAATAGTAGTAGAAAAATAATGGTAACCAATATTCAAGATTTAACTATGAACACAAGCCATCTTAGCTTTCCAGGTATACTACCATTTAAAAGAAAATGAGAGTTCCTTTAACCTTTCTGGCTCCAAAAATTACATGTTGCATTGACTATGAAATGGACTGACATTTCTGAGTCAGCTTCACCAACTACCAGACTTTGAGCAATGTGACCCCACTAATATTCCATAACCCTCATTGCATCCTGCTGTGTATAGCTTCCCTCCACTCAAGCCACACTCACTTCCCCTCTCCCTAAATGTTAGTTTTCTTTCATTCTGCCTCATTTCATCTCCTGCAAGGAAGTTGTTGTCACTTGCATATTCGTCCCCAGGGTATATGTTAATCATGGGACAGAGATGCCAAATCCAACCATTCCTTATGGATAATCTTTCTAAGAAGTTAATCAGGGCTTTTTTCCTGTTCAACATGAAGGTCATGATAGTTAATTCAATCAGTTCATTGATTGGCTATCTTCATATACATTTAAATGTTGACTCCAATCAGTCAGATAGCAGGCATTCCCACTGTGTGGCCTTTTAGACATGTGTGGCCTTTTAGACATGTTGGGTCTACAGTTCCAAAACTTTTCATTCACCTATGGCCATTAATAATAGCGACCTGGGATTTTGGAAGTGTCAGTCCCAAAATATTTAAAAGGTGTCCCTGGAGGTGTCCCTTTCACCATTTTGAAAGAAAAATCATAGTAAAATCCATCTCTAAGTGAAGACACCAATCTTATTGCTGTGGAGGGCATCTGCTATCTTCAGTGTAGCAACTAAAAAAATAATAGATTTTCCCACTTGACTTATGCTGGATATGAAATAATGACTTGATTTTGCTAAGACACAATTCTTCTCCCCACCAAAGCATATATCAGGTCCCTAATCTTGATTCAGCACCGAATCACAGTTTCCCAATTTACAAGGCTGATTAGTTCTCTCAGGCACAGCTTGGATAAATAATCATATTTATTGTAAACAAGAATGAATCCAAACAAAACAATTGATTGTCCACCGCCAATGTAGAGCTGTAAGCAGTTGCTGGTCTTGAAGCCAAGGGTGTTTACAAATCTGTTGATTCTAGTCTGAGAATCTCTGGCTCTCAGATTATTTTTCATGTATGAATTTCATGCAATTATATTTGAACAATTTAAAAATTGCATGGCATCTTTCAAACTGACCACAATTATGCAAACATTTGTATGGTAAATGCCTATTTTTCCAGAAGCAAATAATATTCCTGCATGATGCATCTTACTCACTGCAGCTTCATGATGCTTTGTTATTATATCACCTTAAAATACATGTCTTGCCACTGATTCCTGCACATTTAATTAAAAGTAAGAAAGTCCACATTTCTTCTTTAAGGAGACAAATACTACTCGGTAGCTTTGTGCAGGAATGATGACATATCTTACAGAAGGATCATGATGATAACAATAGACAATCTTCTGAAAGAAAAGTCAGGAAAGAAATGCTGAAAAAATAGAACAATAGGCGGGAAGGGAACATGGAAGTCTTTTAATCCAGCCCTACATTCAGGACAGGAATCCTTATTTATACCATGCTGGACAAGTGGATATCCAATCTTTTCTTGAAAATCTCCAGTAAAAGAGACTTTACTGGAGAGTTACTCCAGGGGGCAACCTATTCCATTGATTAATTGCTCTCACTGTCAGGAAATTTCTTCTTAGTTCCAAGTTTGATCTCTCTAGCAATTCCACCCATTGTTCCTTGTCCTGTCCTCAGGTGTTTTGGAGAATACGTCACCCCCTCATCTGTGTGACTGCCTCTCAAATACTTGAAGACAGCTGTTGTATCACCCCAATTCTCTTTGTTACACTAGGCCATGGGTGTCAAACTCATGGCATCATGTTGCCATCATGTGACATTTCACAACGTTTTTCCCATTCATGGACCTGGAGTGGCATGACCTGCGATGACGCATCCAGCCCGTGGGTCGCCAGTTTGACACCCCTCGCTAGACATACCTAGTTCCTTTAACCATTCCCTGCACGATTTAGCCTCCAGACCCCTTATCATTTTTGTTGCTCTTCTCTGCACTCTTTCTAGGGTCTCAGCATCTTTTTGTATTGTGGAGACCAGAAATGGACACAATATTCCAGGTGGGGCCTCACTAGTGCAGAATAAGTGGTACTATCACTTCTTGTGATCTGGATAATATCCCTCTGTTGATGCAACCTAGGACTACATTGGCTTTTTGAACAGCTGCAGCACACTGCTGACTCATACTTAAGTGGTAGTCCACTAGGATACCTCGATGACTAATGAGAAAGCTGCTGGATTGCTGACATGGTTTACTGCAAACATCCCTTGTAAATGCAGAGTCATTGGTCATTAAACCGGTTAGAATTCTTTGCACTGATACTAGTAATTTTTTTCCTTGTGCAATCAAGTGGAGGACAAAGTGTATTTATGACATTTAAACAAAAAGTGGTCAACAGATGACAAATTTCCAGGCAGATTAATATAGTGTGAGGCTAGATTAGGTAATGGAAAAACCACCTGATCTAATGCAGAGGACAATGCTTGCTCCTCAAAAGGTTTACAGCTCAAAACATGTCACAGCTCGCAGCAGCATTTTGACTGGAGAGTAAATGCCACTGAGTTCAAGAGAGTTTTCTATGAGGAAACTTACTATCAGGACATTGCAAGAGGTCTGTTGTCTTTGGATCCATGCATGGTCACATCAATCAAAAGCTGCACAAGCTATCCAACACAATTCTAGTTCTGTTTCACTTCATGCATCCTTCACTGCTAGAAAACTGTCTAAAGTGGGAAGGGGAAGCTTATTCTTTTTTTTTCTACTTGCCTCCATTAGTGAGAGCGCATTCATTTTTGAAAATTCACATCTCTTTGGAGCTGAGACTAAGAAACTGTCAATTAAGTGGGGAAAGAAGATGATGGATTTGAGAAGTGATCATTATACGTTATTCTCATTTCTCCTTCCTGAGCTGTCTTGCTGCAAATTTTTCTATTTGCAAGCATCAATTTGGCGAGAATGTCAAGTTCACAAATATCCATTAAAAGATAGAGAGCCCTGATGTGTTGAGGTAGGATTAACCCTTATTCTCCATGCCAAAAGCTAGGTAGTATCTTTTATGAAGATATTTTCCCTTTCAAAAAATACTAACCATTTATATTTATTTATTTATTTATTTATTATATATAATCACACATAAACAAACATGAACTTAAACGACATATAACCACACACAAAGCGCATTAAGTTGAACAGGTATTGCTAAGTTCATCTCACTTATTGTCCAATGTAGATCAAATCCAGTTTAAGATAAGCTATTGGATCTTTCTTCTATCCAGCCATCCATAAAATTGTTCCATATTTTATAATAGTCCATTTCTTCCTTATTTTTAATTCCATAGTCAATTTGTCCATCTCTACATAATAATTTTTCTTAGTGTTTCTGCTTCAGTTGGAGTTTCAATATTTTTCCAGTTCTGAGCAAAAGCCATCCTTGCTGCAGTGATAATATGTATCATTAAGTAGAAAGTGTCTTTCGGATATGTTCTTTTGTAATTCGAGTAAAAAGAATTCTGGGGTGAATTGTATCTCCTCCTTGCACATTTCCTGTAGCCATTTATGAACTTGATTCCAAAATTCCTAGGCCTTTCTGCAACGCCACCACATATGATAATAAGTACCTTTTTCCTTGTTGCATTTCCAACAGATAGGTGAGAGTTTTTTATTAATTTTAGCTAATCTTATTGGTGTCATATGCCACCTATAAAATAATTTATAAAGGTTTTCTTTATACGGGTTGCTAGGGTTATTTTTTGTTTCTAATCCAAATATTAAATCATCCAGATTTATATTATAACCAAAGTCTCTCATCCATAGTACCATTGTTTCTTTCACAATTTCTTCTTCCAGTTTAGCCTCTAATAATACATGGTAAATTTTTTGATCATCTTTTATCCTGCCCTAGCAAGATTTCGTCCAATTCAGTCCTTGTTGTACTGATACCCAATTCCCTCTTATCCTTTATGATTTAGATTGGAGTTGCAGATAGGCCCACCATTCCAAATCTATTCCTTTATCAATCAATTGTTGTCTAGTTAGTAAATCGCCTTTTACATCTAAGAGCTCTTAGTAGGTTATAATTTTGTCATATCTTAATAAATGTGGGTGCATCAAAGCTTCTAATGTTGATATTTATTTATTAAATGTATATGCCACCCATATCACTATCCAGTGACTCTTTCTTACTTGCAATGCCATAAGCAACAGCATGAGGCAATTAGAAAGTTAAAAACATTAAAACATTGGGACCTAAAGATAAAACATTAAAATTAACAACAATATGGATAAAAAAGACCAATGTGTAAATAGGGTGGAGGTGGGATCTTCTTCTTATCCACCAGTCACATCCAGAATAAGGATAAGTATAAAAAGTGAAAAGTGGGGCACATAATTAAGGCAGAATATCAGCAAACAGCCTGAATCTACAAAGATGAAGTCAGGAAAGCTAAGGCTCAGAATAAACTAAGGCTTCTGACAAAAGTCAAAAATAATTTTAAAAAAGTTTCTTTCAACATGTAAAAACACGAAAACAAAAACACGAAAACGATCAAACAAACCATTGATCCTTAATGGGAGAAAATAGCAAGAAGGTGACAAGCAGCAGGGGAAAGCAGAACTGCTTAACTCATTTTTTTCGTCTGTCTTTCCATAAAAGGAAAAAACAATCCAATCTATCGAAAACAGTACTGTAAATAACATAATTCAAGTTAAAATAGGCAAGAAAATGGTAGGAGAACACCTGTCCACCCTAACGAGTTCAAATCACCAGATGGATTACACCCCAACATTCTGAAGAAGCTGGCAGACATTATCTCAGAACGATTGAACCATAACTTTCAAAATCCTGGAGCACCAGGAACTACCAGATGACTGGAGAAGGGCTGATGTAGTTCTCATCTTCAAAAAGAAAAAATGGATCCAGGAAGCTATAGGCCTATCAGCCCAACATCAATACCTGGGAATATTCTGGAAAAGATAATCAAACAATGAATCTGCAAATACCTAGAGGCAAACCAAGTCATAACCAGGAGTCAACAAGGCTTTTTCAAAAGTAGATCATGCCAGACAAATCTTATTGCATTCTTTGACAAAGTGACAAAATTAGTGGAGCAGGAAATGCTATGGTTGTAATTTACTTGGACTTCAGTAAGGCATTTAATAAAGTAGACCACAACCTACTATTTGATAAGATAGACAAATGTGGGTTAGATAGCATCACCACCAGATAAATTTGCAACTGGCTGACCAACCACACTCAACATGTAGTCCTTAATGGAACTACCTCTACATGAGGAACTATGCAGTACATTAAGGCTCTGTCTTAGGCCCAGTACACTTCAATATCTTCATCAATGATTTAGACCAGGGGTGTCAAACTCGAGTTGTCACGGCAGCATCATGTGATGTATCAAGACTTTCCCCTTCACTAAACTGGGGAGGGATGCATCTGGCCGTGGACCATGAGTTTGACACCCTGATTTAGACAACGGGATAGAAGGGGAATTCATCCAATTTGCAGACAATATCAAACTAGCAGGAATAACCAACACTCCAGAAGATAGGCTCAACATACAGAAGTACCTTGACACACTTGAGCACTGGGTCCTATCTAAAAAATTAAATTCAATGGTGAGAAACGGAAGGTTCTACAAATAGGTTAAAAAACCCAAATGTACAGGTATAGAATAGGTGGTACCTGGCTCAATAGTAGTAACTCCCAAGAGGAACCTTGGAGTACTAGTGGACAATCACTTAAACATGATCCAGCAGTGTGCTGCAGCTACCAAAAAAAGCCAACGCAGTCCTAGGCTGTATTAACAGAGAGATATAATCAACATCACATGAAGTGTTAATACCATTTTATTAATGTATTGGTAAGATCACACTTGGAATATTGCATCCAGTTTTGGTTGCCATGATATAAAAAAGGTGTTGAGACTCTAGAAAGAGTGCAGTGGAGGCCAAAACATACAAAAAATGGTTGCAGGAATTGGTTTGTCTAGTTTAATGAAAGGAAGGACTAGAATAGAATTCTTTATTGGCCAAGTGTGATTGGACACACAAGGAATTTGTCTTGGTGCCAATCCTCTCAGTGTACATAAAAGAAAAGATACATTCGTCAAGAATCATAAGGTGCAACACTTAATAATAGTCATAGGGTACAATAAGCAATCAAATCATACTAGGAAACAGTCAATATAAATCATAAGGATGCAAGCAACAAAGTTACAGTCATACAGTCACAAGTGGGAGGGGATGGGTAATAAGAGTGACGAGAAGATTAATAGTAATAGTAATGCAGACTTTGCAAATAGTTGGACGGTGTTGAGGGAATTATTTGTTTAGCAGAGTGATGGCATTTGGGAAGAAACTAGGGGTGACATGATAGCAGTGTTCCCATAGCTAAGGGGCTGCCACAAAGAAGAGGAGTCAACCTACTCCCCAAAGCCCCTGAAGACAGGACAAGAAGCAATGGATGGAAACTAATCATGGAAAGAACCAACCTAGATCCAATTCACATTATCCAATTCAAAACCTTTTTATTAGGATATTACCAATGTGCTGGTGACATAAGACTTTCCATATTTTCCTCTAAGTACTGCAGCTATTTGGATTAAAAAGGAAGAGAGAGGGAGGGAGGAAGGAAGGAAGATAAGTAAAAGTAAAAAGTACCTTTCTGCAATTATTGTCATGGTCCTGATTTGCAATTTTTTTTTTGACTTTTGTAAATTTTGTCTGTCCAATTTTAATTTTGAAATTTTGTTTGTTTTTATTGGTTGGATTTATTGGATCCTGTCTTGGAATTAGCTTTAAACTTAATCATTTTCAATGAAAAGCAGACCTAAAAGGTTATCAATAAATAAAACAAGTCAGAAAATAGAATTGCTATGATGAGTTCTTGTGCTTTGTTGCAAAGTCCTGCGAAGTTCACTCTCTTGTTGCTTTCCTTGATATTGTTGTGAAGATCAAGTCATCAACACCTAATATTGTGGTCATTGCTGTAAGTCTTCAAGACTGGGGGACACAGAACTTCCTCCCAGATCAAAATAATTGTTTTCTCGAATTTTAATCACCAATGGCTCTCCAGAGCCTTAGTAGCAGGAATCTTTCCTATCTCTTGTTACTGGATTTTTCTAAACCCGGGGTTAGATAATTTGTGGGCCATATGTTACCTTCAAGCCACTTCGTTTCTTGTAGTCTCCAGAGCCCCTCAAAGATACTATTGAAATTCAGTGACAAGCCAGTTATAATGGTAATAGTAGCTCAAATTTCCACCATTTTCCAACAAGCAGGCAAAAACTGTGTTGGGCTTCTGATAGCTGTAATACATTCGTTTTTTAATTTTAAAAACCCTCTAAATTTCCATAAACTAACTGTTGGCCATACTCATCTTTGCATCTTTTGGCTGCCAAAAATAGAAGTCTGCCTCCAGCCACAAACTTTACCCCCTCCCTGACCCCATTTTAGTCAGAAATCCCAAAGGATTCAACCTCAGACTTCCTACGCTTGTGCTCACTGAGCTATGATCCCAATCTGTGGAAACTTCTGTTGGCCTTCCCTTATACTTATTTTGGAGAAGCTTCTGTAATGTTTTGTTTCTTCTGTGTTCGGCCAAGTTGCTTCTATGAGTCACCCATACCAAGTAATATATTGAGGACTAATGATCTTTGTGTTTTCAGAGCTTGGAGTGGGACTTTATCTCTAAGCTCTAAATATAGCCTGATCCTAACAACCCCTAACATTAGCTATCCCTTTGATTCACAACTTCATTTTGTGACTGAGATTGAACGTCAGCCCTCCTGGTCTAAACATCTGATCTAATGTGTGGATTTACTCATTTGTTCTCCATCCTGTGTTTTTGCAACATTTTGCTTAAGTAAACATTCTGGAGGGCTTGCGAGCACACACATTATTTTGTGACATTTTGAGTGGACTTAATTTGAGTGGATTTTGGATTTTTTTCCCATAAGCCTTTGATTGCTTTTCCTGAATTACTGCGTTTCATGTGCTAACTTGAAGGGATTTGGTTACTGTTTTATGGCTTATAGTTTAAGTATAGTGGATATGTTATTACATTTTTATGTAAACAGGCCTGAGTATAAACTCTGGGGTCTGGGAAAATATGTAAATATTATAAATAAATATGAATATACATTCTTTGCCACTTTCTCAAGTTGTGCTTTTCACTGTAGTAGTGTGAAACTTTGTCTGGATCAGGGCCATGACCCTACCCATTAAACAGAAAAGGGTTAATGTAACTTGGATGGTAACTTTTAATACCAGAGAGGTTTCCAATCTAATAGCTGCCTACGTGTTCTCCCTCTTCTACTAACACAGTTAAGGTAAGAACCAGTCAAAGATACTATTTGGGTCACTGGTGCCTGACTGTTTCCCACTGAGGCCAGTTTCTTAAGCACTGTAGCAGTTATTACATTGCTTTTGCTTGTATTTATCAATGTCTACACTGCCCCCACTCTTGCTTTTAGCACTGTCCACACAGAAGGTAAGTCTCTCTGCAAAACCCCCATGTCTGTTTAGAAATGTAGAAGGATGAGTGTTTCTCAGAGATTAGTGGCAAGGCCCTGTTTATTGGTGGGAGTAACACAGCACCTAGTAATGGAGGTCATAATTAACCACTTTCATATGTTGCTGTAGAGGGGAGGAATTGCTGTTTATATTAGAATGCAAGATTCTTCAGCATTCTAAATATTTACACATTCAATGTTTATGGCTTTCTGGGCTTCTATTGCTCATATAAATCAATGATGCCTTGATATTTATGAACAGAGATGCAATGGAAGGTTCTTCTGAAAAGTCTTCATTTATCATTTTGATCCCGAAATGCACTCAGTTTTTGCTGCTTGCAAGGCTTGCATACGTGTGATTTGGTTATTTTTTACTGAAGCTAACAAAGGGCATCTTCTAGGTTGAGAGAATGCTGGGCACAGACCTCCAGACAAAGTCAGAAGGGAAATAAATCCCACGTAGAGGAGTACACCATTCCTTATACAACCTACTAGCTGCTGCCTACAGAAGAAGATGGCTTCTTCCATGGGGACAAAATCTCCGGCTGCTCTGGAAGTAGTTTTTCCCTTCTGGTTTTGAAAGAATACAGGCTTATATGCTGTCCCTCTGCCCCTTTTGTCCTCTTGGGAGGCTGCTTGCCTGCCAGCCATGCACTTGTGTTCCTAATGAGTATGACTAAATTCAAATTCAAATTCAAATTTATTGGGCTTGTATGCCGCCCTCTCTCCCTAGAGACTCAGGGCAGCTCACAATATAAAAATTACACAATATAAAATTAAATTAATTAAAACGCAATTAAACCCCAAGCCCAATAAAACCTAAAACCAATAAAACTTAGTATAAAATACAATTAAAAACAAAAACAAAAACAAAAAAACACCCCACTTCACTTCAGTCCAGGCCGGCTTGCTGAAAAAACCAAGTCTTCAGGTCGCGGCAGAAGGAACGGAGGTCCAGGGCTAATTGGAGCCCCAAGGGGAGCTGATTCCACAGGGTGGGTGCTCCCACAGCATCCTATCCCTGGGTGCCGCCAGCCGACACTGTCTGGCCGACGGCACCCCAAGGAGGCCCTGCCTGTGGGAGCTTACAGGGCGATGGGAAGTCGATGCTGGCAGGAGACGTTCCCGCAAGTACCCCGGACCCAAGCCATGTAGGACTTTGTATGTTGACACCAACAGGTGTTAGATAAAGTTAGAAAAGCAAAGATGGAAATTTAAGCCGCAATCCCCACCTCAACATATCAGCCTGAATATCATGCAGTTTGGTTCCAAATAAACATGTAACCCCTCCCAGTTACCTTTCTAAAATGGGATTGAATCTGGCAGAGAGGAATTAATGTCAGCCAGAACATTAAAAGAAGGGATAGGCTGACTTTTGTGTCAAAAATATAGCATCTGCTTCTTCTCTTTTGCTTGTGGCCATCAGAATCATTTGTCACAAGCAGAATATGAAATTTTGGTCTGCTAAAGGCACTATTTCCAACTTTTGGATGTTGGAAATATTCCAATATTTTCTAATATTCTCTCCAAATGTGTTGCACCATAATATGCTACAACCTGAACCAGCAATCCCATGTAAAACTAGGATAAAAAAGTTTTAGTAAAAGGTGAAAGATTTAAATGATCTGCAGAGAAACCAGAGTATGATAATTTTTTTAAAAAGTAAAAAAGAGTTTTTCATCAAAGTTAAAAGAACATATTAAAAAAAAGTACTGACAGGAAAGATATGATAAAATATGATAGAAAGAAGAGGCAGGGTGATAAAAACAACTACTCAAAGTATTTTATCTGTTTTTTTAAACAAATTATTAAAAATGGCTTCCAGAAATTAGATTTATGCTTGCTGAAGTCGTGTTATTCATCAATTATTTTCCAAAACCTGGATTTTGTACTCTTTCCAGAAAATGAAAGAATCTTCAGAACTTTGATCTTCTATTTCTTGACAGCAGCAAGATTACTGTATGCCCAAAAATGGAAAGACATTTGGATTCCCACCATGGACGAATGGCTACAGGGGCTGATGGAGTTGGCAGAAATGGCTAAATTGCCTGTTTTGATTAAAGAACATAAGTACCTTTCTTTCCACATGGAGACAGCTTCTGAACTTTGTGCTTGAGGTGGAAAAAAATGAAACTATGATTTTGGGTTTTACCAATTAGATTGATATGTATTTATAGAAATGGCTAGTTTATATTACTATGGAAAAGTTGTGGTTTGATGTTAATGCTTTATTTTACTTTATTTTAGTGCAACACATGGAGTCAGAAGTCAACACTTTTTTTTCCTTTTCCCCAGCCCTTCCTCACTTCTCTTTCCCCACTTTCCCCTCACTGTCTTCCTATTTTCTTTTGTATTTTGTATCTTATTTTATATAGAATGAGGCATTTACTTCTCTCTCTTGGGAATAAACCCAGTTTCAAAAAGTGAGATGTACTTTTGAATAGACAAGCATAGGATTTTATTCTAATATGAATACAGTTATGTAGTACAAGTTGTTACAGCCATTAAACCAAATCTCATTCATCTTCAGATGACTCTCTAGAAAAAGTAATTTATTTGGTATTTTTTTCTATCTGTCAATATCTTTGCTTCCAAAGATTAGAGCCTTTCCAAGGGTAATTTCCAGTTTGGAAGAAACGTTACCATAAATCATGGGAGCATATTGCAGGGAGAACAGAATTTGAACTTACTCCAGTTTGGCATCATATGGCAAGGTTTTGTTCATGACCTGTGCAAGGTCAGATCTGCAGCTGTATTTGTCAAGCCAAAGATGAAGAAATGAACTGATCTCATTTGAAGACTGTTATGTATGTAGGTTTGAATGTTATTGGTTTAGTTTGAATTGTCCTTGTAAAATGTCAAATATGATTGGTTTAAAAAGTGTGGGAAAACCCTGCACTCTGATTGGCTGGCAACTATGGCTGCTGGCTATAAGTAGCAGCCATAGCCCAGCCAAGTTGGGTCCATTCGAGCTGTAGTCACTAAATAAACTCTTCACTGAAGCTCTTGGCTCTGACTCTTCATGCAAACTTAACACTGGTGGCGAAGGTGGGATTCCCCTGAAGAAGAGGCGCGAAGACAAGCAGAAGAGAGATGGCTGCGCTGAACACCCCCAGCCCATTCAATCCGGTGGCAGAAGACTGGGAATCATATGCGGATCGCTTCCAAATGTATTTGGAAGGAAGCGACCTCGCCATCTCCGAGAAGCGGAAGAGGCAGTATTTCTCCGCGCGATCTGGCAGTCTTCAAGATGGCGAAGGCATTGGCGGGAGCTGCAGACGTGAAGGTAATGGAATGGCCTGATTTAGAAAAGCTTTTAAGAGCCCATTACAACAAGTATCGTGCCTCATTAAGAGACACAAGTTTTACCATCGGGATCAAGGGGAAAGCGAAAATGTTAATGACTTCATGGCAAGTTTAAGGGACATTGGGACTGCTTGTGAGTTTACCAACTTAGAAGAGGCCATGCGTGATCGGTTTGTTCTAGGCCTTTAAGATAAGGTCTTACAGAGCAAATTACTCATGAAACCTAAGATCACATTTAAGGAGGCCATAGAGGAAGCTGTTTCAGCAGAAGCAACCAAGTCCTCAGCAGCAGCCATGAAGAAAATTAACAAGGCCTCAAGCCATTCTGATGTGGAAAAGTCCACAACAACCCATTGCGAGCAAATAGATTCTGACTCAGGCTGTAGTGAGGTGGAGGAAGGAATTTATAGACTCAGTATGGAGAAGAAAAGGAAAGACCTTGGAAGAAAGAGGCAAGAATTTTATTGCAGAGGCTGTGGGGGCCATCCCCGCACTGAATGCAAGTTTTTAGACACCATCTGCCTACGTTGTGAGAAAAGAGGTCACCTAGCAAGAGTCTGCAAATCATCCAGAACTCCACCTAGTAGGAAGAAATTTCCTGAGAAAGAATTCAAGCCCAACAACTTCAGTGAGAAAATGGGGCACAGCACAGAAGCAAAGGGGAAGAATGAAACTCATCAAACAGTCACCATTGGCCATTCTTCACCCTTGAGAAGCAGAAAAGTACATGTGAAGGTACTCATTGAAGGAAGGCCTTGCCAAATGGAAGTGGACTCGGGCTCCTATTTATCTATGGTGTCATGGGACACTATTCACAGGCTACTTCCCAACATTCAGAAGAAACATTTCCAGAAGCAAGCACTGACTCTTAAAGACTACCAAGGGAACAAGATTCCAGTAGTTGGAACAAGAGAATTCAATGTTAAGTTTAAAGGCCACACCAAACTCTTGCCCCTGAACATCGTGGACAAGGATGCAAGCTTGCTGGGACTTGAGTGGTTCAATCCACTAGGCATCGAGGTGACTGGCATCAATCACGTGAGCAACACTGAATGGGAGGAGGCCTTGAAGTCTGAGTTTCCAGAGGTCTTCAGCGACGGATTGGGCAAGTATATGGGGACCCCTATCACTTTCATCCTAGATCCCAAGGTGCCCCCAATTCGTTTAAAGCCCAGAAGGGTCCCATTTGCTTTAAAGGAAAAAATTAATGCACAATTAGACAAATTAATAGCTCAAGGGGTTTTAGAGCCCACTGACCACTCCAGATGGGAGACACCCATAGTCACACCAGTCAAGACTGATGGGTCAGTAAGATTCTGTGGAGACTATAAGGGGACACTGAACCATGCACTGCAGCAGAGCGCATATCCAGTTCCAGTGGTGCATCATCTGTTACATTCACTTGGCAGGGGTACAGTCTTTGCCAAATTGGATCTGGCCCAGGCATATCAACAACTAACAGTTGATGATGCCACTGCATCATCATTGTGACTCATAGAGGTGCTTTCAAATGTAAAAGGTTACAATTTGGAGTAAGTGTGGCACCAGGCATCTTTCAAAGCCTTATGGAAAGAATGCTCCAAGGACTGCCAGGGGTAGTGCCTTACTTTGATGATGTGTTAATCTCTGCTGAAAATGACACTCAGTTGCAAGAAAGACTCAGAGAAGTCCTTACCAGATTCAGGAAAGCGGGGTTAAAAGTCAAGGAAGAAAAATGCACTCTTAGAACTGACAAGGTTGAGTTCCTGGGCTACATGATTGACAAGCATGGCATCCACCCTACAGATGCCAAGGTTAAAGCAATCAAAGAAGCCCCTAGACCTAAATGCAAAACAGATTTGCAAGCTCTCCTTGGACTCATTAACTTTTATCACATGTTCCTACCTCAGAAGGCAACCATTACTGAACCATTGCACAGATTACTTGATAAAAAGTCTGTTTGGGTCTGGGGCAGGAAGGAACAATCAGCATTTAACAGTATTAAAAGACTAATCACATCTGATGCTGTATTGATACAGTTCTCTGAGAATTTGCCTGTTGTACTGACTTGTGATGCATCCCCTTTTGGAGTGGTTTTTTTTTGAGCCATAGGCTTCCCAGTGGGAGAGAAGCCCCTATTGTATTTTACTCTCGCACTTTGACCAAAGCAGAGAGGAATTACAGTCAATTAGACAAGGAGGCATTGGCAATTGTTGCAGCTGTTAAGAAATTTCATGAATATCTGTATGGGAGAACATTTACCATTGTTACAGATCACAAACCTTTGTTAGGCATTGTGGCAGGAGACAAGCCAACACCTACTATCCTGTCACCAAGAATGCTGAGGTGGACTGAATTTCTTGCTGCTTATTCATAAAAACTTATCCACAAGCCTGGCAAGGACATTGGACATGCTGATGCACTGAGTCGTTGCCCACTTCCTTGCCACAAGGAGGACTTTGAACCTGAAACACACACCTTTTTCCTAGAAACTATTGCCAAGCTTCCAGTGAATGCTGCTGAAATTGCCAGAGAGACTGCCAAAGACACTTTCTTGGCTCCTGTTATAGGCTGGATTAAGAAAGGTTGGCCTCTTCAAGATCTACCTCACCTGGCTCAACCTTTTAAGTCCAGGCAAACTGAATTATCTGTATTAAGAGGATGTATTTTGTGGGGTAACAGGGTGGTTATTCCTGCAAAACTGCAAAAGAGGTTTTGGAAATGTTACATGAGGGTCATCCAGGTATTGTCAGAATGAAGGGATTGGCCAGGAGTTATGTATGGTGGCCAGGTATTGACACAATGGTTGAAAACTGGGTTGCATCTTGTCCCAACTGTCAGGTAGTCAGGCCTGCCCCACCTCGCCCCACACAGGAATGGGAATGTCCTAGGGGCCGTGGTCCAGGATTCACATTGATTTTGCTGGCCCTACCAGAGGCCACACCTTTCTTATTATAGTAGATGCATATTCCAAATGGCTAGAGGTAATCCCCATGGTATCCACCACAACTGATGCTGTCATCAAACAGCTCAAAAAACCTTTTGTAACCCATGGGTTACCAGATGTTCTTGTCTCTGACAATGGCCCTCAATTTACATCCAACCTTTTGAATCCTATTTAGCACAACAGGGTATCAGACATGCCCTTACTGCCCCTGGGCACCCTTCGTCTAATGGCCAGGCTGAACGCATGGTACGTTTTACCAAGGAAAAGCTTCAGCAATTGGGTCCTGGGGACATCACTGAGAAAGTTGAAAAACTTCTTAGTGTTCAGCACATCACTCCTAACCCATCTAATAACTTATCCCCAGCAGAGTTGTTGATGGGTAGGAAACTTAGGTCTTCCCTTGACGCCTTCATCCCTTCACCCAGCACCACTAGATTCCACTTCCAAAGTTCGCACATTCAGTGTGGGTGATTCTGTTTATGCTAAGACCTTATGGGTGAACCTTTGTGGATCCCTGCTGAAATAACTCAAATCACAGGCCCTCGTTCTTACAGGGTGCAAACAGAGGATGGACTCCTCTGGAGCAGGCACATTGATCAACTTAGATCCAGGTTCTCTCAGGAACATCGCACTTGTTCCTCTCTAGTTCCTTCACCTGATGTCAATTCTAGGGGAAGGGAGGAACAGGAGGAAAATCAGCAAGCAAGAATCAACCCCATGTGTAATGAGCCATTACGACAGGAACCATTCCAAAATCTGTCACAATGCCAAAATCCATCTTTAGAAGTGGAAGATTGTACATCACTACCTGACTTGGGTGCTGACACTGGGCTGGAGATGGGTTGGGAGGAGAGACCAGATTCTAACAATCAAACAGGGTCTTCTTTCACAGGAAGTCCCAGTGGGGAAATGTCAGCAGACACATTTCCTCTCTCACTGGGTGAGAATGTTAAAACTTCTGAACCACAAAGGTCTCAACGTACATGCAGGAGCCCCACCTATTTAAAAGAATACATTAGATAGGTTGGGGTTTGGTATGGACTGAACCTAGTGGGGAGGGGTGTTATGTATGTAGGTTTGAATGTTATTGGTTTAGTTTGAATTGCTCTTGTAAAATGTCAAATATGATTGGTTTAAAAGTCTTGGAAAACCCTGCACTCTGATTGGCTGGCAACTATGGCTGCTGGCTATAAGAAGCAGCCGTAGCCCAGCCAAGTCGGGTCCATTCGAGCTGTAGTCACTAAATAAACTTTTCACTGAAGCTCTTCGCGTCTGACTCTTCATGCAAACTTAACAAAGACTACAATAGATAACCAATAAACCTACTGAATTTAGTAGTGCAATACACAGGCACAATCTTCATCAAACTGGTGGGCAACTCTTAGTGCCTAGGAGTCAGCTTAATATTTGGCATGAACAAGGCATCTTTGGTAGTAGCTCAGGTGTGCAGTCCTGGGATCTTATTGTTTTTTCTTGATTTTTTCTCCCTGATGAGCTTTGTGGGTATTTTTCCTTTATTATTTTAAATGTGACGACTATTTTAGCATTTACACTGCAGCTGCAGTGTCTCAAAATGGAAGTAATTTGCACTGTGGATTTTTGTCAGATATAATCAGAAGAACACTAGGAGTTTAAAGAAGAATATATAAAAGCAGAAGCTGTCCTGTTACTCTGAGTTTCTCTCTTTAAAAGATATTTGAGGCTGGAATAGACCACCTGGTGCCCATAGATACCTGGATTATAATTGTTACATCCCTTATCCTTGAACACCCCTTATAATTGTTACATCCCTTATCCTTGCACACCCTCTGGGTGAGATTCAAGGTGCTGGTGCTGACCTACAAAGCCCTTCATGGCTTAGGACCGGGATACTTACGGGAGACCCTGCTGCCGGCAACTGTTTCCCACTGTCCCGTGCGCTCTCACAGACAGGGCCTCCTTGGGGTTCCATCGACCAGACAATGTCAGCTGGCAACCCCTGGGGTAGGGCCTTCTCTGTGGGAGCACCCACCCTATGAAACCAACTGCCCCTGGAGCTTTGGGTAGCCCCTGACCTCTGCTCTTTCCGTCGGGGTTTAAAAACATGGTTGTTCCAACTTGTTGACCTGGACTGAGGGGGGGGGAAATGGGAAATTTAATGATTGTTTTTATTATTTTAGGTGGCAAATTGGGTTTCTTATTTAATTCCTTTTTAATTGTATACTTTGTACTGTTTTTATGATTGTACACCGCCCCGAGTCCTCAGGGAGATGGGGCGGCTTAGAAATCCAATTAATAAATAATAAATAAATAAATAACATGTTCACTCAAGCTATTAGGCATTTCTCCAAAACACAAGATTATGTTTTTTTTCGTTCCTGCATTGCAAGACAGCTTAGATGCAAAACTGGCTTTGGTCAAATCTCAGTTCTACTCTCTTATTTCCTATAACTTGACTAGCTTAAATGGGTAATAATGAAAGCACAATCATTGCATCTACATTTCCTACTTGGTTCTGCTATCTTTCTGAACCTGGCTTTCTTCTACTAAACCTTTGAAACTTGCCTGTTGGTCCCACCCACAGTCAGTTTGAGAGATTTAGGTCTTTTGGAACCCATCTTTTAGTTTCTCATTCCATTATGGCAGCACTAGGATGGGAAGATACCCAACACTTAGGCAAAACCGCTTCAAACTCAGTTGCAGAAAGTATGACTTCAGCAACAGAGTGGTCAATGCCTGGAATACACTACCTGACTCTGTTGTTACATCCTCTAACCCCCACTCCTTTAACCTCAAACTATCCACTATTGACCTCACCCCATTCCTAAGCGGTCCATAAGGGGTGTACATAAGCACACAATCGTGCCTACCATCCCTGTCCTATTGTCCCCATTTATTCGTACCTATTTCCTGTATTCTTACTCATGTTTATACTTATACCTATTATCTTGTAAGCAATTGACAAATCAAATAAATAAATAAACATCAATTGCTGTGCTGGAATTCTCTCCCCTGCATATACTGGCAAATTATCTCCAACATCTGGAGCTACTTTAGCTTTCATAGTTTTCCTCCATGAAACTACCATAGCTGTTGATGTAAAATGGAGGTTTCCAATCCTTTTGTTTTGCTCAGATCTTCCCGCCAGTACCCTCAGCAAAGTCCTGCTTGAGGCTGCAATTCCTGGCACTCAAGAGCTTCGGCTCCAGTTACATTTGCTGCTGTCATGCAGCCTCTACAAGTGACTGTATTATACTGACAATCTAAAAATAAAAGAGTGAGAAAAAACATCAAGCCAAAGCAAGAAAGCAAGCAATTAAAATTGGGTGGGGATGAAGAGAACACAGGAGGAAAAATTGGAGGCTACATTGAAAAGACATTGAGAGGCTCCAAAGAAAATGTGAAAATACCTTGGGTGGTATTTAATTGGTAGTTGTGGCTTCATTGCCTTTTTTTCAGTCTGCAGCAGCCGGGTGTTCAGTCGAAGTGTTTGTCTAATCTGTATGGGAATCTGGGGAAGACAAATTGAGCTGTCAGTCCTGGGACCTTCCTCCCACCCTCCAGTTTAGTCAAGATCAGCTGCACCTTGTTTTCAGATCTGCCAAGGCTCCTGTTCTAATTTGTTAGTTCTGCAAGCAAATAGGATGCCCATTGTGTGAAAACTTCATGATTGACCCTTAAGTGGAGAAAAGAAGCTTTTAGGACTTCTACTGGTAAGTTTTCATGCTTTTTCCAGATTTTTTTTTCATTTTTCATTGGACCTAAAAATGGAGGATAATTTTGTCTAGAACAGGTCAAAGCTTGATGTGAAAATTACTGATTGGTAGAATGATTACTCATGAATTACAGGAGCTGGAAAATAACAGTGTAAACTGAGATCAGTTCCATGTGTGGTTCAGTTCATTTCTCTTCTCCTTGATTTGTCCCCTTGATCAGTTTCAATTCAGTAAAATCATCTCTTGAAAGCTCAGTTGTTTCATCATTAATGCAGAATTGTTCCTATGGACGAATCATCATTTTTTGTGCCAATTAGATTATTGCTTGAATTTCATGCATTGCTGATGGTCCACACATAAGCTGACACATGCAGGGATGAATGTTAAATAAAAAAAATAAAGGGGGTGCTGGTGGTTTGAGGGTGCCTTCTTGTCTTATAATTTCAACAAGGACTTCAACAGGGTTGACTAGGAAAGTGATTGAAATAAAATGGATGCCTACCAACAGCTCTTTTTCCAAAGCTTAATTTGAACAAGTTGGATACCCTTGGATATTTATAGCAGCCATTTATTTATGAACAGGCTGCATTTCCTTCTATAATAAATGCTGTGATCATTAAGATGTGGCGGAGAAACCATGGGCTGACTCTTCCAGGATGAGGCAATGGCTTCAGTCTTAACACTCTTTTTAAATGTTTGTTTTTAAGAAAAGCCAATCTAAAGATGCTGGCAGAATACATGTTTTTTTCTGGGCAAAATCCTAAAAATGTTGCAGGTAGAACAAGGTAGGGAAAGCCCTTATTGTGGAAAAATCACAGTTTGGCAGAATAGACAGAAATCAGTGGTTTGACTCAGGGCCATGTGAGATTGGGAGGGTTGATGACAGTGGGAGGACAATAGGTGGATCCAGATATCAAAGATCTGAACTGGAAAGCAAGAGAAAAACATAGGTATAGACCACAGAATTCTTGGGGTTCAAACTTCAAAATGATGGTGATCATTTTTAATCAATTGCTAAGTACCAGTAGGTTCTGCGGTTCTCATAAACTCTCTCTGCTATCTCAAGCTACCTGTTAATAGGCTTTCTGTGCTGTTTAAATTGGCCTTCTTTGGGCTTTCAAATACTGTAGGGTGACAGATTGGGTTTAATTCACAGGTGATAATAGCTACTTTGTATGTTTATACTTAACTGGTTTTGATTACAGAAAGCGTATCTTAAGAGTCCATTGCATTGGTCATCACTGTTGACTAGATTCAAAATTCTGAAATGGTTGATTTCTCTTTGATCATTATTATTGGAGTAATAAATAATCAGTATTGGACTGAAATCAGTATTTTA